>CM040421.1:42815401-42843264 GCA_022702705.1 Papilionanthe hookeriana x Papilionanthe teres
GATTTTCTCGCTAACATTGTTTTCATGCAGGTCAAGCACTTTTTTCTCATTTTTTTTCTCTTTGTACTTTTAGAGTCCTAAGAGATTTTTGTATTAGAAATAATGTATAAGCATAAGTTCGAAGGCGCCGGACAAACTGAATCACATGACAAAGGCCAGGAGCAGCAGACTTGTGTCTCGTTGCTTAATTTTAAATCTCATTTATGTATATAATTAGGATCAGGTGTGCATTTACGTGGTGCATGAACTTCTTTTTCTTTTATGAGATATGTTGTCGAAGCAGCGAGACCAGATTTCTTTATTTTTGCTTATTTACTGTCCTTGCATGTTTGCATGCTTCAATTATTTTCTTTTGTTTATTTCAGGTTGATCTGGGATGCTATGAAATTTATAATCTAAGCTCATTACGGAAGCCTTGTCTCTCTTTCTCGATGGCTTGACTACTGATGAGTTACAACCCATTTGGGATATGATAATGTGTACTCTGCCCTTATGGCTCATGTGATTTGGAGTGTCAATATTTTCTGTTATTATGATTTGATTATTTTACAGGCTTTATGTGATGCTGAGTCTATTATCCATGTGGGATTGCGAGGGACTTACTCTCTACCCTATGACTTAGTGAGAGCCTTGAAAGCATCTGAGTATTCGCATGCGAAATAACCATCCTTTGATAACCTTATGTTAATTGTCACTACTAGTGTAAGACAAACTCCTTTAGATCAAGAGTATTCTTGGGCAACCCTCAAGATGTAATTAACCAAATGAGATACGTCCGATTGGGAGCACTTTATACCCAGAACATTGTTGACCTCATTTTTTGATGAGGTCTTCTCTTCTTCTATTTAGTACTTAGGATCTAGCCTTAGGCTTTTCCTTTGACTATCCTAGAGGATTAGAATTGGGACCCACCACTTAGAAATTCAAACCACTTCTTAACTCCCTGCAAACTCCACAAACTTGATTGTAGACCCCTAATCACCTAGAGGGTTGAAATCAAATGTGGAAGGTTAAAGGATGAGTTCTTATAGGACTCTTTGGCCTTAGGATTGCCCTGGGTGGCCTGGTCTGGTGAAGAGCTGGCTTACACACACATTACACCTATACACTAAACTTTCACACACCTCCTAAATACACACCCATACCCAATTTGACCTCCTGACTCATACAGGTGATTCACATGGATGGTCTTTAACCCCTAAGCCCTTGCGCAAGAGGTTAGGAACAACATAGTGAATGCCTCAAATGAGTCATCTCATGGCTCATGTGGGCTTGATATGGCTTCATGGCTCAATCAAAATGATTTCATTCCACTTACATTTACTAAATCTTCAATTTTCCAAATTTTCAATTTTTGACCCCCGGGACCCTACACCCGCCTAACTTTACCCAAAACCTCGAAATTACCCAAATTTTTCAAAATCTCCAAATCACCCAAAATTCCTCAAAACCAATCCCAAACATCCCCACATTACTCAAATTGATCATCCATAGCCAAAAATACCAAAAATTCCAAAAATACCTCCCAATACCCTCCAAATACCCAAAATGCCCCTCTTGACCCAAAAATCCAAAAATTAAGAAAAATTCCAAGAAAATTCCAGAAAACTCCAAATATTCTCAATTTCATTTTGTTCAACTACACCATGAGCCAATTTTGTCAATTTACCCCACTTTTGTCAAAATCCCCAATTTGACCCATTTTAACCCAAAAGTGAACCCAATGTCAAACCAAACCTACCCAATTGACCCAAATTCTGGTCCAATTCAATTCTAAACTTCAATTCAACATCCCCAACACCAATCTAGACCAAATCCAATCCCAATTTGATTGACATTTGAATCCAATTTCACTTTTGACCTTAAAGCCCAATTTGGACCCATGACCCAAACTTAGCTCAAACTCACCCAATTCAACTCCAATTAACCCCAAATCTTTTCTAAACCTTCCCTAACATCCCCAAAAACAAAACACTAACATGATTTGCCCAAAATTTAGACCCAAACCCCACTCAAATTCAACCCAAAGCTAAAAGACCCAATTTTAACCTAAGCCCAAACCTAACCCAAATAAGCTCAAACCCCAAAATCAAAACCCAACCAAAGCCAAAACCTCTTTAAAACATTCCCATAAACATTTCCCAACATTAATTTTACATCAATTTCAACTCTAGCCCAACATTGACCCAAGTTAGCCCAATTTGACTTACATTGGCCCATTTACCAAAGAAGTCCAAATCCAACCCAATTCAAGCCCAAGCTACTTCAAATTGATTCCAAATCATTCATGAAACATTCCTAAATTAAATTCAACACTTATTGGATCCAATCCTTTGCAAAATTTTCATCCTAAAATTTGTTTTGAAATCTAAAAGCCAACTTCCCTAAACCATTTTAAAAGCCCATCTTCACTAAATTTTAAAGGCCCAAAATTCATACAAAGCCCATATGACACTCTTCTTCATCATGACTTCAATTAAAATCATCCCTTAAGTCCTAAATCAATCATCAAATGGTTCCAAATCAAGCCATATGCTAAATCCCATCAAATCACCCCTAAATTACCAAAATTTCTAAAATCCATTTTCATGAAATCGACCAAGCTTTTTCCCAAGCCAAAGGCAAGCCATGAAGCCACTCTTAAGCCACATGCAAGCCATGTGAGTTGCTCACATGTGACCTTACTACATTGGGCAAAAGGAGGAGATCCTTTCCACATTCCCTTAAGGTGATTAACCACTCCCATGATTCCCCTTAACCATGCTTATGCCTAATCGTGCTTGGATGATGACTTGACTCCTACCGATTATGCCGAACCAAATCACTTTCCCTTCAGCCTAAACCAAGCATTGGGTGGTGCACCTAGCCCAAAAGGATGGGTTGACCCATTTGGAGCCAAAATTGCCTCTCTCCCATACCATTTTAATCCAAGCTCCTTTACACATGGCATCGGCCAATCGCCTACACTAAATCCCGCCCCGACCCACCCGAACAAGATGGTGACCAGGCTGCCGGCCGGCCACCACCGGCCGCTGGAAAACGCCATGGCCGAGACATGGGGAGAAGCCAAACTTTGGAATTCCACCTCGCCGAGTCGCCCCATGCCCAATGGCCACCATGGCCGTTCTTCCCTCGACCTAAGCAGCTCGATCCCAAGTCCTAACTTCCCCGGGAGGCCCTCCAGCCTCTCCTATTTAAACCCCACCCTCTCGGCCATGAGGAGGTGTTGAACCAACCTTAAGGAAACTCCGCCAAAATCACTCCGCACTCTCCCTACACCTGTGAGAGCACTTGATCCCCACCGTCACACTCGTCCTAATCCCACTAATCGAGCTCAATCTTGAGCTCAATTCTCGGCCGAACGAGGACATTCCCAAATCCTTCACCAAAGTCAAATTAAACTCACCTACACCCGCACAAGGTCAAGAGGAGAAGTTCCCGCTGAAAGCCCCTCTCCGTGCCACCCATCCGTTCGCACTCCAAAGGTTGAATCGGGCTTGGTCAAAGTCATACCGGACAATTCACTGTAGCCGGAGACTTCATCTCGGAGCTTTCTTGGACCCAATCGAAGGTGACACAAACCTAAGATCGAAGCCACACTTCTCTGAGCAAAGGTATGATCTTACTCTTCTTCCCGAGCTTCTGAACATTCTCCATTTTTATTGAGTCAATTTCATGTCACATAAACCGTATGGATGTGTTCTTCTTCTCGAGACGAATCCATAGAGCATAAGAATGTTTAATTTGGTCAAGTATCGAGCGAGATCTTAAGCCTAGAAGATGGACGGTTCTCGGGCTAAGAGGCTTGGGGACGATGAACGGATGCCGTTCATTCAATACACGCGCGGATGGACGCGCTCGGATTAGGTCGGACCGGCGGATGATACGCGGAAGGCGGGACCCGGCCGCTGACTCAAGTGGCGGCGTCGAATGGGAGCGCGCCGCATGGTCGTTCGGAGATGCCGAGGATGACGTGGCGCTCGCGTGGATAAGTAGGAAATTAGGTTATTTTCCTTTTTATTTAATTCCCTAAACTTCAAAAATGCATAACTTTGTGTAGGATAATCGGAAAAATAAAATAAAAATACCCTCTCGCTCGAGTGAACGAGGAGAATAATGTGGAAAAGAAATCATTCAGTTTCATTAAGTATTTGATTTTTAATAATTTATTTACTCTCTGTACATTTTCAATTCTCCATGCATGTATACAATTCACCATGGCATGAGACCATAGAGCTTTTGAAGCATCTGAATTTGGGAACATTCCCTGAATTTTCCAAAGTCAGAGGCCATCCTTATGAAGAGTTATTAATTTTTCAATTCTAGGTTGCTAGTTTGAGTATTTTAATTCCAATAATTAGCATATTGTGAGATAAATTCTAGAAAAATTTGGTGATGTTTATTATGACCAGAGGACCCTAGGAAAAATAAGTTTTGAGTTAATCCACTTGGAATAACCCTAATTGGCTTAAACACCCAAAATGGAGCTTTAATTAATTAGATCTAATCATACATCAAATTGACTTGAAATCAATTCTCCGCTACCCTTTAGGATCAGAGGAACCCACCATAAAAGTTTGAAGTCAATCGACTCGGTTAGCCTCTACCAAATGGGTTGATTAAGCCATTTAGCCAACTTAAACTTTAAAAATTCATAACTTTCAAAATACTTTTCAAAAATTCACCAAATTGGTTTTGGAGCCTCTCTGGTATCAGGGGAATTTAAGAAAATTAAAATTGCAATTTTCTAAAAAAGTTAATTTTTTGCATTATTTTAATATTTTTAAAAATTAAAACATAATAAAATCACAAAAATAATAAAATTCACCAAAATGTCACATTTTGAATTTTAATCATTTAGGAACAAATCCCATATTTTTCTTAGTTCTCTATGATGAGATATTAAATTTTAGAGCCATAAGGTAATTTTAAAGTTAAAAAATGTATTTTCTAGCATTTCCACTAAAATAATTCTAATAAATCAAGAAAAAATCAAAAAATTATAAAAAGTGGTCCTCTGGTTTCCTTGATATCAGAGAGATTTTTGAAAAATATAAAATTCATTTTTCAATCTTTATTTTATTTTTAAATTAATTAATGCTCCAAAACTCAAAATAATTATAATAAAAAGAATATAATTCAAAAAATCACCAAAATTGGTCCAAGTGGTCCTCTGGTCATTAGGAATGTCTCATAATTTTCTTAGGACAGAAACTTTCCTTGGTCATATTATTAAATTTTCCTTGGAAATCCCTATTTTCCACCAAAAATAATTACATAAATAAATTAAATACAGAAAAATCACATTTTCTCCTCTAATGTCTTTATTGACATATGAGTGAAGTCACATAAAAATTTTAAATTCATTTAAGCTCAATTTAGTGAGTTATGAAATTGTTAAGCTTGAAGGGCAAAATGGTAATTAAAATTTTAACCCTTAATTAAAAACTTTAGGCTTAATAAAATGAAAGAGTAAAATATTTGATCCTAACCTGATTTGGATGATTGAAATTTAAAGGGTAGAAACCTAGTAAACAATTTAAAAATAATTCAAAATACACCTTAATTAAATAATTAATTAAATTTGGAAGAATAATGGAAAATTGGAATTATTAAAATAGTGATGTTATTAGGAAGAGATTTGTTCTTTAATTTAAAAATCCCTAAATTAATCACCTCAATAATATTTAATTCCTAATTAAAATGATAATCCAAATTTAAAATTTAAAATGCTAAAAGACTTAATCATTAAATTAAATTAAAATTAAATTAATTAAATTAAATCCTTTTAAAAATTTCAATTAAATTAATACTTTAATAATTAAAATTAAATCATCTTTAAAACATAAAAAAATAAAATAAAATATCAAATTAAAATTAAAAATAAAAATAAATTAAAATTTAAATTAAATAAAATTAAATTAAAACATATTAAATTAAATCAAATCAAATTAAATTAAATTAAACTAATTTAAATTAAATTAAATCATATTAAATTAAATTAAATTAAATTAAATTAAATTAAATTAAATTAAATTAAATTAAATTAAAACATGTTAAATTAAATTAAATTAAATTAAATTGAAATAAAACCAAGTTAAAACTAAAACTAAAGTAAATTAAATAAATTAAATTAAAATTAAAATTAAACTTAAATTAAATCGAATTAAAATGAAAGTTAAATTAAATTGAATTAAATATAACATCACCTAAGACATAAAGAATTCAAAAAATAAATCTAAAACAACTTGAACACTATTCCAAACTTAAATCCATTAACCGAAATTAAATTAAATCATAAATCACTCCGAACATCAATTTGCCCTCGAAAGCTTTTGTTGTCACAACTCCTAAATGGAGTATTAAGTGAAGTGTTACTTCACTTATAGGATATTCAAATGTCCTAGTTCATCGAGCAAGATAACAAAACTTGAACTCCGGACGATTAATTCATTTGTATACTTAAATTCTCTTGGACTTAAAATAATCCTAGAAATATTGAAAAGATGTTTAAGATTCGTCTTAAGCACTTCCTCGATATGATAGGATGTTTATAAGAACAATTGAACTTAATTCTTCTTTGATGAAGGAAATCGTCCTCAAACCAATATACCGACACCTAGACGTCATAGGAGATGACTAGCTATAGGAGTAGGACATTGGTAGAAAACCATAACCCTTCCCTTAGACTTTACCAGGAACTTGCTTTAAATGCTTAAATATTCTAATTGTGTTTTAAGTGCGACTTGGGATGACGGGAAGACCCTCCAGTACGCTTTTATTTTATTGCAATTTACCTTATTGCGATTTATTTAATCGCATCGCACTTACTTTTCTTGCATGATAAACAACTCGTCGCATGAAAACCCACACCTTTAGGATAAGTCCCTAAAACTGAAACCAAAACTAAATTAAAAGTCATTACAAGATAAAATTCACCGCCACAACATTTCAAAATATAAAACAACTCAAAATTTAATCAGCAAACGGAACAACAAAACTACAACTACAACTAAATTAAAACGTCTTGTTGGATGATCGGGAATACCTCGGATGATGTAACCGCTGGATTTTGGGGATCATGCGCAACGGAAGCGAAATTAATTAAAACGCATATTAAAGTCATTTCCCAAAACCACCAAGGATCTCATGTGTTCATACAAATCAAAACATAAACCCAAAAGAAGTGCAAGAAATCATACCATGCAAGAGTTCTACTCTTAGATTTCCTCGGATCTTTAAGGCGCCGAAACCACCGCCCTCTACCGGTATCCACACTCGAACGGATTTCCAAATGGCTTCCAACTGCTAGATCGGAAACGGGGTTTTCTCCAAAACTAAAAGAACTCTCTTTCTCTCTGCAAGAGTTCAAAAGGAATAAAAAATCGACTTCATAGCCATGACCCCTCCTTTTAATTAAAGTGGCACCATTTCATGGCACCTCTTCATTATTATTATAAAGTACTCAGAAGAGAGTGTTCATCAAACATTCTAGTCGCATTCAAATTTTGTGCAACCCTATAGAGTTCAATTAACATTAGCGGTAGGCTTAAATCACCTATTTAAAACCTACAAGTTATAGTTGGTCTCTAGCAAGACACTATAACTACCCAAGTTAGTATGAATAGTCTCAAGATCCGAGACAACTCGATTATTAATGACATAATCCTTTATCACGTGATATCATGATAGAATATAAAGCATGGAATAATGTCAACCTTATATCTCTCTATCTTTAATTTCTCGACTCCTGATTAGATCGATAAAATAAATGCGATTGATCTCCATCAATTCATTTGAGTGTGGCCGCACAATTCTCGATCTAAATCATTCGAGGGGCCCAGAGATATCTCTCTTATTATAAGAGGGATAAATTCCATCTTGATTACTCATATCTCACTACATGATTCACATTATGCCCAATCATAATCTTTATGGTCATCCAGGTCAAAGACAACGTTAGGTTATGTCTAAACATAATATTCCTCATGTTGAGAACCATGACAATCTCGAAGTCGGAGGATTCGATGTCACTACTGACTTGAGATTAACATATGACTTATATCCATGATTTAATCTCAAAGCGAGTCGATCCGATATTTGTTCTCCAATAAATACATATAAATCGATGTGTATCCTCATACATATATTCATCTCATGAATATCCATCAAACTTTATATTAATCTTTATTTATCATCATTCCCACAACAATAAGCGATTATGGATATTTAGAATAATCTTCATAATAAACATGAAACTATTCAAGGTTCTTCTTCTATCATAAACATGCTTAATTAAAATAGAAAAATATTCATAAAAGTTCAAAATACATATCCATATAATAGGCCTAGAGCCCTATCACTAACGATAGCACTACGTGTTCGTTAACGGGATTTCCTACGGCCTAAATGAAAGTGTGGAACTCATTCGGTTGAGTTTAGCAAATTCATCCGGACTAAGTGAATCCGATAAAAATAACGATGCCGGAAGGATGGAGCCGTGGGATCTTAACCGTGTTGTTATAATCAACTTTAAGATTTGTTTAATTAAAATATTAAAAAAAAACACCGGATTTTAAGATTTTCTCTAAACCGAACACTTCTCTCATCTCTGATTTATGACTTCTAAAACTAAACCTCTGCAACAAGGAGCTCGGAGCATGGTGGGCAGCACGGCCATCGTCATCGAGCAAAACCCGAGTCTACTTCGACAGAAACTTTCTTAGAATTAAATAACCATAGCCATAGGACTTCGAGGTAGCTTGCACTAGTGCAACATAAATCCTCAACTCTTCGTTAGGCATTTGCATGATCATATCATGTAAATTAAGCCCTAACCGGTCTTAGGACTTCGAGGTAGTCGTCCGATACGACATAAACCCTCACATCTTTGAGATTATTTGTATGATTTTGTCATACGAATATAAGTCCAAATTAATTAAAATTGGCAAGATCAAAACATTAAATAAACATTAGGACTTTCCTAAATCCAAGCCAAACAAATAGGATAGTCGGGAAATTACGAAGTTCGCTTCGAATCTCGTGATTTCTCCTACCTTTCTTCCTTTGGATTCCCAAAATAAAATGTTCAAATTTGATCCATTCCCTATTAAAATTCCAAAATTCAATCCCTGAAGACTTAAACTTTGAAATTCTTGAGAGCGAACTACCGATTATTATCGAGAGTTTTCTTAGGTGATTCCCGTCACTTAAGATGTAATTAACTATAGGGCTTGCCCTTATAGGGAATTTTAAGAACCCAGGTAATATAAACCCTGTTTAATGTTTTCATATTAAACGAGGGAATTTATCGGCTTATAAAATTGGTTCGCAGACCAAACGGATGTCACAAATCTCCTAGTTTATTTAATCGAGCCCCATCATCAAGCAGGTGTGTACTATTCTTCGAGATAGATACACGGTTTGTGGTGCGGTGCTCATTTATATAAACTATTCGGGATGTGAGATCGATTTGATTTCATATCTTAAAATCTTCAAATTTAAAAAATTATTTTTTAAAATCAAATACTACTTTTCAAATTATTTATTTAAATTAAATTAAAAATTCGCCGACAACTTCTATAGGCGACCCCTTTTCAAAATACAACACTTAACCCTAAAAATATGCCGACAAACATGCAAACATATCTGAATCTCTGGTTATAGGTAGTCTACATAGGTATTCTTTAGCGGATATTAATTCAAGGTGCTTCTGTCAATTTTGTTTAGACAGATATATTTGACATATCATTGCAAGGTTTATTGTATGTAAGTTCTCAACTATTTCTTTCTCTTATTCATCGTCTTTATCGTATTTCCATTTTTTGTTCCTCTCTTCTCATGATCATTCACATGATCTCAAAGAGAGACTTATTCAGCAAAAGAAAAGTATACGATGATGGATAACCTGGTGACTCCTTTAAAAAATAAAAAGTTAATGGAATGAAAACAATGACCTCTTTTAGTTGGAAGGTCATATTCATCCTCCAAAGATGGTTGGGATTATCTATGTGACGTGGACTTCATCCAACCAGATCGAACAGTTTGTGGGTTCTCCTGCTGAAGCTTTTCCTTGTCACTATGTATACACTCTGACTGCAATGAACTCTTTTAGCTTTTCGATATTGATGAGTTCCTCAATCAAGTTTCAGAGGAGACGACAATTCTCCATGTCGTGACCATAGTCACGATGGTAGTTGTAGTACCTCTTCATATCTCGTAAGGCCAGGGCTAGCTTTAGTGGCAGGGTCAATTTGAAAGAGTCCTTGTTCTAGATGGCCTAAACTGTTTTAGCCATTTACACGTTGACAAGTGTCAGACCTTGCATTTCTCAGTAAAAATGTTGTTGCTCGTAATATTGAACTGGAAGATGATCATAGCGTCGCTTCCTGGCATGGTGCCCTTGGTCACTTCCCTAAAAATTCCGAGAACGAGAGTTGTCATTATGGTGACCGTTGGAGGACTGATTGTCCTTTATCTTATGTGGTTCACTTAGTTCTTTTTGTTGCTTTACAGGACGGTCGGGCAACTCCAACTTACCCATCTTGGAGCCCTAGATGTCTTCTTCAACGATTATGTGCTCGTTTGCCATTTTCAATACCTCTGCAAAAGTAGTAGGTTTAAATATGTTTATGTCATACTTGAACCTCTTGCTTCAGACTCCTCATTTCAAAGTTGTTCCAGCTATATCAGGCTTTAGATCTTTAACTTTCAACATCTCGTTCTAGAAGCGGGTGATGTAGATTTGTAGGCTCTTGTTTTCTCCTTGTTTGAGGTTGAGCAGGGTGTCCGAGTATTTCCACAGCTTTTGTATGTTCGAGAAGTGCAAAACAAAGAGTCTTTTAAACCCTTAGTAACTTGGAAAAAATTCTATTGGCAGACGGTTGAACCTCCAAAGGGCTAACTCCTTCAGGGTGATTAAAAAAAGATGGCACGTTATGGATTCGTCGATCTGGATAAGTCCGACTGATGAATTAAATGACGCTACCTGGAAGATAGGATCAATACTTCATTAGTAAGAATCCAGACGAGGGATCCTTACCTTTAACATGGGTATCGCCTCTTTGATTTGGTTAGTAAAAGCCCCTCCTGCAAGCGATGCATTCACATCCACTCTTCCCATTACTTGTTCTTCTCAGCAAACACAACTGTGTATGTGCGCTGGGACCAACCTTGTCTCTCTCGTCCTTCGGTTCGCCGACACGGTTTGTCTTGAAAAAATGGGTTCCTCGATAGGGCCCTTTGGGGTCGGACCCCATGACAATCTCTTTTTACATGAGGCGTCTTGTGGTTATCTATTGCTGCATGGAGGATCTCGAACTGCTTCATCATGAAGGTCATTTGGACTTATAGGCTTTGGACCTGTGCATGACATCCAGTTGCGTAGCATCTCTAATGGGTTCCATGCGTGTTATCTCTCTTTAAGAAGTTTCTCCTTTGTAGTCTTTTCCACTTCTTGTCTATGACATGAATTACGATCACTTGAATCCTAAATTGTTCATTGTGAACATTCTCCAAGAGTTAGAACCGGTCGAAAGAAGGAGGGAGAGAGAGAGTAGAACAAGTCTAGAATTCCCTGTAGAGAGACTCAGGGGAGTCCCTTTACTTGTATTCTTTCCTCTAATTTATAAAGGAGTGATTTCTAAAATTATAGAAAGGAGGGAGCAGTTATGGAAACTGCTCTTAATATAAATGTTGTTCGAATCAATCGCATCAATTTCATACTATATATGTATTACAATTTGAATTTTAATATGTAGATAATTGGTTGGCCGACATGTTTGAATTCGACCGATTGAGGTGATCGAATGAGTGGCCACCACGCCATGGGTTGGTCGGCCGAGGCACCAGGTTGAGTGTCAATGTCATCTGCTGCATCAAAAGTGGGTCCGTCGATTGGTCACAATCAAGGGTCTCTACCAGCTTTCTAGTTGATAGAGACTGCAAGCATGGTTTATCGTTCAGATCTCTTGCAATAGTGTGCCAACCTATCGTCTGGCCGTCTTCTGGGTTATTTGACTGCTTTGAGATCCGTGCTGACAGCTTTGGTGTAAATGCGTGCTAGAAACTTTGCGGTGGTGAGTAACAGGTTTATCATCTTAGCGTTGTATGAGAATTCAATACATGCAGAGATGAAAAAGAAAACAAGCAGTGACGACTCCAAAAGTTTTAACGTGGAAAACTCGTAAAGGGAAAAACCACGGGGCCTGACCCAGTTGCGAAAATTAACTATTGATTGATGATTACAAAAATCTCTTGTCCAACGGAAAAAAAATGGTGATTATATTCTTCAGATTACAGTGTCGATTGACAATGTCTAGTTGTTTGTAATTGACGATGGTGGTTAGTGACACACCTAAAATATATACGCTTTTTACTATATCATTTTACTTATTTTTTATGATATTACACTTTAAAGGAAGGTATTTTGTATGTTTATTAGTTTTAGGTACAAGAAATGGTGATTGGAGCAAAAGGAAACAAAAACGGTGCAATTTGGAGCAAAAACGGCAAGAAATGAAATTTTGCCCTGACACCTTTCGATAAGTCTTTCGATGCTTAATCTCTTTTACACTTCTTGCATATTTTTGAATAATATTACACTTTAAAGAAAGATTATTTTTATGCTTATTTTGTAGGGCTATCTGTTACGAATGCAACGCAACTGAAATGGGGCGAAACAGAGTTGAAACGGAGCCAAACGGAGCGAAACGGTGGAGCCGCGCAGCAGCCTGCTCGCCGACGGCGAAATCGATCTCGCCGACGGTGAGATTTTCCCGAGACCACAGAAAAGTGCCCAAAAAGGCCGCCGACAGCGGCCTCGAACCCGCCGACAGCGGCCCCGAACCTGCCGACAGCGGCCCGGACGACCATGAACCGACATTTGGCGGTTTTGGGCCAATATTCGACGTATTTGGACGCTTTTTCGAAGGGGTGCTTAAGGAGACTCTTGGGATTTCGTCCATGCTCTTTAAAAATGGCAAATTTGTGTTAGAAATGTGTAGATTAGAGAGAGAAACAATAGAGGAAAAGAGAGAAAACTTGGAGGAATGTTTAGGATTCTTAGATTAAGATTAGAAATGTAGATTTCTACCCTTTTGGAGAGATTGGAGAGGAGATTTAGAGAGAATTTGTAAGGGATTTTGCTAGCATTGCATGGATCGCCGAGAGACTTTATGGGAGAGATCTTCGTCTTTCTTTTAAGGGGAAAAAACTAAGTATTGTTCTTCATTATCTTATAATTTTGTAAACATTTATTTAGTGGATTTGCTTTAGTTAAATGAATTTTCTGTTGTGTTTTATTCGCGCTTTATGACGTATCTCTCTTACTATTTCTTTTTCTTTGGAAATAGTGACATGAGAAGATTATGCCATTCTTTTCCTTCTACTTTTCTTCTGAAATGAGTAGAAATCATGTTTAGGATTTTGTGATGCATGGTAGAAGTAAATTTAATTATAAATGTGATGGTTTTTACTTGCACTTCATTTACATTGCAATAAAGGCCCATTGTAGTGTTAAAATTCGTTGTAATTGTATTGACCCGAAAGGGCGGTGTAATTCTCAACAAAGTGGAACCACATTCAAATTCCATGGATGGAGAAGTTCATGGGGATTGAATGCAAATAAATAGGGAAATATAGTTATCGGGCGTAGAATTGGAGATTTTAGAGTGACGAGCTAAAATCCTCGATTCGATCCTATCGTTTGGGTCTTGAAGTGTAGATGTTAGCCCTCGGGCGAGGGAACGTGGGAGCTCCGAAGTGGCAGCGGTATCCTCCTGGCCCTAGCCGGATTCGATAATCGAGCATAGGATTAGTCGATGTTCTTTATGCCCGGACTAAAGGGTAAAGAATAGGATTGCTCCTATTTGACACATACAATATTAAATGCATCTCATTCCTATACATTATCTATTTCATTACATAAGAATAGTAGTTTTGAATATCTCAAAATTCTTCAAACCAACTCATCCAAAAAGGGTTATCTTTAGAATTATTATTTACACTTAGTTATAGTTACTTATTTTTACATTTAACACTTGCATTTAGTAATAATTCTTAGATAAAACACGATTTTAATCGATATTCTAAACTAAGGACTATTATTAGTAGACTAGAATTTGATTAAAGACTTCTTACTTCACTTCCTCGTGGGATCGATACTTAGGGTTTTTAAAGAAAACTACTATATTACTTCGAAATGATACGTATACTTGCGTAGTACCCCGCAGTGTGTAAAATATTTTCTAATTTTTATATCATTTAAGATTTTGCACACTAGCCGCCATTTATAAATCGGGTCAAGTTTTTGGCCATCTTTTGGAAGTTAATTTACTGCGTAATTGCGGGTTGGGTCAGTTAGTGGTGGTCGATGATGGTTGACAGAGGTCAACAGAGGTTGGTGATGGTCAATGAAAAAGATCGACTGAAGTTGACAACTGTAGGTGATGGTTGACAGTGGTAGGCCGTGATCAACGGAGTGTTAACCTCATTTTTGAGTTCTTTCTTTCCCCTTTTCTTAGAGCCTAAGATCTAGCCCTAGGATTTTTCTATTTTGGACTCTATTAGAGGATTAGACTGGGACTCACCATATTTAGAAATTCAAGCCATCTCCTCGCTTCTCGAAGTTTTGTATGGACGGCTCTAAATCCTCGACACCTAGTTGAGTCGATTAAAAGCCGACGTATTGAAACTCTTGTCGAGTTCCTATAAGGATTTGAAAGCCATAGGTGGACCCCACTGCGTGCGACGTTTGACTTTTTGCCACGAGCAATATGTTTGACTATGGTTCTCGCTTAGGAGAAGACCGGTCATTAATTTGCTCGTTGTATGGCTCCGGTCGGGTCAAAATAATTTTATTTTGCCACATAGCGCAAATTTGATTTAAATTGATGCGACCGTCGGTGAACTTGTCCGAATGGCCCCGGATGGCGAAACGGACTGCGCCGATGCGTCCGGAACGTCGATTTTAGCCGGAAAGGACATATAATTTGATAGGGTTTCGAGTTGGCTCGAATCGCGCGTAAATTGACGATTTTAAATAAAATGATAATATAAGTAAATGTTTTTTTTATATATATGATAAATATATATTATTTTCCTTACCTTAATCCTATGGTTCACGGGGCACGATTACTGTTCATTATCTCTTATCTCACGCACGCTCCTTCGATCCCCTTTCCCGTGCCCTAACCGGTCCCTGCCGTCCTCTTCTTCAGCGACGACCGATTTCGAGAAGCTTCCTAACCTGTTTCCCGGTCATCTCCCCCTCCTACAACCGCAACCGACATCCGCTGCCGGTTATAACTGTCGGTCGTACCTCCTTTCTGTAACGATTTTTCCCGCCCAAGTGCATAAGGTAACCTTCCTTCTTGCTAATCGCGGTCGGTTTTCTTGCCTTTGTGGCGTGTTCTCCTCACCCTCGGTCTTCACCGTTAGTGAGAACCTCTACCCCTTGTTGGCTATAAATACCACTTAGGACAGAGGACTTGGAGAGGATTCATTTTTTGTGTGAAATTTTTCTGGAAGATTGCTTTCTTTCGAGTTTCCAAGATTTCTTATTTCCTTTCTAAAATTCCTGAATTGGCAAGTATTTGAAGGTAAAGATTTCTTCATTTTTTTTTCTTACATATAATCAAGAAGGATTTCGGTTGCCTTTTCTTGAAAGTTTTTCATGCATGGTAAAGCTCGAATTGGTAAATCTATGAATCAATACACCTAGTTTTCCGATCTTATACCTTTGTTTTTGAACATACAATTGCTTACCAGAGGAACTGAATTATGTTTAGCTTTGATTCTTTGCTGATAAACCACAGTGATATTAAGAAATGAAGGCTTGCCTATTATTCAGCGTTTGTTTTAGTTATAAGCTTTCTTGTTCTATAAATCTGCTGGTCAAACGCAAATACTACTTTATGGATATTTTCATTTAAGTGCATGTTCTTGATCCTACGGTGAAGAATTTCATGCACTTCGTATTCTGTTCTTATCATCAAGAATCATGGATGAATTCCTAACTTGTTACCTGATGGATTTACATGATTATTTGATCTTGTGCTTTTGGTAAATTTTATATATCCATAGTTTAATCTGTTCGGTTCTTCCTAAGCTGAACAGTCCTGCTTAAAGCCATTTGGAGTTTTTTGAGTCGAAATACTCATTTCCTGTATGAAATAATTGGACAAATATGTGCATAAGAGTTGAAAGGCATATATATTTAAATGATAGATTGAATGTTGGACAGTTTGGATAAGCCATAGGAGTGAGGTTCTATTTAAAAAAAAAAACTTCCAAGTCTGATAAAGAAACTTTGAAATGATTTAGTTCAGGAAGATTTACGTACATAATGTCAAAAATTTTTCTGATCTAATGTCAAAAATTTTCTTTCTTATATGCGTATGTAAGTATATGAAAACTAAGTGGTGTGTTTGTAAACCTTCATTCTCTGGCAACAATCATGTTTAAATTTGAGGAGGGCTTCTTTGTTCCTGTTTCTTGAGGCTGAATTTCTATAACCCTTGGAGTTCTTTTCTTTAAATCTCTAATTGTTGGATGAACTTCATTTGGCTGAAATTAGAACCCATGGTTCTTTCATTTATTGAATTTCTGCTTGGATTTTTCTTTTTTACTTTAATTGCTGAATATGTGCATATTTAATACTTAGAGTTTATGTTTTAAACTAAATTCTAAGGTGGCATGAACTGAAAAGCTATTGAATTAACTTTATACCTACTATCTATGTATATATAGAAAGCATTCATATTTGTTTGTTTAATTGTTTGAATCTGTGGAGACATAGTTCAATCACCAGCTGCGGCTCGGGTTGGGCCTACAATCCTTCGGTTTTAGCTCTTTTTAATGCTCATAATTTTAGCCTTATACTTGGGCTGTTATAATTGATAGTTGAGCTGATGTTGTTGGCTCGGCCAGATGTCATATGGTGGCTCGATTTAGCCATGTAGTGGAGCTACTATAGTGTGGCATTGGTCGGCTGAGATTAAATACCTGTTGGATAGTTCAAATATTATTTTGAGATAATTATAATAATTAATCAGGTGGAGACTTCTTAAGCTATTTTAATGCCAATTCCCAAATAATTGGAGCACTTATATTAAGCATATCTTTTGCTAGCAGCTATTGCCTTTTCTTTTCCTTTGCTTTGATTTCTTAAAGCCTAGCTTTGAAATCATAATGGTTTTTCTTAATTTCAGCTCACTGAATTAGAAGTCTTTTGGGAATTTCCTTTGTTTTGGTTTTACTAAAGCCAAATTTGGGATTGTATATATGAAAAAATTGAAATCGATTTATTTAAGTTATAAGATTTTGAATCTCTATTACTCCAACTTATTTAAGTGAACCTCTCGGGTTCCATAATATTGGGATACTTTCTTTGGTTCAATTTGGTGAATCTGAACTTTGAAATTCTGGGGATTTTCTTTGCTATAACCTGTTGAAGTTTTCAGAAATTTCAAGGGTTATTTATTGATTTGGCTTTCTGGAATTGTGCATTGGAAAACTTTGGAATTGAATGTATGAGAAGGATGAAGTTGGTTTGAATTGCAGAATTTTGAATCTTCTTTATTTTGACTCGTTTACGCTGATTCTATCGAGCTTTACAATTTTTGGGATATGTCAGCTCCATTTATTATGGATTACAGCTCTTTTCTATAGGTCAATAAAAAACTTTATTTGTTTATGATGCATATGAAATACCAAAGTCTTGAAGTCTTAGAAATTTCTTTGGGCTGGTCTGTTGAAACCCGATTTTCTGGATTTGGATACTTAAAGTTGCGGCACTATAGGAAATTAATTTGATTTCATCTCCTTGTATTATTGGTTTGCTGAAACAGGAATTCTGGAGATTTGTGGGTCTTCTTTGGTTCGGCTTTATTGAAACTGAACTTTGGATTTTTTTTTTTTTTTTGCAAGAAATTACACACTTACACATGTATGCTTTGGGATATTCATTTACATATTATCATTTTTTGGATATTTACATATTCAACACCTTTTTTTTAGTTTCTCATATTTAAGAATTTTTGTAAGAAGTATTTAATTCTTACATTCCTGAATACAATATTCTATGAGATTCTTGTTGGATAAACTTAAAAGGCCATTCAGCCTTCTGATATGTAGAGAAATAGAAGCCTAAACACTAGGCTCAAATATAAGAAGTTCATTCCAGTCTTGTAATACAAAATATGTTAATCATTGAAAGTGCATATGAAATATCAAAGTGGGGGCATAAGTCGGACATGCGGGGTACAGGCAATGATGCACAAACTTAATAATCATGCTTTTATAGCTGAAACAAAATAAAATTAATACTTAATTTTAGATGCCCATTTTATCCTATAGTTTAGGTAGTTCTAATTCCTACCTTTATGAAATTCGTGAACCAAAGACAGATACTACAACACTCGATATTATACTGGTACAACAACATATACTACACCACACTCACACGATAAATAAACACCACACTCGCACAACAGATACTACACCACACTTGCACAGCAACAAACACTGCACTTGCACGACATCAGACACTATATTAGCATATCAAATCAAATTCAACACATACAACACATCAAACACATCATGTCAAACACAACACATATAATCATCAAACCTATCATACACACATCCCATGTTAATTATCACCCGCCATATATTAAATATCACATATATACATATAACGCATGTAGCACCACTTATTAAATATCACAACACACATACCACTTATTAAATATCACACACACATATGACATATATTAATATCACACACACACATCACATACCAAACATCACACATATACACTATATATTAAATAACACATAACATACTATACACTGCACATTACATATCAGAGACCAGATACTACGCATCAGATATAATACTCACGAGAATTCAGATACTACAATCACAGATGCTACACTTTCAAAATTCAGATACTACAAATTGATTCACTCGTTGATTAAATGGTAAGGATTAGGATTGCCTATTCTAAGGTGATTTGCTGGTGACTTTATTTGAGATTGATACAGACTTCAATACTTCGGGTTGCCTGTGGGATCGTGATATAAAAAGAAGTCTATAGACTGAGCCTATCCTCAAATAGAATTCTTATTCCCCCACTTTGATCTTTTATATGTTTATAACTAAACTTGATTATACAGATACTTGTAGTTATTAGCTTGCTTTCGGGACTTCAACATAATTGGCCAGGTACACATTTTTTTTACTGCACAGCACTTTTATTTTATTTATTATATATTGTCGTGCATTCATTTACTTTTCATTATTGTACATGTTTATTCATATTCATGCTTTTAATTATTACTTCTCTCGCATACCTGTACATACCCCTAGGGTAGGCCATTTAGGGCATGGCTAGTTTCTTTTTCTTACACATGTTCACTTTAATTATTACTTTTCTCGCATACCTGTACATACCCCTAGGGTAGGCCATTTAGCGCATGACTAGTTTCTTTTTCTTACACATATTCGTGCTTTTAATTATTACTTTTCTCGCATACCTGTACATACCCTTAGGATAGGCCGTTCGAGGCATGTTCTTCTCTTTTCTCTCCTATCTTTATCCTTTCTCGAGACGAGACGACAGAGGACGAACGAAGGATCTTTGATCGGACTTTCGTAGATATAAATAACATCTATAGGGCGTTGAGGTTGTCGTTTGATACGACATAAATCCTCACACTATCTTTTAGGACTAAGTACGATTGTATATCGTATGATATAAGTCCTAAACTGTTTAGGATTCCGAGGTTGTCGTTTGACACGACATAAATCCTCTCATATTTTTGGGTTATTTACACATGACATGTAGATATAAATCCCAAATTATCTAAATAATTTACAGGATTGAAATATCAAATATAACTTCACTTTCAAAGATATCAAGCCCAATCATAGGTTAGTTTGAGATGTCACTGAAGCTCCTTCAGTATCTTTGACATCTCCTACTCTTCATTTCGTTGGATTATGAAAATAATTGTTCCACATTGAGCCTTTCCCTTTTGACTTTTCTACAAGCAATCGTGGAAACCTAAACGTTGATATTCTTGAAGACGAAACCCATAATCTTTATCGAGAGTTTTCTTAGGTAACTTTGGTTGTTTAAGATGTAATTAACTATAGGGGCTTGCCTCTTGTCGGCATATTTTTAGGTTGTGTGTTTTATTTTTTAAAAGGGGTCGCCTACAGAAGTTGTCGGCGAATTTTAAATTTCATTTAAATATATATATAATTTAGAAAGTAGTATTTGATTTTGAAAATAATTTTAAATTTGAAGATTTTAAGATATGAAATCAAACTGATCTCACATCCCGAATAGTTTACATAAACGAGCACCACACCATGAACCGTGTATCCATCCCTAAGGATAGACACATCGGCTTGATGGTGGGGCTCGGTTAAATAAACTAGAAGATTTGTGACATCCGTTTGGTCTGCGAACCAATTTTATAAGCAGACAAATTCCACTGCTTAATATAAAAGAGCATTAAACGAGGGTTTATAATACACGGGTTCTTTAAAATTCCCTATAAGGGCGAAGCCTCATAGTTAATTACATCTTAAGTGACGGGAACCACCTAAGAAAACTCTCGATAATAATCAATAATTCTGCTCTCAAGAATTTCAAAGTTTAAGTTTTCAAAGGATTGAGTTTTTGAATCTCAATAGGGAATGGATCAAGTTTGGAACATTTTATTTTGGGAATTCAAAGGAAGAAAAGTAGGAGAAATTACGGATTCGAAGCGAACTTCGGTAATTTCCCGACTATCCTATTGTTTGGCTTGAATTTAGGAAAGTCCTAATGTTTATTTAATGTTTTAATCTTGCCAATTTGAATTAATCAGGGCTTATATTTATATGATAGAATCATATAAATAGCCTGGAAGATATGAGGGTTTATGTCGTATCGGACGACTACCTCGGAATCCTAAGACCGGTTAGGGCTTAATTTGCAATGCAAATGCCTAACGAAGAGTTGAGGATTTATGTTGCACTAGAGCAAACTACCTCGAAATCCTATGACTTGGTTATTTAATTCTAAGAATGGTTTTGCTTGAAGTAGGTTCGAGTTTCTGCGACGACGATGGCGTCGTTGCCCACCATGCTTCGAGCTCTTTGTTGTTGCGAGAGGTTTAGTTTTAGAAGTCATAAATCAGGAGATGAGAGAAGTGTTTTGGTTTAAAGAAGTCTTAATTTCCAAGTGTTTTTTAATATTTTAATTAAAACAAATCTTAAAGTTGATTATAACGACACCGGTTAAGATCCCACGGTTCCATCCTTCCGGCATCATTATTTTTATCGGATTCACTTAGTCCGGATGAATTTGCTAAACTCAGTCGAATGAGTTCCACACTTTCATTTAGGCAGTGGGAAATCCAGATTAGCAACACGTAGGTTACATCATCCGAGGTATTCCCGATCATCAAACAAGACGTTTTAATTTAGTTGTAGTTGTAGTTTTGTTGTTCGTTTGTGATTAAATTTTGAGTTGTTTTATATTTTGAAATGTTGTGGCGGTGAATTTTATCTTGTAATGACTTTTAATTTAGTTATGGGTTTCAGTTTTGGTTTCTGTCCTAAAGGTGTAGGTTTTCATGCAATGGTTGTTTTATCATGCAAGAAAAGTAAAGTGCATTTGCAATAAAGTAAATTGCAAGAAAGTAAATTGCGATAAATTAAAAGCGTACCTGGAAGGTCTTCCCGTCATCCAGCTTGCAATTAAAACACGATTAGAACATTTAAGCGAGTTCCTAGGTAAAGTCTAAGGTAAGGGTTATGGTTTTATACAAATTCCTAATCACTATATCTAGTCATTTCCTATGACGTCTAGGTTCCTTGTGTTTTTGGTTTGAAGACGATTTTCTTCATCAAAGAACAATTAAGTTCGATTGTTCTTATAAATATCCTATCATATTGAGGAAGTGCTTAAGACGAATCTTAAACATCTTTTCGATATTTCTAGGATTGTTTTAAGTCCAAATGAATTTAATTATGTAAATGAATCGATCGTCGAGGTTTTCGAGTTTTGTTAACTTGTTCGGTGAACTTAGGACATTTGAATATCCTTATGAGTGAAATGACATTTCGATTTAATACTCCGTTTAGGAGTTATAATAGTAAAAGCTCTGAGGGCGAAATGATATTTAATGATTTGTGATTAAATTTAAGTTAAATTGATGATTTAAGTTTGGAATAGTGTTCAAGTTATTTTAAATTTATTTTTGAGTTCTTTATGTCTTAGGTGATGTTATTTAATTCAACTTAATTTAATTTAATTTAATTTAATTTAATTTAATTTAATTCGATTTAATTTAATTTAGTTTGATTTGATGTTACATTAAATTAGTTTGATTTAATTTAATTTTTAATTTAATTTAATTTGATTTAATTTAATTTAATTTAATTTTTAATTTAATTTAATTTAATTTAATTTTTAACTTGATTTAATTTAATTTAATTTAATTTTTAATTTAATTTTATTCATTTTAATTTTAATTAAAATTTTAAAAGAATTGAATAATTTAATTTTAGTTTAATGATTAAATCTTTTAATGTTTTAAATTTGAATTATTATTTTAATTAAGAATTAAACATTAATGAAATGATTAATTTAGGGATTTTTTAAATTAAAGAATAAATTTCTTCCTAATAATATCCACTATTTTAATAATTCAATTTTATTATTCTTCGAAATTTAATTAATTATTTAATTAAAGTTTAATCATTTTAAATTGCTTAATGGGTTTCTACCCTTCAATTATTTAAATTTCAATCATTCAAATCAGATTAGGATCAAATATTTTACTTGTTAATTTTTTATTAAACCTAAAGTTTTAATTTAAGGGTTAAAATTTTAATTACCATTTTGCCCTTCAAGCTTAATAATTTCATAACTCACTAAATTGAGCTTAAATGAATTTAAAATTTTTATGTGACTTCACTCATATGTCAATAAAGACATGAGAGGAGAAAATGTGATTTTTTTTGTATTTAATTTATTTATATAATTATTTTTGGTAGAAAGTAGAGATTTCCAAGGAAAATTTAATAACATGACCAAGGGAAAGTTTCTGTCCTTAAGAAAATTAGGAGACATTCACTAATGACCAGGGGACTACTTGGACCAATTTTGGTGAATTTTTGAAAGATATTATTTTTATTATAATTATTTTAAGTTTTGGAGTATTAATTAATTTAAAAATAGAATATAAGTTGAAAAATGAATTTTATAATTTTTAAAATTCTCTCTGATATCAAGGAATCCAGAGAACTAAATTTTACAATTTTCTGATTTTTCTTTGATTTATTATAATTATTTTAGTGAAAATGCTAGAAAATACATTTTTTAATTTTAAAATTACCCTAGAGCTTTAAAAATTAATATCTCAACCTAGAAACATAAGAAAAATATGGGGTTTGTTCTAAGTGATTAAAATTCAAAATGTGACATTTTGGTGAATTTTTATTATTTTTGTGATTTTTATTATTTTTTAATTATTAAAAATATTAAAATAATATTAAAAATCAACTTTTTTAGAAAATTGAAATTTTAATTTTCTTAAATTCTCTAATATCAGAGAGGCTCCAAAACCAATTTGGTGAATTTTTGAAAGATATTTTGAAAGTTATGAATTTTTAAAGTTTAAAATGACTAAGTGGCTTAATCGACTCGATTAATAGAGCTAACCAAGTCCGATTGACTTCAAACTTTTATGGTAGGTTCCTCCGATCCTAAAGGTCAGTGGAGAATTGATTTCAAGTCAATTTGATGTATGGTTAGCTCTAATTAATTAGAGACCTATTTTGAGTGTTTAAGCCGATTAGGGTTGTCTAAAATGGACCAACTTCAAAACTTTATTTTCCTAGGGTTCTCTGGTCATAAGGAACATCACCAAATTTTCCTAGAATTTATTTCACAACATGCTATTTATTGGAATTAAAATACTCGAAACGGTGACATGAATTTGAAAAATCAATAACTGCTTCGTAGGGATGGCCTCGACTTTGGAAAATTCGGGGAATGTTCCCGAGTTCGGAGAGGCAAAAGCACTATGGTCTCATACGCCATGGTGAATTGTATACATGCATGGAGAATTAAATGTATGCGGAGAGTAAATAAATTATAAAAAATAAAATACTTGATGAAATTAAATGATTTCTTTTCCACATTATTCTCCTACATTGTTCGTGAGCGAGAGGGTATTTTTATTTTATTTTTCGATTTTCCTACACAAAGTTATGAATTTTTGAAGTTTAGGGAATTAAATAAATAGAAAATAACCACTAATTTCCTACTTATCCACGCGGCGCCACGCCATCCTCGGCGACTCACGAAGGCCGCGCGTCGTCTCTGCGGTTCGGCGCCGCCATCCAGACTCGGCGCTCCGGGGGCCGCGGTTCATGCACCATCGCGGCGTCCGGCTCGATCCGGACCGTCCGCTCGATACACGCTCGATCCGGCCGGCTCCTGGTCATCGTCTACGGCGGTGTGCACCGTGACCGTCGACGCTTCCAGCCACTAATTTCTCGCTCGATTCTCGACGGATTTTCGTGTTCTTATGCTACATGGATTCGTCTTGAGGAGACGAACACATCCATACGGTAAACATGCATTGAAATTTATTCGAAATGAAATGGAGAATCTCTGTAAGCTCGGGAAGAAGAATGAGTTCATACCTTTGCTCGGAGAAGTGAAGCTTCGATGCGAGGGTTGTTGCACCTTCGATTGGATCTCAGCGAGCTCCGGATGAAGTCTCTGCAGTGCAGTGAATTGTGCAGGTTGGACTTCGACCACGGCCGATCACAAAGCTTGGAGAAGTTGGAGCACAGCTAGGTGGCTTTGGAGATGGGGCTTTGGCTGGTGGACACCTTCCCGCAGTACGGTGAAGGTGTAGAACCGATCAATTTGAGGGATTGGCTCAGCTGTGAAGAAGTGTCTAGTTTTTGGGCTAAAGTTTGAGCTCGAAATTGGGCTCGATTTGGAGGGAATTGGGTGGAATTCGGTGGGGATCAAGTGCTGCATGTGAGGGGAGTGGTACGGAATGATTTTGGCGAGTTTCCTTAAGGTTTGGTTCGGCACCCTTTCATGGCCGAGAGGTGGGGGGTTTAAATAGGCGGGGGTGGAGGGCCTCCGGGGAGTTGAGGGGTAGGATCAGTTGCTCATGGCAAGTGAAGAACAGTTGCAATGGCCCGCTGGGCATGGGGCGACTCGGCAGGTGAGAATTCCAAGCTTGGGTTGACTTGGACCTCTCGGCCATGGAGTTTTCCGGCGGCCAGGGTGGGCGGCCGGCGGGCGGGGTCGCCCTCGGGGTCGAGTGGGTCGGGGTGCGGGTGTTTGTCGCGAGCGATTGGCAATGGCCGAGTGTAAAGGCTTTGATCCGAAGTAGAATGGGGCATGGCTAATTTTGGGTCTAAATGGGTCAACTCGCCCATTTGGGCTTGGTGCACCCTTGAGGTGGCTTTGGGTGCTGTGGGGGATCGAAGGGATCGGTGGTTTGGCATGGAGAAGTCTCCAGTCCAAATATATTTGGATTAAATTTAGGTTTAGGTGAATCATGATTAAGAATTTAATGAGCTTTAGGGATTAAGGAAAGGGTCCCTCCTTCTTACTCGATATGGTATGGTGGAGTGTCCAGAGGCTCTCATGGCTCGCATGTGGCTCATGCATGGCTTCGTGGCTCACTTTTGGCTTAGGGAAAGCTTGAGTCGATTTCATGAAAATGGATTTTAGGAATTTTTTGGTAATTTGATGGAGTGATTTGGCATGAGGCTTGATTTGGAATTATTTGATGATGGGATTATAACTTAGGGAATGGCTTTGATTAAATAGATGGCGAATGGAAATGTCATGTGGGCTTTAGGGCCGATTTTGGGCTTTTGTATGTGGTAAAGGATGGGGCTTTTAAAATGATTTAGGAAAGTGGGCTTTTGAATTTTAAAATGGATTTTGGGATGAAATTTTGGTAAAGGCTTGGGCCAAATAATTGTTGAGTTTGGTTTAGGGATGTGTCATGAGTGGTTTGAAACAAATTTGAGGTGATTTGGGTTTGAATTGGGTTGGATATGGGCTTTTTGGTAAAGAGGTCTAAGGTAGGCCAAAATGGGCTAGCATGGGCCGATGTTGGGCTAGGGTTGAAATTGATGTAAAATTAATGTTGGGAGATGTTTATGGGAATGTTCCAAAGAGGTTTTGACTTTGGTTGGGCTTTGATTTTGGGGTTTGGGTCTATTTGGGTTAGGTTTGGGTTTAGGCAAAATTGGGCTTTTTGATTTTGGGTTGAATTTGAGTGGGGTTTGGATCGAAATCTTGGGCAAATCATGTTAGTGTTTTGTTTGTGGGAATGTTAAGGAAGATTTAGAAAAGATTTGGGGTTAATTGGAGTTGAATTGGGTGAGTTTGAGGCTAAGTTTGGGTCGTGGGTCCAAATTGGGCTTTAAGGCCAAAAGTGAAATTGGATCCAAATTTCAATCAAATTGGGCTTGGATTTGGTCTAGATTGGTGTTGGGGATGTTGAATTGAAGTTTAGAATTGAATTGGACCAGAATTTGGGTCGATTGGGTAGGTTTGGTTTGACATTGGGTTCACTTAGGGTTAAAATGAGTCGAATTGGGGGTTTTGATAAAAGTGGGGTAAATTGACAAAATTGGCCCATGGTGTAGTTGGACAAAATGAAATTGGGAATATTTGGGATTTTCTGGAATTTTCTGGGAATTTTCTGAATTTTTTGGATTTTTTGGCTAGGAGGGGTATTTTGGGTATTTGGAGGGTATTGGGAGGTATTTTTGGAAATTTTGGTATTTTTGGGTATGGATGATCAATTTGAGTGATGTGAAAATGTTTGGGAATGATTTTGAGGAATTTTGGGTGATTTGGAAATTTTGAGAAATTTGGGTAGTTCGGGGCTTTGGGTAGGTTGGCGGGTGTAGGGTCCGGGAGTCGAAAATTGAAAATTTGGAAAATGGAAGATTAGGTGAATGTAAGTGGAATAAAATCATTTTGGTTGAGCCATGAAGCCATATCAAGCCCACATGAGCCATGAAGGGACTCGTTTGAGGCATTCATTTATGTTGTTCATAGCTCTAGCGCGAGGGCTTAGGGGTTAAGGACCATCCGTGTGAATCACCTACATGAGTCGGGAGGTCGAAGTCGGGTATGGGTGTGTTTTTTAGGAGGTGTGTGAAAGTGTAGTGTGTAGGTGTAGTGTGTGTGTAAGTCGGCCCCTCACTGAGACCGAGAGCCGCCGGGGCGGTCTAAGGGCGAAGAGTCCTATAGGAACTCATCCTTTAAACTTCCACATTTGATCTCGAGCCCTCTAGGTGATTAGGGGTTTACTGATCGAAGTTTGTGGGGTTTGCGGGGAGTTAAGAAGTGGTTTGAATTTCTAAAAGGTGGGTCTCGATTCTAATCCTCTAAGATAGTCGAAGGAAAAGCCTAAGGCTAGATCCTAGCATCTAAAAGAAGAGAGAAGACCTCGTCGAAAATGAGGTCGACAAATGGACCCCAATAGGTGTGGTGAGCTGACGGAGCACACCGCGCGTATTGGTGTTGGCCGAGCGATCAACAAAATCGACACGGATGTCGATAACAGAACTTAGGACGGAGTAGAAGAGCTTCTGGCTGGGGAGTGTCGAGTATATCTGCAGGACCTGGAGATTCTTGAACTCTCGGCGGGAAAGGAAAAGGAGGTGAATCCGCAAATCACATGATGCGGGAGAATTTCGATTTAGATTTTATTTTGTTTCATGTTCGAGTCATGATGTGTGAGTTTAGATTTCAATTTGGAGTTTCAATTTAGATTGAAGTTTGTCGAATTAATTTGAAGGG
>CM040421.1:42843764-43133251 GCA_022702705.1 Papilionanthe hookeriana x Papilionanthe teres
TTTTAATAAAATTTCCTTCGAGATTAGTTAAAAAAACAAACAAGAAGCCAATGAGTTTGGGATTGGGAGCGAATTTTAGGGATTTACGGTGGTTTAGTAATAATATATATATATATATATATATATATATATATATATATATATATATATATATATTATGGCATTTATGTAAATTCCTATAAGTTTAATTTATTTTTAGGGATATGGTTCAGACTGAAGAGTCTCAAATGAGTTCCAAAGATGTATCGAGCCCCCAATTTTTTATTTAATTGTTATCAAAATTCTACTAAAATTTTATCCCTGATTACTCATGATTATTATATTTTATATTCCAATTAGATATTTATATTTACTTCATACCACAATTTTTATTTTATTGATGTTATTTAGTAATTAAAAAATAATAAAATTATATATAGTCGAAACTGAACGATGAAATTCAAAAAACCACCAAAACTACATAAATTCAATTGAACAAAGCCAATGATATGACCTTCACAATGGCCAACATGCGGCCTATGTTAGTCTCCATTCAATGAAACTAAGTCTAAATGAAACGCGTAAGGAGACTATGTCTCTTTCAATTAAATAAAAAAAAAAAAAACCTATGACAACAGCAATAATGCTGGGAAACTAACTGAGACTTGGGAACTAATCAACCCATAGAGATATCCGATCTGACGGCCACCCGACTTAATAGCCGACCGGCCTAATGGCCACCCGACCACATCTATAGGCCCCACGGATCGAATTTATGTATGGACTGGAATACAACAGCCATACGAACAAACTATAGAGGTACCATATGTAATTATATGATGACTCGTTCATATAAATAGAGGGTTAATCTCTTCTTTTCTCTATTGTTATAATTTCTTCCTCTCTTTCGTTCTTTCTCCCCACCTCTCTCCATCTCTTACTTATTTATAATTGTTGGATATTATATAAAAAAGGATTATATTTAAGACTTTACGATAGCCTCTATTTTTAATTTTATGATAACCTTCTTTTAGAATTATTTGGTAGCCACCATTTAAAAATTTTATAGTCAACATAATATTTTATAAAGAGAGAAATTATTTTGAATAAATAGAACTTTGACTCCACACTTAAAAATAATTGATTTCTTTTGCTACAATTATTATCAATTTTAATTTTAGTTGCTCATGTAAAAATAATTCAAATGTAATCCCCATATAATAAAAATTAAGAGTTTGAAATGATAGTGTGATTTAGTTTGGATAATGTTGGGTGACTGTTCACCATGTAATGTTGTTGTAATGTGTACACTCTATATATATATCTGTATATATATATATATATATATATATATATATATATATATATATATATATATATATATATATATATATATATATATATATGTATAAAATTAATTAATGGAAAAAATTAAATTATTAATGACCACATTTAATTTTAACATTAGGAGTGTAGCTAAGCCATGGGTCAACTTTGACTTGTCTCGTGAGTTGAGTGCGTGGAGCTAATAAGCCCAACTCATGCCAGCTCTGACTCAACCCGTTAACTCGTGAGCCGACTCACTTAACCACTCACTTAAGAAAATCTTAAAATAAAATATATTGAAAAAATATTAAAATTCAAGACTTAATTTAAATTATTAAAAAAAGAGACATTTTATATTTTATGGTCATATAATTTATTATTATTTAACTTCTAATTATTTTTTATCATTTTATTATATGATTAGTTTGAATTAATAATATTTTCTCCATTTAATAATGTCGAGTCATTTACACCCGTAGCTGATATTAGAATAAATTTATGAAATAAAAATCATTTTAGATTTTTTCTAACTTATATTTTGGTGGAATTAAGTTTTTTATGTTTTTTTTTATATACCAATTAATAACTTCAACCATTTTCAACCAATTAATAACTTCATAAAAAGACTTTAATTAATATTAAAAATATAAACGTAATTTATTTCTTGCTTGCCATTCAATTCACATGTATTTATATACCTAGTTGTTAAACGTTGATAAGTTACTTCTATAATATTTTAAAGCCAAATTACATATTTCAACATGTACATTCTCCTTTAAAAATTAAATATATTACTTTTTAATAATATTAAAGATTTATGTGATAAATAAATAATATAAAATTTTGATGGTAGATATAAAAAGAAACAAAAAAATCAAATGATATGTTAGTAAATTGCAACAAAAATCTTTAATATTATTATTAAAAAAAAAAAAAAACTTTTGCGTTCGAATAGATTTAGTGCGCCTCCTGGCTTGTTATATTAGACTTCGAGCTGAGCCGGGCCAAAATTGAATCGAGCTCGATCTGGCTCGAAATCTAAATGCGTTGACTTAGACTGAGTTGTTTGGATTCGTTTCAACTCAGAATTGGCACGATCCTGCTCAAAATTGCAACTAATTGGCCCAAATTGAGTTATTTGGATATGTTTGCTGGTGCCACGTTTAATTTTAACTAGCATTTTATATAATATATATTGATCATAAATAAAAAATATTAAAAAGGTACATGGCACAAGCTCCGGTTGTTTCCCTTAAAATCCTACTCAAGTTATAACGGCTAGCTAATTCATTTGAAATTTTCTCATTCCCCGTTCATACCACTTTTCCCCCAAAATTCTCCTATTCTATCTCTCCTTCTGGCGCGGTGGGAATTTGCCTCCATTGACAAACTATATAACACTTTGCAACCTTCACACCCTTCTTCCAATCCACTGTTTTCATACCCTTGCTTGCTTCAGAGACTTTCTTCTGTTCATCGATCTCATTCACTTGCGTTCCCATCTCTAGGAATTTCAGCAAACCTCGTTTCTGTTAGTCCAATCCCATCGATTTCAAGGTTTACATCTCCATTCAATGGCGCCGATTTCAAAAGAGATGGAAGATTACATCCGGGAATCCATTGAGGATTCTGTAGGCCTCCCCATTTCGGGGAAGACGCTCAAGTTGAAGCTTTTGGCTTCGGAGGAAGACCGCCGACTCCTTCAAGATCAGAACTTTATGTTGCAAGACCGACTAAGGGAGTTCCATATGTGCTTCCAGAGCTGCAAGGTTCTCTCTCTCTCTCTCTCTCTCTCTCTCTCTCTCTCTCTCTCTCAACCCCACAAGCACTTAATTGTGACAGGAGGAAGCGAGTATGAATGCACGGGGTTTAAGAAAATGTATCAAAGAGAAGGAAACAGCCGTAGCAAGGTATGCAGAAACGGAGAAGTATTATGCCAAACTGGAGAAAAAATGCATGTTGTTTGAACGTGAATTGGATAAGTCCATGGAATCCTGTGATGAGTTAGAGAAGGAGAACTATAAACTTCGTGCTCAATTGCAGGATATCTCCTCTGTGAGTTTTTGTTGCTTTTAACTTCCAATATATCTTGCAGTATCTCATATTAAATTCTCAAATTTCATGCATCTTGCAGTTCATTAATGCTATGTTTCAAATTTCAATTTTTCATGGAATAGGTAAAGCTAAGAAATAATGTATTTCTAACTGAAAATAAAAATATTAGGCTAGTGTTGCACATTTTCATTGGAAAATATAGATACGTTGTCTCCTTATCATCCATCCAATCCAAGTTAAAATGTAATTAATTAATTTTTATTAGCTTTCATAATAGCAACTCAAATGTAGTCAAAACATTAGTATATACACTTAGCTTCGACAACCAAGCATTCCTATGTTAACATTACTATTTTTCATACATTTATGTCTTTTTATTTTCGGTCATCATTATCAACATCTTCCAAAACCCCACAAGTTGTCCTTCACAAGACTTCATTGTATAACAACGTCAAGCATATTGGTTCTTTAAAGTTCGAACTCCTTAAACTCATCAAAATTCTCAATTCAAACTTTATGGGTTAATCTAATTAGCATGCTCTCACACTTCATCAACAAGATCGTGATTTACACAGTTACCGTCTTTTTTTGCGTGCCTTTTTATATTATAATTAGTTATTATATTTATGATCCATGGTCAAATTTGGCATACTAAATTCAAAACATTTAAGTCATGGTCTATAACATCTTGTATTCATTTTTAATTTTGATCAAATTATTCAACCAATGTTAGCTTCATGCTATAATCGCTGAAGTCTAATTCTTGCAACAGGATAAGGAGATGCTCTTAAAAAAACTGCAAAGAGCTGAAGAGGAGGTAACAAAACTGCTACTCAACTTTATTTTTCTTCTCTGCTTTGTTTTTCTGTCATAGGTCATTACATCATCAGTTATCACTTTCAATTTTACATTTTTAAGGTGAAATTGCTGTATAAAGAGAAGAGAACTCTAGATGAAGAGAATAAGTGGTTACAAAGAAAGCTACAAAGAGAACAAAGACGACATAGATCTGACCACAAGCACTCAACCAGGGACTCTTCTTCTAGGGTGAGAGTCTCACAGCTAAGATTCTTGAGAAATGCTCCTTGCCATAACTTAAATATAACTCATTTTTAACACCATGTTGATATAAAACTATATTTTGGTCATTACATTCCTCTTATGTGTAACTTTTGAGGTAAAAATAAACATTTTTTATCTTATTTCAGGGTAAGCGAAAATCGAGGCACGGAAAAAGCAATCATTTTGCTGGGGAAACCGACATCAATCTAGACGAGCGATCGAGACACCTTCCCCACAGCCCTCTATATCAAAATTCTCCACAATCAAAGAGACGGAAGATGTGAGTTGCTGATCTTATTGTGGAAGATCATATGTTTCATTTTTATCAAATTTCCAATAGTTGCTGATCTTATTGTGGCACGCATAAATGTAATTATCAAAGTCTCGAGTGCCATGCATTTAATTTTCCCAAAAATGTATATATAAAGGTTTAGGTGTTAGATATGTAAATACGTAGGAATTTTTGTGGCAGATATGTGAATCTTGCTGAATCCTTTTAACAACCAAATACATCTCCACATACCAAGATGTTTGCGCTCTCTCTGTATCTATCTATCATTCATTGAGTTCTATGAATCAGACATTTTGTTAAATATTTTCTAAGCCAAACATTTAAACATGTTGGATTGAGGTGATATTGCTTCTTAATTGTGATCAAAGCTCACTGAATCAAACAATAAAATCAACTAATCATTTTTTAATATATATATATATATATATATATATATATATCTTAACAAACACATCCTTATATATAAAAAAAAAAATTCATTTACCACTAGAATTTCATAATTAAAAGGCAGAACTTCTTACAAATGAAAGCCAAATGATAAAAACATCTGCCTCATCACAATATTCTGGCCAGAATGTTTTTATCACCCAAAAACATGGGCATAATGGCTTTTGCCTCAGAAAAAACAAAACGATCAATAAAACTATTACACAAAAATAATAATTCTTAAAGAGCATTCATACCAATAATATAATAAATAATTCTATTAGTTGCGAGAAAACCGACGCCTCATTTTGAGGAGATTTTATTTAAAGAATGATTCTGGAGATGGCTTCCCAAATGCAACTCAAATTAATTATCAAGCTGCTGCAGATTGCTTCTCATCAGGATCCTCCAGATTTAGTGCTTGCAGTAACTTCGGCCAAGATTCAGGGATTCCCCCTGGTAAATCAAACTCCAGTAGTTTTCCTCTGCTCCGATAGAATTCCTCCACTGGTTTACTCTATGTTAACCAAGCAAGAAAATATTCTAAATAGTTAATTTAATAATTTCAAACACAAAGAAATTATTAAACTAATACATAAATATTCATTACAAAAGCAAGCTCAATCTAAGCTTGCTCAATTCGACTTCAATTTAAGTTGAGCTAAGCTCATTGATAAGCTCGTTGACTTCAATCCGAGCAATAAAAAAGAAGCAAGATTTTCAAGTGATTGTTGAACTTCAAACCTAAATTCCCCACAGCTACACTTTAAAGCTATGTTTCTAATATTATCCATTGTATCCATCACATGAGAGGTTCTAGTTTGCATATTGAAATGTAACAGAAGTATCGTCTGGTGTTATTAATAACAAAATACAAAACTGCTTACAATAAATTAGATATATAAAAACAATTAAAAAGGATATTTTTAAGAAAATGTAACCCATATGAGACACAAATTAAAATCGTAAATATAAAATGGTAACTATCAATTTATTAATTGCAAGAGAGTTAAGAGTAAAAATGCTATAAAAACGCAAACATAAATATTATACCTAATCACATGATAATGTCATCTATACTAAAAATAAATAGAAATTGTTAATTTCAAGAGAATTAAAAACTAAATGTTATCAAAAATAAAAAAAATAAATTAAATTGTGCAAAATGATAATTTAGTTCATCCATGTGCGTGTGCATGTTTGTTCTTTCGACAACTAACACGTCTAAGCAAATCAAGTTAGAAATAATAATCTTCCGCCATAAAAATTTCTAGAAAGTAGTAATCAAATGAAAATGTGGCAACAATCTAAAAAAGCAAAGCAATGAGAAAGCTATCCTAAACGGACTATGAGTGTGTTTCAGGTTGCGATGCGGTGGTGGTGCGGTGCTGCACTGCAGTTTTTCTAATCTGGCAAAACTATTTTTTGTCTACGTTTACAAAAAACTGCAGCTGAAAGCTACGTTTTCCAACCATATCTGGCTAACTGCGATGGCTGCTAGAGAGTTGTGGTCTAACTTTTTCACAAAAAAAAAAAGAATTTTTTTTTTAATAACCATCTCAGTTTTGAACAGCAGCTTCTTTTTCATCAGCTTCATCTTCAAATAGCTGCAGCTACTTCAACAGACCCAATATCTTTACATGATCTCAATAGTGCAATAAATGCTTTCTCACGCAAATTAAATAACCTAAATGATTGAAGAGTTGGTCATCAAAGATCCTTAACTCTTGAATTGCAAGGAGTATATAATTCAAAGATTTAATCCCCCGGTAGAAATGCGAATCAAAAAAAAGAAAAAATTTGATATTGTAGCCTATCATTAAAAAATAATAAAATCCACAAATGTGAGAGGCTTTAGGATTTTACTTAAATTTATTAATTTTGTCTTCATTAGTTCAAGTTTAGTATTTATTATTTTATTTTTTACATTGAATAGAGCCATTAGAAGTTAGAAAATTAATAAATATTGAAGATGATTTTAAGGAGAAATAAAACTAGGCAACTTCGCACTTGAATGTTCATTACTTGCATTGTCTAAAAAACTTTCAAAACCTCCGAGTCGAAACCAATTTAGTTATGCGGCGCTAGGAGAATAATTCAAAACCTATGCTTTTAGTTGATCTTTCAAATCCCATGCCATAATAGATTGAGATGTGAATTTCGAACATTAACATTTCAAAACCTACTTAAATGGGGTTTCAAATTGCATTTGTTTAGAGTGCCCATTTGACTATATTACCGGCTTTTTAAAATGTCTTAGTTGGGTTTTTAACTTTTTTTCATAATGGAGGATTCTTTGTGTAAATTTAATTTTTGGATATAAATGACCAAGCGTTCAACAAGTTACAAATGGCTCAGCTCGATAAGAGCTCGTTCATGTTTATTTAATTAATTAATCAAATAAACTAGAACATTTTTATAAATACTCCATTGTTGAATGAACAGTTTAAATAGTTTGTTGCTCAGTTCATTTGTGATCATGAATAATATCATTTGAAGTTTATGAACAAACTCATTCAGAAATTCAATTAAGGCTAGACATAATACTAAATATAATGCTCAATTAATGATGTTTAGTTCATCATTGCTTGAATCATTTTTTTAATTTGGGCATCTAGTCCCAACATCCCTAAAATAATTTAAAGAAGCATTGCTTTTATAAAGGCCTGCGTTGAACGGTATGGTTGGGCTTGTAACACACGCAACCCATAGAGAAGGCTATTCGCATTTTAAAAAAAAAATAATTAACTTTTAAAATATTTAAAGCATTTTATTTTTTATTTTTTTCAAGTTCAATAAGATTAACTTGTTGAGGCTCAACAGGCTCCATTTAATAAGGCTCGTTTATGTTTCCGAATGTGTTCCTCGTTAAGGCTCGTTAAACATAAAATGAACCAAACTCGAATAGAGCTCAAAACAAGCTCAAACAAACATGAATATAAATGAGTTGAGCTTTAAAACTATCACAAAAGCTCAAATCAAGCTCAAGCCAAACTTAAAACATACTTTGGGTAAACAAGCTCAAGCTCAAAGAACCACTGGATTGGCTCTACTTGGTTTGTTTGCAGCCCTAGCTGTAAATAGACACACCAACCCTTGTATTCATTCATTCAAATTCATTCCCTAATTTATAAAGGAATCTTTCTCTTCTCCTCTCCCACTACTCTCTAGTTTTCCTAGTTTTGCTTGTGTTGGCTTTTAGGCTCACTTCAAAAACAGTGAGAAATTGAAGGAGTTCACCTCCAAGGAAGGTAGCAGCACTAAAACCCGAAAGATTTAAGAGTTCCCATAATTGAAAGGCTATTGCTCTGAAGCCAAAAGGAGCAGAAAGTGTTGTAGCCGTGGACTGACGCTTTTGATCTTGACATGGAGTTGTATCTCTAGTACTGAGAACAAAGGGAGGAGAAGCTATTGTAGGCGTCAATACTATGAAATGTGAGTAAATAAGAAGCTTCACAAAAAGTTCTTACAAGGAAGCAACAAATTCTACTCCTTGTTGCTGATCCAGAAGACCAGAAACATCGATGGATAGAAAGGAATAAAAGAATTTAGAGGTTGAATTTTCTTCTTGATCAAATTCTTATAAGTTATCAAAAAAACTAGAAGCAGTTTATCTTTCTTAATTTTTTTCAATCCCATCTTATTGTATATTGCAGCTAACTACAATCAAATTTCTATTATCGTTAAATGCTTCATCCCTCGTAGTATAGGATCCAAGTTGCATTAGATGCAAAAAAGTGATGAAGGTTGATCCATGTAACAAAAGTAATTTTTTGAATAAGATATTCATAAAATGATTACAAATCTCAAAATAAAAAAGGTAGGACTGTGTAATAAAAATTCCAGATGATATTACAGGAGAAAGATCGAACTATGCGAATGCCTCTTTACAGTGGCAAAACATTAATACAAATAAAACATGAATGAAATGATTGAGAATGGATCATACTTCGGTTCTGACAGTTCTAGTCCAAATTAACCCTATTAATGGTATTGATAAAACCTTGTTTTCACTGGAAGAATTCAAGGCATATAGACCAATTCAGTGAAGATTTGGATCCTAACATTAAATATCAAAGTCAAGGTGAAGATCACCAACAAACTGAACATGAATTAAATGATTGTGAATGGATCATACTTTGGTTCATACAGTTCTAGTCCAACTGATGATCCTATTAATGGTATTGATAAAACCTTTGTTTTCACTAGAGGAATTCAAAGCATATAGACCAATTTGGTAAAGATTTAGATCCTAATATTAAATATCAAAGTCCAAATATCACATCAGCTTCCTCTAAAACATCAGAATCAAGGTTGGACTGATATAAGATTTAATTATAAAATTATATTATATATGCTCAAGTTCATCTTTTTTTCAATATGGCAAGCTCCATTGGGAATTATGATCAAGGAATAAAACCTCCAAGCATGTATGAGCTTCGAACACAAAAATTAACGAAAGAAGTTAATATTATTGACAATATAGATCAAAAAATTAAAAACTATATGGCACTATAATAAGTTTCATTACTATCACTTGGCTGGCAAGACATAAGAGGTCTGAGATTGAACAGGTTACTTGTCAACAACCCTAATGGAAAGTGTTTTAAACTGAATTAATGTGAAAAGTGCGATAAAGAAGTGTCATTGTTATTCATAGTGTGTGACAATATTGCTAAATAAGTTGGAGAACATATTGTTGTTCAACGGGTAACAAATAATGCAACAGGGAGGATGTTAATGGAGAAAAGAAAACATCTATATTGGACTGTTTGTGCAGCTCATTATAACGATTTGATACTTAAAAAGCTCAGAGACTTGCCCTATCATAAAAATAGAGTAAAAAAAATCAATTTCATCTACAACTATAATTGGGTGATAAGTTTAACGAGACAGTTTATTAATAAAAACCTAGGTAGAAGCTATCATAAGTTTTGCTCCCGCTTATTTGACTTCACAAAATACTCATGGAGTGAGGAATCATTCAAAGGCAATCTTTACTTCCCCAGAACGAAATGATAGTATGATAATACATGAGCAAAAAAATATGAAGGAAGACAAGTAAAAAAAAATATCTTACAAGAATACATTTTGGCATATGGTGATATAAGCTCTTAAAAAACATACTTAAAGAGTTGAGAATGGTTCATGTTGAAAAGTGCTGTACAATGGGTTTTATTTGTGGTGTAATAGATAAGACCGAAGAACAAATAACAAAGAAAATAGGTGAAGATAAATTAACTTATAAAATGAAATGAAAAAATTTATTGACAATAAATGGGACATTCAATTACATCGTGATCAGCATTTTGTTGGATATTTTATAAATCATCTATTTTGTTTTGATGGTAACTTCTTTGAATGCATGAAGGCTTAAATTAATTTGTATAAATCTATAGACAGAAGATAAGCATAAAATAGCTCATAGACAAGTTAAAGAAATCATCACATAGGCATAATATCAATCAACTATAGTTTTTTTTTAATATATAATAAATATTATTCTATTATATTTTCCTAACTCAAGAAATAAACCATGGGTAGATGCACTTTAAAAATGATGTATCATAATAAAAAGTGTTTATAGTTAGAACCCAAACGAATTACAACATTTTAGCTTCTACATGTGAATTGAAGCACGTTCAATCAAGTGCACATAGAGAGAAAAAATCAATTGTCTATGGCAAAAGATGAGTACATTGACTTATGTCATCATGCACGTTAAAAAATAAAAAAATTAGACACCCCAGATTAACTTCATGCTAGATGTGATGGATCATTTAATTCTTGATGAATTGACATCAAATGATGAATAAATGCTTGAACAAAAAAATGAATGAAATGAAGAAAGTGTTGTTAGATCAAATGATAATGATGAAATTAATATTCATTCGGCTAATGTAACAAAAATTGGGTGAAAGTTCACAAAACACAATCGAGATCAAACATCAAATGCCTTGAAAGGTCAGTAAAGTGTATAAATTATTAAATCTATAATAAATGTTATTTAATATATTATTATTATAAGTGTATTTATTATAATAATTTTAAAGCAAGAAAGAAGAATAGGGTGTTTAGGGGTATAAATTTGGGTAGAAGGGACAGATTTGAGTTTGACCCAAACCCAGCTAGTCCAACCTATTTATTGCATGGATCATTTAATTTTTTAATAACACAACCCAACTACCTTGAACATGACCTGTTTACCACAATCAGCCCGACTCGAACTTGCCTAATTCAATCCTAAATAATAATCAGAGTAATTTCAAGTTATTCAAGTCTATAAGTTTGACCTATTTAGACAGTCAACCCAAATCTAAATTTTTCGAGTTGGGTTTGGGTAGGTTCATTTATTGACAACCCTAAAATAATGGGCGAGTAAGAAGGTGACTGAGATAACTGACATGAGTTTGATGAAGAGAAAGAGTGATTTGTGTGCTTTCTTATTATTAGCTATCATGACAATTCTTTAAAATAACTCTGCAAGTGATGATGACAATGATAACTGTTAATTTATACGGCATAAAAGATGACTTAGGGTTTTAAAAGACTTCATTAAAGATGGAATTTTTTCCCAGATTATTAATTTTAATGTTTTCTGAACTCGAAACTTCTAAAAATTTGTGTTTTCTAAACATTCACCACTCTGGCTTTTTTTGTGTTTTTAAATTTGAAACATTTCCTCAATTCAAATGAAAATATTTTCTCGATTTTTGCTATACTTATTAAACCTTAATTTTTTTATCAATAATAATATTTAAGAATTAAAACTACTATTCTCCTATTAAAGGTTGGCTTCAGCTCAAAATGTCCATGTAGCTCCAAAATTTTCCATTCTATCAACATCTCATAGCAACAAGATGAAGAAGACCCATTGGTGAAACATAATTTAATTCTTAAGGTGATTTTCATATTTTAGTTTTATGCGTTGGTATCAAATTTTGAGTTCCCCAAAATAATTTTGAGCTGAATCCTTTATAGTTTAATCCCTGCGTTGCAATCATGAGAATATGTACCTTTAATCCTCATGAACACATGAAGGAATAAGAAACAAAATAAATGTAAAATATGATTAGTGGAAAGAACGAAGTGATGTTTGGGATCCTATTTTAGGGAATTTAAGCAAGATATAGCTCAAGGCTATCTAAAGAGGTTTTGTTGGGGGTGGGGTGGGTTGGGGGTCTGAAATTCTATTATTTTGATGTCTTCCATTTTACCCACATTATTAGTTATATCTAAGATTTATTAAAGCCCAATATTCACAAAATTTAATATATTTTAAAGATCTATCCCTCACAAAACTAAATCCTGAAACAAATAGCTAAACAATGTATCAAAATTTAGCAAAGATTTAACAATTGTCATGCTGAACAGCTTTCAGGTTTTAATCCTCTCAAGATTCATTCAATCTATATTTACAGTACTTACTAAACCATTTTGAATTAAAATCTTAAAAGGGCATAAGTCGTCATAAAAGGTAAAGGACGTGAGATGATAAACCCAAGCACCAATGAATGGGCTTCTTACAACCAAGAACTCAACATTGGTTTATGGCAACCCAGATATTTGCCACATCAGCTGTCATCATGTCAAGATTCTTGCAACATAAGCATTCCCAGTATGTATTCAGTCAAGACGTTACAGCACAGATGTTCAACAACCTCAACAATGATGCCTGAGTTTTCACAACCAGTAACTGATATTCAAGAAGAAATCAAACCTAATAGTAGAAAGTTACTCCAAAGACACAGCTCATTAAGTTGGGCAAGTGTTCAACATAAAAGAAGTAAAATATTAGAAAATGAAGTTAAAATGATAATTGATTCAGATTTAATGCCTTCATTATAAGAAATGAAATATTGAGTACTAAACAAAACTATAAATTGTTATTTTTTTCAAAGAAAGGAAATGCTATATGAAGTTTTTATAAATTGCCCCAAGAGGTTACCAAGCAACCAAAAAAAGAAAAAAGTTAAGAAAGACAAAAATATCTTTGTAAATCAATGATGACCTTGTTTGAATAAATGAAGGTAAGTCATCTACTAAGTAGGAGTTAGCATAGAATCAACAGTTCTTGAAATTATGGACACATTTTGTTGTTTCAAATATGCTTCACTGAATTAGCTCATTGTGCATTCTATTTGGCATAGTATGGCACTTCAATGATTTGGATTTGAACGGCAACTCTCAAGTGAATCCTACAAAATTAGATTATTGTACAGGGCTTATTTGGTAATATTTATAAAAACAGGTTTTTAAAAACACTGAATTCATTTTCACACATTTTGAGTGTGGAAATAAAATTATTACTAATTGGAAAGTTTCTGGAGTTTGAATTCGATGTCGGTCTCAAATTTTACCAACAAAATGATGGATTTGACACACACTTCAATGACTAAATGTTTGCTTTCAAACTTCAAGAAACCAAATGGGTCCTCAGTTGAAACAGATCAAATGGAAAACATTCAAACAGAAAAGATTAAAATATTAATATCATCCTGAATTTTATCATTCAACTATATGTAATCATAATGAATATTGTCCAAATGTTCAGTACTTTCCAGCAGAAAAAGGTGCATATATTTCTGTGTTTGCCTAGCTTCACTGATAAGGTAGATATTATCAATCAAACAAGAATATGTGAGTATGTTTGATGATTATTGATAAACAGGCATAAGGAACAACATAAAGATAGAAATAAAGCACGTTTGAGAAAAAGTCAAACATATGCTTAAATTTATAGAATAACAATTGAGAGCTAGTGGGTATTACCAGATCATGGTACACGCGCAGTCTTTCCTTCACAACATCCTCAGAGTCATCAGCTCTAGTAATGAGCTTTGACGCACACTCAGGAGGAGGTGGGAGTGGAGCCATCGATATTCCAGGTCTACCATTTTCTCCCTTTAAATGAATTGAGGCGACATTGAAATTTTTGCCACACTGGCTGCAAATCCTTCTACCAAGGCATTTCTCAATAAGCACCTCTTCTCTTAGCTTAAGATTCACTACAAGATCAATATCCATTATTCCCTCAAGTATTTCCTGTTAACGTAAAATAGGACATTACCCAATAAGTATATTATTGGTCAATAAAACATAAAATGTATTCATAACAGCATGCAATTAAAAAGTAAAAAAGAGAATATCACCTCACGACTGATAGTGTTAATCCTCTTAATAAAAATAATTCAAAATGTGCATGCTGATTATTATAAGTGTTAAGAGTACAAAGCAAAAAGGAATCAAAGTTTGGCTAGATTGACCAAAAGATCAAACTCATTTTCAAAATAAAAACCTAGGGTCCGTTTGGGCAGCTTGTGCATTTCAAGATAAACAGTTTATCCTGAACACGGCCTGCGGGTCGACCGCGGGGTTCGACCCGTGGCCTGCGTATAGCGTAAAAAACTCAACCACGTTAAGCGGCAGTTTCAACAACGCGCGAACCAAACAATTAAGCGGTATTTTCAAAAACGCCACCGCACTTATAAGCTGCCCCAAATGGGCCCTTAATCTAAAAAGTGAAGACAACCTCTTGGTATTGCTACTCACATATCCACGGTAGGATTAAATCAAAAACTTTCACGTCCCTTAGAAATCTCTAAGGAGGTGTTTGGCAACAATAAGATTTAAGTTAAATAGAATTTAATAACTCTAATAAATCTGGATTTATACAATTCAAATGTTGTAAATCCATAATAGTGTTTGGTTCAATTTAAATTTAAATCCATTAAATATGTTTATCCTATTTGACAAAAATCCACTACTTTGGTTTTCTTCCTAAGTTAAATCCGTTAAATCCACATAATAATTGGATTTAATAAATCCACATTCAGATTAAAAATTAACAGAAAAGGAGGATTTTTGGATTTTTTTAAAAAATCGGATTTAACTTCCTTAAGTTTTTTGTTTGCCTGGATTTACATTAATATTAACGTAAATCCTGCTCAAATCCGGCTACCAAACACCCCCTAAGTGACATGCAAGCTCTTCACATCAACCATCACTATCACTCAAACAAAAGTTCTTGACATCATTAACATGCACCAAGAGCCTACTTGACATGTTTGGATTCTTTGGTAGCAAGATTTGAGGAGAGAATTTAAGAAGCATTTAACCTAAATCTTGCCAAACAGCAATTAAATCCTACAGAATCTTCACTCTCATTCATACCTCACTTTGCTGTAAATCCCGAATTTACTAAATTAACGAGTTTGGCAGATTTACTAGATTCATCAATAGAAGCTCACAAATAGAGAGGGGAGGGGGAGAAAAGGAATGCTTCACCCTCAAGCTGTCATTGCAACTTCCTTGCCTCAAATCTTCTCCATCCCCATCCTCATTGGCATCCTAGCCTATGCCATCGTGCCTTTGGGCAAAGCCTAGCATGGTCGGCTTAGCTAAATTTGAAAGTGTCACAAACTCCACTTCTTCACTCACTGATGACATTGTCGGTGCCAATATGTTGGTCCTATCAATGCCACTAGTCTTACGTCGCCATGATCCTAGGTTTAGGAGAGAAGCCTTTGCTAGTTATGACTTATTAATATCAATAATTATTAAGTTAAAGAAGAGTAGGTGAGAACCTTGGGAGAAAATTTAGGTTAATTGATGGTATTACTTATTAATATTAATTGTTGATAAAATTATTATTAACAATTTTTATATGGTTAAAAAAATTTTATTAATTTTAATTAATTTTAGATTTTATTATTAAGATAAATGAATAAATTTAAATTCTTCTTAACTTGATTTTCAATCAATTTTATTGATTAATAGTAGATGATTGATTAACATCTTCCGTAATGTTGATTATAATTTAAATAATTCACTTAAAATTGGTATAGACTTGATAATGATTAATTAAAGAAAATTAAATATTGATTGATGATTGATTAGTTTAGTATAATTTTAATTAATAATTGATTAGTTCGATAAATAATAATTTATGATTAACTAAAAAATATTACCACAGTGATATTCTATTAAAATTCTAATCAGTGATTAATAAACTTAATAAATAAATGAACAATAATTAGTATATAAATAATAAAAATTTAAATCAATTAAATCACTCTTAATAATCTAACCATTAATAATTGATACTTAGACCTTATATGAACTAACAGACTTAAATCTTGAAATAAATTACCAAATAGCTTATTAGGATTTAATCATATTTAACTTATACTATTCAGGATTTTAATTATCTCAGAATTTATTAAATCAGGATTTACTAGATTTACTAAATACTACATGAGTTAAATTCCACTTGAAACCAAACAGCCCTACAAAATTGTAGTGAAAGTCAACTGCACTTTACTTTACTCATCCACAATAGAAGTGGCCACAAACCATGGGAAGCACAAACTACATGAATCGCGAGATTTAGAGTGTCTTTTTTTCGGCTTTTCGAACCACAGTTCATTAAAAACAGTGTTTTCTCTTGTTTGTATATCGCTTTTCGCGGTCGGTGTTTCCAAACCACGTTCCTGGGAACAGTAAAAATGGAAATGCAATAATATATTTAAGGACGCCGCAGCACGCGAAAAAATTTACCCATTGCCCTCGTAACGTCTTCCCAAAGCCCTAGCGACCACGACGTCTTCCTAAAGCCCGCAGATCTTCGTCTCTTTCCTGAAGCCCGCAAATTGCCCTAACGCTGCAGCCTGTTTTCTTCACGAGTTCACGACGTTTCAATGTGCAGCAACAGATGATCTCTGGTGATAGCTGGAGGCGTGTGTGCAGAGGTGGATGGGGTAGGGAAGAGGAGAGGACGCGGTGAAGGAATTCAGATCTTTGGAGAGCTATGGAAGAAGAAGAGCCAGCCGAAGTGATTCTGAAGGAACAGAGAGTTTGGTTGTGATTCTCGTCAACAAGGATGCTTCCAACATGCTATTTAGCTTCTTCTTCTTCATTGTTTTTTGGATTTAGTTCCTCTGTTCTGCTTGTTTTTGAAGGATTTGGTTTTATTAATCTAATATTTTGTTTTCAGGAGTCCTTGACGTTAGGTGATTATTGGAATGATATCTTTTGCTGTTATGATATTTGCTATATTTCATAGATAATGGAGCAGAATCGTGTTAGATTTCAAGAATTTTGTCTTAAATCCTTGCAAATTTTAGGACCAAGGCTTTTCTTTTTTTTTTTCAACTGCATTTGTAGTCTTTATATTAACTCACAGTTGATAACTTGAATGTAGCAAATCTGTAGGTTATCTTTTAGTAATGCAATTGGATCTTCTTGTAAATTTGTTCTTCTATTTGTATTGAATTTAGCATTAAAAGTGAGAAAACAATGTTGATAACTTGAATGCATTGTTCTATTGAGTTTCTTCCATTTGTCCCTACAGAGGACAATGTAGCACTAGCCTCAGAAGACTGCACGTACAACATATGGTTTAGAAATTGCAATAATATAGTCTCCCAAAACCCACAATACCAACTCAATACCACATCAATATCACCCCAATACCACATCAATATCACCCCAATACCACATCCATATCACTCAAATAACACATCAACATCACCACAATACCACCCCAATAATATCTTAACAAAAAACCTTCAATATCATCTTAATACCACATCAATACCACCCCAATAATATATTCTCACAAAACTCACAACACCTCAATATCACCCCAATACTACCCCAATAATATCTTGGCACAAAACCCTCATATCACCTCAATATCACCCCAATAATATATTCTCCCAAAACCCATAATACCACCTCAATACCGACCCAATAATATCTTGGCACAAAAACCATAATACCACCTCAACACCACATCAATATCACCTCAATATCACATCAATACCACCTCAATAATATATTCCCCCAAAACTCACAATACCACCTCAAAATCACCCCAATACCACCCAAATACCACCACAATACCACCCCAATAATATCTTGACACAAAAAATCCTCAATACCACATTAATATCATATCAACCACATCAATACCACCCCAATAATATATTCTCCCAAAACACACAATACCACATTAATACCGCCCCAATATCACATCAATATCACCCCAATAATATGTTGACACAAAACCCACAATATCACCTCAATATCACATCAATATCACCTCAATACCACCCCAAAACCCCCCCAATACCACCCCCAATGCCACATCAATATTATCACATTTTGCAAATACATAGAAACTGTGTGGTATGTATGTAAATGCTCTTTTAGATTCTCATTATGCATTTTGTTGAATTTTGTTTGGTCTAACAACACATTTTTTTAATTTCAAGACAAAGATAGCCCTCATTGGAGAAATTTATTTTTGACACTTCATTGGGGAATATTGGAGGAATTGAAATGAGTATTTTATTTTTTTACAGTTAATTGGTTATAATCTTTATGATTATTTTGAGAGCAGAAAATTCAATTAATGTTCACCTTAAATTCCCTAATGGTTTTGTGACTTGTGAGTGAAATTAACTTAATAAATTATCATTGGATTTATTCCACAGGTAGCACTTCAGAACTGTATTTTTCAAACACAACTGTGTATACATAGTGAGGGGTATTACATTCATTAGTCCATAAGCAGCATTTTCAGAACTGTATTTTTCAAAAAGATCAGCAGCTTCTGAAACACCAGCTTCGGAACAGCTGATTTTCTATAGCAATTTTAGAACTGAGATTTTGCACAGTCACAGCTCAACCTTAACCAAACAGAAAGCTTCGATGGGAATGTGAGCTAAAAATATGACAAAAATATAGCCACATACACAATAGTCAAACGCATTTCAATCCAAATACTTATACCTATGGAGGAAAGCCAATGATTCAATATTTCTACACTAAGAAAATTTTTCAAATGTTCATTATGGGACCCAAGCCTTTCACATCTCTTAATATCAAGTGTACACTTCAAAAGATTGATGTTGTTGCCTTATGAACATTTCCCGTATTTTCAAGAAGAAAAATTCAGCTGATTTGGTCAGTAAAGTTGAACAGACAGAAATTTTTCTTTTTCTTTATATGGCAGGGCTAGATTTGTTCAAGCTTCCAAAAAAAGGGGGCTTAACTTGTTTGTTAAGATAATTTGACTAGGGAACATGATCTTTGTAGCTTTGGCACATTAGTAGGGTACCTTTCGCGACAAGCAAAGGAATAAAATATCAACTATCCCAGATTAAACTTAAGCCTTTTGATTAATTTTCTGATGTGACGCAATCAGATAGAGAACAGCGTGGATGCCTAAATCACCACCTCCTAAATATAAATATCTTAGTTTTATGTGACTTTGGAAATAACATAGCTCTAGTCTTCAAGTAAATATAAAAACAATTACTAGTAAAAACAAATAAGTAATACTTAATTGTTTTATTTCTAATTCAAAGAAATGTATGAAAATATAGCTGTTCTTTTCCTATGCTTCAGATCTTTATTTGTTTCTCCTTTCTAGCATGCAAGCATAACCTAATCATGTTTAATTTCCATTTATTAGTTCGCGGGCTAAACCCATCCATTGCACTGAGTTAAAGGACTACTTTGAATAAAATATAGACGAAAAAAGAATTAAAATGGGCCATAGTTTTTTTTTTAGTCAAAAAGGTAATAAAACTTTTATTTGCAATTCAGTTCAAGGGCTCCAAACACAGTCACAGAGACATAATATGACTAAAATTGTAATGATACCTTGTCACAATAAAAAACATTTTTGCTTTGTCGATCACTAAAAAAATAACAATATTAACCTATTTAATTATAAGGATTAAAATTATCATTTCTCACTAGAAATAGCAACCAGTTTTTGGTTGCATCACGCCACCATCATGTTAAGACCCAAAAAGCTAAAAAAAAAGGCTGAAAGGAATAAGAACAGATTAACTTGTTGCATGATGCTGACATTAATCGCATACCATGCAAGGAAATCCATGCGAAAATTTGTAAGCCTTAAACGGCATTCTTGTACCTACTGCCGCCATTGGAAATTCAGGCTTACTTAAAGGTAAGGGGATTTGGATTGCTTAAAATGGTTTATTAATGAGGCCTGAGTATGCAAGTATAAACAGGAAAAAAATAAAGAATAGAAATTTAAAACTTTCTAGTTGCTATAAAACTTGTGAGATTCTGTTGCATTTGTTCTTTAGAATACTTTCCTCTTGGCTAATAAAGTCTAGAAATATGTTTGCCATTACTTCCTCGTAAGAACTCCTTGGCATTTGAAATATCGTTTCTGAACTAAGTGGAATAAGAACAAGGTTTAATAACGAGCTTACATGAATAGGGAAGAATGGCAAGATATAACACAACGGTGCATTAATATGATAAGTTTTAAGAATTATTTAAAAACCAGAGAAGTTAAAAACAAGATTGTGTTTCGAGTACAGCAAAGCAAATTACCTGGAACTTATAGCTATAAATTATAACACAAATAATCTGGTTCAGAAAGAGTTAATAAAAATTAGGTTGCATTTAAATGCAATGACGTGAGAGCATTGAGGCTAGAGAAAACAAGTATTTTTTCAGATCCCATGGAAAAAATGAAATAATATTCAAAGCAAGGACCACCTAGAATCATGAACTGCAGTGCTACGTTTGCAAATCTAACTAGCGAATATAGGTTTGAAAAGATCATATACGTACAAGCGCGCATGTGTATGCTTGCATAAACAACAATTTGTGTAAATAGATCACATTCCTAACGTAAACTTCATTTTGATGTGAACCTGTTTACACATGCAATTATGCATTCATAACAGTGACAAATGAACCAAACACAAGTTGCCTCATTTGCCAAAAAATCTCCTCTCCAATGACAAATGAACAAAGCGAACCGCGAGCCGAAAGTTGAGCCAGACTCAGATTGTTCACAAACATAAATATGAATTTTATCACACTATCTAAAGAAAGGCAAGTTGTTTTTGGTTTAACTTTAACTAAGGTCCCTTTTGGCATCATTTTTGTTTTCCGTTTTTGTTTTCATTTTCGCTTTTATTTTTAAAAACATGTCTGGATAGTATATTTTTTATTAAAAAAGTTAAGCTGGACTCAGATTGTTCACAAACATAAATATGAATTTTATCACACTATCTAAAGAAAGGCAAGTTGTTTTTGGTTTCACTTTAACTAAGGTCCCTTTTGGCATCATTTTTGTTTTCCGTTTTTGTTTTCATTTTCGCTTTGATTTTTAAAAACATGTCTGGATAGTATATTTTTTATTAAAAAAAGCATTTTTTTTAACACTGAAAACACCTAAAAGATGTTATGAGTGTTTTTAAAAACAAACATCACAACCAAATATGTTTTAATTCAAATCAAAACATAAATAAATTAGAATAAAACCAAAAAAGATAGAAATCAAAAAACAAAAATGATCCCAATTAGGGCCTAGGAAACCTTAAACAAATAAAAGAAAAGGATTTGCTTACTGCTTGTCTTATTGTCCTTGGAAAACCATCAAGAATGAATCCAGATTCACCACTAGTCTCCCCTCTTTCAAGCCGTTTCGACAACAAGTCTACAATAAATTCATCAGGTACCAATTTGCCTCGATTAACAATCTCCGCAAGCTACAAAGATAAGGTCACAAAATAAAAATCAATTATTCTACCAAACTGCAAAAGCAACTTAGTCGCATTGATCTGACATCTTTGAACCAAATATGAAAATCACATTGACAATGTGTTAGTAACAAGGCAACATTGTATATTGTCATAGGGCTGAAATATTTAAAAGAAAGGTAACTCAACTCCTCTAAACCTTACGACAATACAATAATCCTGTAGTGTTCCAAAGAAAGCTGATGCTTCAAATCTCAAAGTAAAATTTTCAGAAATTCTATAAGATAGGCTTCAAATGGAAGCAATACAGAACTTAATCCTTGGTTAGTAACATACACAAGGGCCTTTGCCGCATTGCCCGTGAATTAAACAATTAGCACAGAATATATCAAGGCATTTATATATGGTAAAAGAATTAGACAACACAACTTGGGCTTAGTCATGGATTTATTTTAATAAATTTCAAGTTAACCCAATAGCTAGTATCATCTTTTTTTTTTCTACCAAAAAACCCGAAGAAGTATCTAGCGAGTACATCGTTGTTTGAACAATTGATGTTTTTAGAAGGTAATAAATTTCTTCTACTGTTTGTGGTTAAAGATGCAGACTGAATCTACAAAAGAATCTGATAAGCGGCCAAAGCATTTACATGCCTCAATATACGCAAAGAAGCTAGTCAACCTGCGAAAATAGTTATTGAACTAACTCTTTCATGCATTGGTTTGATTCTCGATCATGAAAAATAAAATTAATCTTAGATATTTTCACAAATCATTAATGAAAGAGAAATCTTTGAACAGTTTAGCCAACATTTAATGACCTTAAAGTAGACTTTCGAATTAGGCATTTCATCAGTATAAATATTATAAATGTACACTTGAGACACCTAAACCACACGAAAGCATAAAGCACACACATTGCATCAATTCCTGCACAACTACATGCATGCATTGGTTTATGTGTATGCAATACAAACATAATTGCAATCAAACATTACATCCTCAAAAGTGCATACATAATACATAAAAATCTGCACAGATTTCATATGAATATATAGGCACGCTCCATATACAAAAATAAATAATATAGAAATATAAACTTGTTCATAGACTCCATATCTTTACGCCTCCACTCCCCCGGAAGATACCTGTAGTCATGCCAATAAGCTCAAACACAAGTTCACAAACTAGAGCACAATGCTCTTAGAGCAGAATAGACACGCGCATCATTCAAGCATATAAGCCCAGTATGTGCTCATTAAAATTTTCATTTAGGTGATTGCAGGAGTTTCACTTTGGTCAAAACATTAGTTTTGGCATAGTTTTGAACAAAAATAGGAGAGTTTCCCCCGAAATTTTTAGGCTCTAAATAAAGTATCTGTACAATTCATAAGTAATTTAAAAAAAAATCAATTAATAGTATATCATCAATGCCCCGACAAATGCTGTTATTACTTTTTTTTTTTTTTTGAAAGGAAATGCTGTTATTACTTGAGCTTAACTTCGATGATCATCTTTGTTTCATATCATATCCATTTTTTTTCAAATAAAAACAACTAAAATTAAATCAGTAAACTATAAAACCTAGAACTTTTGCGCTGGACTGAAACTGAAACTAAAACTAGATTTTAACTCAGTACACAAATGATATTGAAATTAGTGCCATCATATATTTGTACTCATCTGAACAGGTATGCAAAAGAAACTAGATATTTCTGAACAAAATCAGAATCTGCTCAACAACCTATACGGTTCAACTCAATAGGAAAATACATGAGCTGAGCTCAATAAATGATAGTTTGATTATATTCGGCTCATTATAGTAAATTTTCGATGTACGGTAAAGAAATACAGTGCTTTTTTCTATTCCAAAAGGCAACTACTTTTTCACCGCAAATTTCATTTAACAAATTTTTATGTAAAATAGAAATTTTTTCCTTCATAAAATTATTTTTAAAATTTTTCTTCCATAAATAGTAAAGTAATTTCGTCTTGTAGAAGATTAATTTGATTTTGTTTTAATTTAAATTTATTTATTTCATTTAAAATAATTTCTATATGATTAGTAATAAATTCAAAAATAATCATTTTCCAAACTTATCATAATAGATTCCAGTAATATTAATTTTATTAATTAGCATAATTTTGTAAAGGAACGAAGTTCTCAAAATAATGTGCTGTGTTAGATGTTTAACTAGTAAAAATGGAGTATTAATACAAATATCATTTTTACAAATATTAATAGTGATAATTTTTATATTTTATTTTCAGACGCAGAAGTTAATTGTTGTGTAGTTTTTTTCAAAATATTTTGAAGGAATTATTCCTTCTTGAATACAATTCATATTTGCTCTGCTATCAACGAGAGCAGTAAGATTAGATAAAATATTTTTTCGATTTATATTTAAAATAATAGTTATAAACCATTTATGCATAATTGCCTTTTGTAAATAATTTAAAAAAGATTGTTCTTGATCGTTTTCCTTTTTCACTGGTATTTCAGTAGGTATAATATTGCATAATTCTAGTTTTAATAGTCTGATATTTATTTTTTCTTGATTCTTTCGAAAAATATTTATTTCAGTTTTTAAAATATTAACTTCATTTTTTTTAAATCATTAATCGTAGAAGGTCTATTTTCAGTATTTAAAATTAATGTTTTATTCAATACTTCTTTCATAGAATATCCTGAAAAAGGAACTTATTAGAAAAGGAGGATTTTCTTTTTGACTCGATAATTATTTTGAGCATTTTATTTCGGGACTTTTCATCCTCAAATTAGGATGCAATTTTAAATATCTCTTCTTTCATTGAAGAAGATAAAGTAAATAAGCCATTAATTTCGACTATAGATTTGCAATAATTTTTATCATTACATTTGCACCCAGATTTTGGTGTGCAATAATTTTCATTGATGAATAAGAGAAATTGTCCTCAATTTTGTCTAAATTATCATATGTCTCTAAATTTTCAGGAGATGAATTTAATATAATTTTGAAACTATATAGCTTACTATTTTCATCAATATTAAGATCATTTATTTTCTTTTTAACTATGCATTTATTTGCATAGTGGTCAGTTTCGCCACATTTATAGCATTTGATTTCTTTATCTTTTTTTTCTTATGAGAAATCTTCAGTATTTTCTCTGAATAATATTTTTAGAGTACTTATTATGATATTTTTTCTTTTTATAAAAAGATTTTTTTTCTTTTGGAAATTTAGGAATATTATAAACAAATTGTTCACATAAAGCGCCTAATTGTTTTCTTTCAGTCAACATTTCTTTTTTAATCTGATATCAATTTGAGATTTGTCAACCTTTCTTTTTTTGAGTCTTATATAAAGATCTCAAATTGAGGATATCATAAATTAATAGAATTCAACGTCTCAAAATATTTGTGCATTTTTTAGGAAGACATGGTTATGAATTTAGGATTATCCTAAATCAATATTTAATAAACGAAGACGATTCTTGAACATGTAGGAAAAAAGACTGAACTATATAGTTGAATTTCTCAAAAAGATTGTTTGGTATTGTTGATTTCCCTAAATTCAATTGTGATAGCATGTCTAAGGCATTATCATTATGCTTCACCAGAGTATAGCAAGCCAATGATAAACAGAGCAAGTCTCTTAACACTACCATGTCAATCTCCTTACAATTAAACCTTGCTAATCTATTTTGGAAATGAGAGAATGCATTCCTTGACATAGGACACCAAATTAAGATATTTGCAACAAGTTCAACTCAGAAGTTGTTGTGATAGGGTTTAATAAATAAATCGATAAATGACACTCTTTTAAGAAAAACAAACCCTATTTAGAAATGAATATACTTCAAGTCCAAGAATATTTGTGCATCTTAAAGGAAGAACTAGTTCAAAGAAAAAAAAGGCAATTATTCCATTTATAAAAACTTAATATAGACAATGATTAGGTACCCCGGCTTAAAATAATTTATTGTTAAAAAAATCTAACCAGCATTAAAATGAAGAGTCCATGTAGCGATGGATGGGTTTGACCATCTATTTATGACACTTGGAGAATTTGTTTAGTATTGTTCAATATCTTGATTCAGTTAGCATAAACTTAAGTGAAGAAATAGAGATAATTCAAATGAATTTAAAGAATTGTATAAGTGAATGGTATTTTTTCCTTTAAAATCTCAAAGGCTAATTTCAACTTGGAGCGTGATGCAAAAAAGTGATTCTCCCCTTCATGAAACTGAAATCTAGACTAGAATTTACAATCACGCTACTTAAACTACTAGAAAATGTAATATGTTAATTTCAACACAAACTGAAAACAATGCTTTTAAAGCCATGGTTTTGTACGCATTGCAATTTTATGTTTCTGTTTCCACTTCCGAAACAAACTGTTTGTAACAATAAGGTGAACTTCTATGGTTGAAATTTCAACATGGAGCATGATGCAAAAAAGTGAGTCTCCCCTTCACAAAACTGAAATCAAGACTAGAGCATGATGCAAAAAAGTGAGTCTCCCCTTCACAAAACTGAAATCAAGACTAGCTCACGCTACTTAAACTACCAAAAATGTAATATGTTTTCCACACAAACTGAAGCAATGGTTCTAAAGCCATGGTTTTGTACGCATTGCAATTTTATGATTCTTGTTTCCACTTCCAAACCAGACTGTTCGTAACAATAAGGTGAACTTCAATTGTTGGAATTTCAACTTGGAGCATGATGCAAAAAAGTGATTCTCCCCTTCACCAAACTGAAATCTAGACTAGCTCGCGCAACTTAAAATAATAGAGTATGTAGTACGTTAATTTCAACAAAAACTGAAACAATGCTTTTAAAGCCATGGTTTTGTACGCATTGCAAGTTTATGTTTCTTGTTTCCACTTATAAAACAAACTGTTTGTAACAAATAAGGGGAACTTCTATTGTTGGAATTTCTCATCGCATCAACAAATTTATTTCCAACAAGATTGAGAAGATGGGGACAGCAACACATACCACGAAATAACAAAACATAATGATTTCATTCAAATTTCAGCATTAAGATGACATAAATCAGTAGATTAGATGATACATGATCAATGATAAATCCATCTATCATCCTAAAATCTATTGCAACTCAATTCCGTATTTCGATATTCACCAATATCTATAATTCATCATCATAGGTTTACACAACTGTAAAAGCAATCAAGATGCTATTATAACGGCAAAAACCATGTACGTCAAAGACTGATGCATGAGCAACAACCATAAACTCATCAACCTTTCTTAACAATTTCACTAGTAAGTCTGCATTAAGCAGCCTTTTCAATAAAGCAAACCATAAATGGTTTTGACCTTATTCTCATCAACGTCCACGTACACATCAATCCTTATAATTTACTTATTTTGAGGAACATAAAACCATAAATTTGCTAGACCCACTTTGTAGTCATGCAGCATAAAAACGAGTGTCATCGTATCCTAATCAAAAACTTAAGTCATCAAAAAATCCACTATTTGCCATTTTTTCCCCCCGAACCGCCCCTTTCAATCTCATCAAGCTGTACAGTACGCACACATATCCAACAGCTACTGGATAAAATGATACATTCATCAGCACAAATCAAAGTCAAGTTACGACGAATCACCTGACCAGCTAGCGGTCCGGCGGATGAGAGCTCTTCCCGGACCAGATCACCGGTGGCGATATGAGGCACACCGAGGAACTGCGAAAGGCGGCTAGCATAAGTGCCCTTGCCCACACCGGGACACCCAAGGAAAACCCATTGTACGTTCCTCTCCACCGGATCTCTCCTTACCACCGGAACAGACGAACCCGCCAGCGCAAAGCCTGCCGGCATCCGCGCGCTGGACTCGGAGGCTACCGACGACATCGCCCTGCTCACCGCAGATAGCGTGGCCGCCAAGCCGGAGGCGGATCTTACGAAGCGGTTAAGTGCGGACATGGAGACGAGATGGAAGAGAGGCGAAGGGAAGATTCTAGGGTATGTTTCCACGTAAAGCGGAGCGTTCTGCTGGAAGCGGTAAGGACGGCGACACGGTGGTTCGAAAGAGAGGAGTTGAAGCCAATATGCGTGGAAGACGGGCCACTAATGTTTGCACGCATCATAAAGTAGATCTAAAGGTTGCAAATGCTAAAATTTTTTACTATAATACGTGTTTATTTCTAAAGATGGTGAGAAATCAGTAGTTATTAATTACATAAGAAAGTATGTTATTTCATATGATGAATTATAGGCTTATCAACCCAAAAATAAAGAGAATAAAGAGAGCATTTATATTCATGTGGTAAGATTCTTATGCATTCATATATCTAGTTCTATAATCAAAGTAGGCTCAATCGGATTCAATGGTTCTGAATGGACATGTGCTGAAGAATATATCCCGGTGAGTAGAAAGAATCATCAGTTAGCATGGAGTGAGTTATCCAGCCGACCGAACCAAACAGGTCGATTGAAATGAGAAGACGAACGACTTGTCGGCCTAGAGGCGGCGAAATGACGATCCGATAGAGAATGATGACGTCATAGTAACAATCAGTGTGACGGTTACGACGAATGAGCGGTAGTAGAGAATTTCAATTGCATTATCGAGATTTCACAATGTAACTACTATTGGGGCGTTATTATGATGTTATTCGCTGGTTATTTGGAATGATACCACAATAACCTCCTAATAACCTCCCGATAATCAAGAAATACAATATCTCGAAGTTTATTAGTTGGTTATTGGCCACCAATGTACACCATTGTCTGCACGCATCATAAATTAGATCTAAAGATTGCAAATGCTGAATCTTTTAACTATAATACGTATTTATTCTAACCAAGATGGTGAGAAATCAGTAGTTATTAATTACATGAGAAAGCGTGTTATTTCATATGATGAATTATAGGCTTATCAACCAAAAAATAAAGGGAATAAAGAGAGCATTTATATTCATCTGGTAAGATTCTTATGCATTCATATATCTAGTTCTATAATCAAGTACGCTCAATCAAATTCAAAGGTTCTGAATGGGACATGTGTTAAAGAATATATCCCGGTGAGTACAAAGAATCACCGGTTAGTATGGAGCGAGATATCCAACCAATCGCACCAAACTAGTTTATTGAAATAAGAAGATGAACGACTCGTCGGCCTAGAGGCGAGCGAAATGATGATCCGATAGAGAAGGAAGCGGTCATAGTAACAATCATTGTGACGGTTACAACGAATGATCGGCAGTAGAGCTTTTCAATTGCATTATCGAGATTTCACAATGTAATTACTATTTGTTATAAATATAGGAAAAGTAAAATGCATAGGGACTTCTTTCAAGGAAAAAGGATAAAACTTATTCTTGGATTCACAATTCACTCTCTCCTTGCTATACTTCATTTCTTGGGTGTGATCTACAAATAAATTTGAGTATAACACCCTAAAAGTTGTGGTGATGGCGAATCATATTACAAACAAAAAGAGGAGTCACTCAAAAAGAAGAAACATGACTTGTACTTGTGAGGTTGTGACCAAAAAGATCCACAAGCTAAAGGAACAAATATTGGAGGCAATCAAAGACACTCTTACTTGCGAGATAGTGCAACCCTTTTGATCTTATGCAATCTCTTCTAAGTGGTTGTTGCCCACTAGGGATGATATTTTCTTCTTAAGCTTTTACCTGGGTCAAAAGAAGAATTAGAATTTCACAAAGAAAACTATTGCTTGTCTTTATGGCGTACCCAATAATTTTCAGATCCCCGTTATTGGTTGCAAGATCCATAATCAAACATTCTTATTCTAGTTGAATCTTATGATTAACCTAATCATTCCACTACGGCTCTATCGAAGTCGCAGTTCACGATAGTTTTTAACATCCTAATTATTCTATATATATATATATATATATATATATATATATATATATATATATATATATATATATATCCCTTTTTTTTTTTGTGAGACATGCAAGAATTATTATATATGGTTAAGCATCAAACCATTTTTCCTTTTTCTTCGTATATTCTATTGCCACCTTAATCATATTTTTACCCATCCCTTATCATGATTCTTAGTTCCTAGATAAATCCAATCAAGTCAAGTTTCAAACCTTATTTAAGTAAGAAATTAAGTCTTAGCACTTTTAGTGAGAAGTCTAGAATCTCATAAATCCAACTTTTAAAACATCCAAAGGTTTCTTTGTTTAGGAAGAAGAAAAGCATTTTAGGCATAAAATTAAATAATATTCACTTTCGGCATAACTTTAATGAAATTTCACATTCTTTTAACTTAATTTTTTCCATCTAATATAATGGACCAAGATACATGAAAGTAGACAGTAAATATAACACTCAGCATCTAAAACAATTACATGTAGGAAGCTAATAAGGTAACGTCTCCTCCTCCAAACTTCTTTCACACCCCATTATTTGCATGTGAGTAGTGCAATAGCAGAATATAACAACAATATAGAAGATAAATCACATATCTAACCAACGAGAAATCAAATGATGAAGTTCTCCAAATTCCTTGCAAAAGCCAGATGAGGCTATATTGTATATCCAAACGCTAAAACCCTAGCTACATATATGAAAGTGTTAGTTGAGTTTGGCTCGCTATTGATTGAGATCCCTTGCAACATATCATTTTGTATGTCATGATGGATGTGTATTACATCTTGCACATTGCATTATATGTTTGTATGCTCATGGGTTTATCGCCTACACGAGACAGGTATGACTGGTCACCCGGCATCGTCTGGCTCAATTGATCGTCCATCACTGGACGATTCAATTGGCTAGATGATTCAGTTGGCTGAACAATATTTGGGCCCGACCATACGCATTTTGATTGGTGAGTTATGTGTATGCCATGTATGTGGTGTCGTAGTGAGTTCGATCGCCCTCTCAAGACAAATTGGTCGATTGATACTCGTCAGCACGACCATATGCCCATTGATTGGCCAATTACATGTGACTTGTAAGTTGCATTTCACATACCGCACTTTGCTTCGACTAGTAGCCCCGGATCGGCCCGGGCGACCCCATTTATATCTGACTAGCCACTCCGCCCCTGGCGAACGAGCACTTCAGTCGGACCGATTGCCCTCGGTCCGATTGGGCAATCACTTTGGTATAATTGGTCACCTTAGCCCAACTAAGCCTGTTGGCTACTTTGTCCCAAGCTGACAAATCCGATCGACCTAGCAGATCGAACAACCAGCTTCACTAGCATAGTGTGTGTTTTGCATGTGTTGTGTGTGAATTGCATGATTGTCAACTTGTTCAATCAACCACCACTTGTCTGATCTCATTAATCGAATACTTTTTGTCGACTTGGTTGATCAGCCTCCACAGATCTGATATTCAATTTACTATTTTAATTTGGTACGTTGCATTTGTTGCATGCTTTTCACATTGCTTGCATTAGCACATCACACTCGCACCTGTTGTGCACTTATGAGCATATGACCTCATATGCTCATAATGAGTGTTTGTGCCTCCCACATGAATACACTCGACAGACTTGCACCGTGACATGTTCGTGTCACGTTGCCCCCATGTCACTAGTGTTTGCACTCACACTAGTTTCTCGTGGCCTCTTTGTTTTGCATTATATTTTTGCATAGTTATTATTACATGTTTGAGTTGCATTTTGAGTGTTCATTTATACACTCGTCCCAGTTTATGATTCTATCGAATGAGAATCATCATTCTTCTGATTCAATTCCCACTTATGGTAACCTCGTTCACTTGGCTTGCTGCCTCCACGACATGCCCATTTTCGAGTCACCGTATCGCGTACACACTCGACCCTTCAGGTTCCTGCTTCCATGACATGCATATCCTTTGGGTCACTGCCTCCACGACACATCCACCCTTTCGACTCATTGTCTCCATGACACACCCATTCTTTCGGTTGTTGTCTCAATAGCGTACCCACCCTTTCGAGTCATTGCCTCTACGACTCACCCATGCTATAGGCTAGTGCCTCCAAGGCATACCCACCCTTTTGGGTCACTACTTTTATGACACACGCATCCATTAGGCCGCTGTTCCTCGACACGCCCACCCTCCCGGTTCATTGTCTCTATGGCACGCCCACTCTCTAGGTCACTATCTCCACAACACACTCACCCTCCAGGTCACTGTCTCCATGATGCACCCATCATTCGGGTCACTACCTTCACAACACGCCCACACTTTTGGGTCATTGCCTCTATGGAACACCCATCCTTCAGCCGCTACCTCCATGGCGTGCCCATTACCTAGTCATTGCACCCCGTGCACACTCAACCCTCTGGATCACTACATCTGCGACACACCCACTCTTCGGGTCACTGCCTCCACGACATTCACATCCTTTGGGCCACTGCTCTAAGGCACACCCACCCTTCCGAACCACCACCTCCATGACACACATTCCTTTGGGCAGCTGCTTACACGACGCGAGCACCCTTTTGAGTCACTGACTCCGCGAAATACCCATCCTTTGGGTCGTTGCCTCCAGAACATGCCCACCCTTCCAGGTCACCGCCCCCATAATACAACCATTATGTTAAGTTGTTGGCTTCATAACTTACACACCCCTGGGTCACTATCTCCATGAGACACTCCTCGCCGCTTTTATCAATTGATTGTTTAGATTTGGATTTGTATGTGTGCATGGATAGCAAATCAGGCTCAAATGGCGAGTGACCCCATGTTGGTCGTGATTCCTTAACGAGCAATGCTTGTCTGGTCGGTCCTGAAAATCAATGCGAGTTAAAGCATTGTGATTGATACAAGTATGATTGTGCTAAGAATCCAGGGATCTAATGTGTATCACCATGTATGTTATATGTGTGCCATTAATGACCCTTACTTTAAAACTTTACAAAATTATATTTTTCTACTTATTAAATTCACCGTAATTTTAAAATTATGCATATAACAAGCTAGACCATATGTAAGGTTAACCCTTTTCAAAATCCATGTTGGGTGACACCCTTTAGATCCCTTGGATCTTTAGAATGGGGTTGGTGTGGTGACCCCGTTAAAGTCATCAATACTCAGAGATTATCCTTGAGCCCCTTAGATGCTTGTTAGGATACCTTCTCATTACGTAGGCTAGGGTTTAGAATACTAAGTAGTCTTGTTTGATATCCTTGTTATAGTTTTTTGCTAGTTTGGTTGTCATTCATGCATCACCTTTTGTGTTTTTGGTGTACTTGCATGCTTACTGTTTTGGTATGCATTGTAGTATATTAGGTAGGTCTTCTTGCAGGGAGTCACGCCTAAAATACACACCACACATGTAACAGGTGACCCAAGATAAAAAGGTCAAGATTTTCATGCTTATTTTTCATTGATTTTGATTATATTGCACTTTAAAGAAAAGTATTTTTGGTGTTTTATGCAGGTATGAAGAATTAAGGACAAAAGAATGAAAATATGAAAAAAAGAGTGGATTTTGAGCAAAAATGACTAAATTATGCAAATTTGACCTAGGCCGCCGACGGCACGCTCGAGGCCGCCGACAGCACGCTCGAGGCCGCCGACGGCGTGATTTTCCCGAGAGTTCAGAAATACTCATAAGGGAGGCCGCCAACGGCGCGGATCGAGGTCGTCGACGGTAGGGACATTTCAATTGCATGGTTTCTAGAAGGTCGAAGACGGCGCCTAGAGGCCGCCAACGGCGGGGACGGCTGATTGTTCCAGAAATACATCGAATGTGGACGATTTTCGAAGGGGTGCCTTCGTAACCCTTAGAGATTCTTCTACAACTTTAAAAGGAATGAATTTTGGCTAAAAATGGCTCTTCTTCTAGTCTAAAAAGAAATTGTTAGTGAGTCCATAGTGTAATGAGAGTCAATTAGTGAGTTTAATTTAGTGAGTAGTGAGTTTAAATAGAGAATTTCTAAGGAATTCTTCGAGGAATTGCAAGAGTGGAAGGGAAGTGAGAGTACTCTTCTACATTGACGTTTCAAAGGAGAATTCCAAGGAAAAGATCCAGAGGAACTTCGAGGAGTTTGCTTGGGGAGGAACTTGAGATAAGTAGTGTTTATTTATTTTTAGTGTGTAGAACTTTATTTTATTATATTAAATCTAAATTTTATTGCATCATCTTCATAAATTCTGAGTAGTTGTTCTATCTTTCTCCTGGTTTTGATGTTTTTGTGAAATGATTATATAATTAGTATATTAAATAAATTATAAAAGAAGTTATGATGGTACTATACCTAAACTTACTTTACTATACGAATTGGTCATTTGTATTGTTAAAATCTGTGAAGAATTCTTAAGACCTAACCGTGGGCTAAGGATTCTTAACTTGTATGTATCACAATTTTCTTTGCAAGGTAGACGAGTAAATCCTTATAAGGAGAAGTGCAAATAAATAGGGAAATAATATTATCGGGCATAGAATTGGAGATTTTAGAGTAACAGGCTAAAATCCTCAATTCGGTCCTATCATTTGGGTGCTGATGTGTAGATTGTTAGCTCTCAGGTGAGGGGAACGTAGGAGCTCTGAAATGAGAGCCGGTATCCTCCCAGCCTAGCCGCAGAATCAGTAATCCAAACATAGGATTAGTCAATATTCTTTATGCCTGGACCAAAGGGTAAATAATAGGAATGTTCCTATTTGGCACAACATATTAAAACTAATTATAATTATCATTTCACTTAAATATCTTAACTAAGGAGAAAGATTCTTCCTATTATCTATATTTGAACTTAATTTTAGTAGTAGTATTAGTAAATTATTAGTTAAACTAGTTTTTAATATAAGTTTCATATTATTATCGATTGCATATTAGTGACAGATAGGCAATTCGATTTAGTTGTAATTCTGAATTGATTTTTATAATCCTAAGTCTGTAGGCTTTAATATCTCTCCCTGTGGGATTGATATCCAAGAATCCATTAGAGCACTGTATTAATTGAACGATACGTATACTTGCGTTTGAAAGTAACTCTGCGATTAAAGATAAAAATATTTAATTGTTACTAAAGTAAATTCGAATTGGATTAAAGTGTTGGGTGGGTTCAACAGGGAGGAGCAATATAATCATAGATGCTGACTCTTTTCTACTTGTGTTGCTAAGCTCCTCCCGCTAGGCATGGCACATATGTGTTACATATGAGTAGCTTTTTATGCTAACCTTATTTTCATGCAATTCGAATTTTTTTTTTCCTATCAACTTTTTAGAGTCCTAAGAGAGACTAGTGTTTAGAAATGATGTACGAGCATGGGTTTTGAGGCACCAAGCGGGTGTAACCACATGACGGGGACAAGGAGTTGCTTGCTCATGTATCATACCTTACTTCTAAATTTCATTGATGTATATAATTAGGACCAGATATGTACTTATACGATGTCTGACCGCCTTTTTCTTTTTTGGGATCTGCTAATGACTCGGCAGCATCAACCTTTTATTATTTCGTATTTGGCTTCTTTTATTTTCATTATTGCATGCTTATATGCTTAGATTTGGCTCCGCCTTTTTTGGATTGTGCTATTATATGGGAATATGACGTTGTCTTAAGCTCTCTAGGATCTAAAATTTATAATTTTTTTTACAAAATCCTAATGAAATTTCAAATATATATAATTTAGGTTTAAAATATTCAAGACTTTTAAAACATGTTTTTACTTTCCTGCATGGTCTTCGGGTCGGTATTAAAATGAGTTACATGTGTGGCCATATCTTAAGGCATACTAATAGGGCCTCCACATTAGGACTTAAATACATAACTGCATCATATTGCATGTCCAACCCAACTGACCTAACATAGATTTCTACTTAGGTGGTTGTCCAGTGCAAGTTAGGGTGTTAGTGGTATCCAACCCGAATAAAGTGTAAGTTCATTGTTGAGAGTGTTTCCAGCTCTATAGGTGAACCTTTATTTCGCATTCTTTCTAGTGACATATTTTCCACTTCGACGAGTATAAGTCGCACCTCTTGGAACTTCTGATAGTCATAGGATAGAGTTGTGTTCCTTTGACTTTTGGGCTACCGACGTTCCTGCATATGATATAATTTACCGATTGCTGATCAGAGATCTTTGGACGTGTTGAGTCAACTGCCTTCATGATCGAGTAAACATAAGATGCTAGTGGCTTGAAATGATGGGTTTGCGGTGCCCCGACATGGCTACCTCTACCTGTTAGGAATTACTCCTTCCTTCATTTGACTACTCATTCCTTCCTTTGACTACACACTCTTAGTCTTATCTCTCCTCTTTCTATTGTTGATATCATCTTAACGACCATATTACTAACGAGTTATCACCTGTTTGGGATAACTAAGATTTATCCTCTATCCTTATGGCCTGGAAGTGCTTTGACCTATCGAGATACCCCTTCAGGATGATTTGGTTATTTAGTAGGCTTTGTGTGCCAATGAGTCTGTTATCCATGTGGGACGTGAGAGATTCACTCTCCATCTAGTGGCTTAACGGAAGCTTTGAAAGCATCAGAGCATTTCCCTAAGAAATAACTGTCATTTGATAGCCCTGTGCTAATTGTCACTTTAAATATATAAAAAACTCCATGGATCAAGTGTACTCTTGAGCAACCCTCAAGATGTAATTAAACAAGTGGAATACATCCCCTTAGGAGCACTCTGGACCCCAAAACAAACAAACACACTTGAATATCTGGTTGTCGGTAGCTTTTGTAGGTATTCTTTTGCGGAAATTTGGCACAAGCTATTTCAGTTCAATCTTGTTTAGGCACATATGTTTGACCTATCATAGTGAGGTTTGTCACACGGAAGTTCTTCATGTTCTTTCTCTTGTTTGTCCATCTCTGTTATATGTCCTGCTTTTCTGGTTCCTCTCTTCTCTTGTTCGTTCTTATGACCAAGAAGAGAGACATATTTAGAAAAGAGAAGTATACGATGATGAACAAGCGGGCGACTCCTTAAAAAATAAAAAGATAAAGAAATTAAAACAACCTTCTACTATGACTTGTCAGCCTAATTTAGGCGGTGAGATCATAAACATGACCCAACTGATACTCTAGTATCTCCGTTTGAGACTTCTTTGATGAAACAAAAAGAGGAGCCGTTAAGAAATCGAAAGAAGAATAACAACGAGGAACAAGAGGGGCCACTTCCTTACAACTGAGAGCCATTTATTAATAAGAATATGAAAAAAGAGAGAGTTCAAAGAAAAAAGTCAATGGGGAATAAAATTATGCCCACAACCATTAAATCCCTTTTTATAGGGTTGAAGTGAAGCTCAGTCATCGTGGGGCAGGGTTGGAAATGACTAATGCAAAATTGAGGAAACATCACTTCAATTGAAAAAGTTTCTTACATGAAAAATAATTACAGACTCTTGACTCAATAAGGAGAAAGGAAGAAGTTATACATGGATTTGATGTTGCCTCAGTAGAGACAAGTCTCAGCCAAACCAACTTTTGAAAAAAAAACTCTCTACCAAATATGAACTGACCAAACCTACAGAACAAGACTTGAGTTTGAAGGACCCTAGACATCTCCCACTAGTTTGTAAGCTCTCGTTGAATAATAGACATCATCTACTTCATAACCAAAAACTCCTCTTCAAGTTATTTCAGGTGGACTGACACGACACGTGTCTTTGATTTTCCCTGAAAACCAGTATCACAGACGAATCAGTTCTTTATCTTAGCTAAGTGACGAGCCAACACCACTTGTTATGCTTGGGCCGCTCACACTTTTTTTCTATGGTTCTCGGTAAGAACCAACACATCCCCATAAAGATCGACTTCACCACCTTCTTCGATGAGTCGACTACCTTCCTCGACCACCCTCCTTCCAGCGTCGATCGATGTCGTTGGAGCTCTGCTTTAGCCCAGATGGTTCTCTTCCTTTTCCATGCCTAAGTCCACAAATGAATCACCAAAATCATTTAAAAAATAATTTGAATCAAGTAAGAAAAAACCTATGTCTCCACGCATGTCGAACATCGTCGGCTCATGGGGATGAATCCGCCTTAACTAGAAGAAACCAAAGGGCGTCAACTAGAAGAAACCAAAGGGCGTCAGTAGGATATGATCCACAGCTAAACCGGGGACAATTGTGAGAGGGCTGACGGTGCTCTATTAGGTGATCACACAATCACAATTGCAAGTTGAGTAACTACGACCATTAAATAAGCACTCCCAAAGAACGCTTCAAAAGAGAAAACCTGACCACAGGGTAAACCCATATTTTCTTTCTGGGTCACCCTCATGACGTCTCTTACTCTTCTCCTCAGCAAATGACCTACGCAGAAAAATCTCATTTGGGATAGAGGATTGGCCTTTTGGGCTTATCAATTATAAGGTTTCTTCTTTCTGAGAAAGGCAACCGAGATGTGAAGAAAAAGAAACACGAAGACAAAACCCAGCACAATCAAAATTGGAAAGACTACCTTGTATTTATAAGCACTCATAGGCACAAAAAGTCAATGAAGTATCAGTAATTGATGTTATTTAATAAGTAAAAATTTTTTATTGAATTTAACTCTCATGTCTTGATTGCACCTTGCATCCTACTAATGCACACGAGAATTGATGAACTAAAATGTTTATGATCAAAGTACGATGAACCAGATCTGAAGCCCTGAATGGGACATGTGTTGAAGAATCAACCCCGACAAACACAAGAAATAACCATTTGATGTGGAGCAAGTTATCCAACAGACCGAACCAATAAGAGCAATCAAAATAAGAAGATGAACGACTTGTCAGCATGGGGGCAAGCGAAACAACTATCTGATAAGAAAGGATTCAACCATAATAATAGTAATCGTGATGACTTCGACAACCGACTAGTGATAAAAAATTTCAAGGGCCTTATCATATTTCACAATATAACTACTCTTTGATATAAATATGGGTATATGAAAATAAAAAGAGATCTCTTTTCAAGGAAAAAGGAAAACACTAATTCTTGGATTCCCAATTTGCTTTTTCCTTCCTATACTCCAATCACTGGGTGTAATCCACTAACAAATTTGTATCAACACTAATACAATATAATATTACACACATGCACACACATTAAAAATATCACACAATTTTTAATATGATATTAAAAATATCATTATTCCATCTTTTTAAAAAATACATATTGCATACTTTCATAAGTATTATTAACATAAATATGAATGTTTAATTTTAATATAATTAAATATTCCGTAGCATATATGTAAATAATTTTTTGTCTTTATATGCATAAATTTGAAATTTTAATATCGCATCAAAATATTATTATTACTGAAATTTTAAAAAGAAAATAGAGGCATTTGCATACATAGCACATAATTCTAATGTATTTATATATCTCACGCCTAAACTTTTATATTTACACACACAGTACTGAAGTCTTTAACATTACCAAAAAAATAACACGATAATCATGAGAAGTGAGAAGTGACTCAGGATCTGTTTCGGATAGTTGCAGTTTTTTGAAGGTGTTATTGCGCTGCAGCCGTTAGAAGAAGTTATTGTGGGAAGCTGATGTTGATGAAGTTTTGTGTATGTTTGGTTAGTTCACTTGTGCATTAGTTGAGCCGTAGTTGTTTCTGAAAAAAATATCGTCTTACACTTACATACATTTGTTATTAGTAAGTTAATAATTAAAAAATTAATTCATAAATAAAAACAAGAACAATGTTTAGAAATTATCAAAATTTCATAAGCCAAAAATATTATATAAATAAATTATACATGACATAACAATGAGAAACACAAAATTTAATTATAATAGTAAAAAGTAATATTTTTGTAGTGGAAAGCTTTCTTTCTGAAGTTACTCTCCACGAGTGATCACTATTTGAAGTAGATTCCTCGAACTCATCAACTCACCTATAAAATTTCCTCGCATAGTTGGCTTTTCATCGTGAAGAAAATACACAACATTGCAATACACATCTATAACATATGACTCTAGAGGCAGCATAATTACTTGAACTCATATTTTCAAACAAATAAAAATAAATTATAAAGTCAAGAGAAAAATTAAATATTTATAATAATAAATTTGTCATTCTAGGATATATATATATATATATATATATATATATATATATATATATGACGCTCTGATCTTCCGGCTGCGATCTCGGTGGGCTCGGAGGCGGTTCACGACGCCGAGCTTCATCGTCCCGCACGACGACTGCACCGCACTGGTTTCGCACAATCCGGCTGCGACTCTGGTGGACTGGACGCAGTTCACGACGCTGAGCTTCGTCGTCCCGCACGACGACTGCACCGTCGCACGATCCGGCTGCAACTCTGGTGGACTGGAGGCAGTTCACGACGATCAGCTTCGTCGTCCCGCACGACGACTGCACCGCGCTCGGCTTCACGGGTACTCTCGTTGTCTCCTCGCAGCCCTCCGTTCGCAGATTTGAACTTGCGATCTTCTTCGGCGACCTAGGCGTAGCCGAGTGTGCTTGCTGCGACAGAAGTGTTTCAGCGTTGCGTGAAGAGGGCTTCAGCGGCAATTGTCGCTCCCTGCTATTTACTGCAGGGGCTGCTCTGTGCTGATTTACTGCAGGGGCTGCTCGAACTGCGACCTGTGTTCATGGCAGCTAAGTCATCCTATGCTGGAGCTGTGGGCAGCAATTCCCACAAGAACTTGGATCATCTCTTCTTTCCACAAGAATTTCATGACATTGCGGCTGGAAAAAGACAAGATGCTTTTATCAGGCCTATTGGTGTTAAAGATGGGAAACCTGCTGTTATCTTCACCACCCAAGAAATGAAGATTCTATCTGATGATGTTAAGTTCAATTTAGTTGGGAAATTTCAATTCGGTCACCCCAAAATGGATTTAGTCAGGAAATTTTTTGAGAATCTGAAGCTCATTGGAGGTTGGAAGTTGGGAGTTTTGGATGGCAGGCACTTACTTATTCGAATTCAGAAGGAAGAAGATTATGTCAGAATCTTTGCTCAACAATCTGTTTTGGTTGCTGGCACCCACATGAAGATTATTAAATGGACTCCTGATTTTGACCCATCTAAGGAACCTCCTATCGTTCCTATGTGGTTCAAACTTCTGGGACTCCCATTTCATTTGTACAATCCACGCGTTTTATATAACATTAACCAAGCTGTCGGTACACCTCTCAGAGTTGATTCACCTACCTTTGATAGGGTCTCGCCAGGTGGTGTCATGGTTCAGGTGGAGAGAGATTTCACTCTTCCAGATGTGGATCGTTTTTGGATTGCGATGGTCGGAATGGGTTCGCGGGGAGGTCGTAGTGGAGAACAGGCCTCTCTTTTGCCAGCATTGTAAAATGTTCGGGCACATCAGGGACACTTGCTGGCTGCATCCTCCCTCTAGGAAAAGGACTTCTGAGCCTTATGCTGCTGTTGGGATTTCCCAACCAAGAGTTGATGCTACTCTGGCTCAAGAAATTAGGGTAATATCTGATGCAAATAACAGTTTAAACTCAGCTGACAAGTCTGTAGAGGCGACTCCTCAACTGGTTGTCACTGCAGCAGCCTCTCCCACTGTGGTGCAAACCGCCCAAGTGGTTATGGAACCTCATCAGGATGCACCAATTGCCACCCCGGTGGCTACCGTGGTTACTGAACAAGTGGAAAGGGTGGCCCTTCCTTCTGTAGTACAATCCGCCCAGGTGGTTCCCACTGTAGCTCAGACGGCTCACACTTCGGAGGATCAGTGGCAAGTGTATACCTCCAGGCGAAAGAAGACTGGGGGTACATTGCTACTTGGAAATCTTATGGATGACACCTTGGTCTCTCCTGGCAATGGGGAATCTCTCCAGAACCTGATTATTGAATGCGCTTCAAGACCCATGGAAGAGGAAGGCCTTGACGACCTCGTCCACTGAAAAAGTTTTAGTTGCAAGTTTATTTTAGTCATCTCTTTTGTACTTTTATTTTAGTTGCTTTTTTGTTTCCTTTGAGTTGGGCTCCATCAGGGGGTTCTCTCTTACTACTTGTTTTGTATCCCCCTATTTTATCTTAATGAAATGGCCCTAGGGCTTTAAAAAAAAAAAATTTGTCATTCTAGTGGAAGAAAGAGGATCTTGTTTGTCTTTAACCGACTAACTCGTATATATCGCAAAACCATATCAACATAAAGGCCCTTAATCAGAACTCTTAAGGTCATATATCTTATCATAGATCTTTTAACTAGAATTATATATATATATATATATATATATATATATATATATATATATATATATATATATATATATCACACTCAGAGTTGCCAAGAGACCGTCCATGTGGAATAAAGTACAACATGCTCATGGAAAGAACAAAGTATATAAAAGATTATGAAATGATGCACACATGTATCTTTTAAAATAGAGCAACATAAAAAGACTAACAATATATCTTTTTATGATGACATACAATAATCATTCATTAACTAATAATTTATAATCTACGATCGCAACTCAATCAAATCTCCAACACCCTACACATCCTGTGCATAAGAGTCACCTATATCACAATCAAAACGTGTCTCAGAAGAAGTTTAGATTTTTTTTTCAGTATGCATGCTTACTTGAGAAGAAATTGGGAAATTGTTGTGTGTATTTCACACAATAAAATTGAAAATATGACTATCATGTGCGTCATCATCCCATCCAACCCATACATATATGAAATGCATATTAAAATCACAACATCCATAATATTCTATCTTCGTGAACCATAATGTCCGATGTATGTAATATTTCCACTAATATATACACTTGCATTAGTTAGGGCTACAAACGAGCCGAGCTTAAGCGAGCTCGAGATTATCCCGCGATCTGCTTGTTTGAAATTGCTCGTATTCAAAATTGGCTTGTGAACAATGTGTTCGTGTTCGGCTTGAAATTGGCTCGTTAAAATTAATTGAAAAAAATAAATGTATGGTGTTGGATTTGAACCTACACCAACTATGTGTAATTGAAGGCTCAGAACCACATGACAACATGAGTTATTATGATTTAAACTTAAATATAAATATAAACAATATATTATTCCATCAATAATATAAATAATATATTATTATATAATTAATATATATAATTTATTTATTTCAAGCTAAAATGAATTGAACAAAATCAAATAAATGATTGTTAATGTTGGGCTCTTTTATAATTCGAGCATAAAAAATTTGTTTGTATTTGACACATTTAGTTAACGAATGAGCCGAACGAAAAACAGCCTTTTTTTTCCACCCTAGCATTAATATAAGTTTCATCAATGGCATCACTACAATCTTATATTCGTTAACTAAGATGTTGATATTAATTAATTACATAAAATGCAAATTACAAAAGATGAATACTACAATCTAACCTTAAATATGACATATATCGAGGATCATACAAAATCTCTTTGGGCGTCATTTGAAATATTGAGACTTTGGGTGTCACAATCACTGCAAACAGACTAATCAAAGTTTCCAACCAAACTAAAAAAATATCCACTAATTTTTTTTTAGCGTTCCATCGTTACCCTAATTGAATCATTATATGATAGAATATAACGAGTTATAGCTAAAATCTCTCTCGAAGTCATTCTGAAGAGGCCATGAAGTCAATGATTTGAATGAAGCACCTCCAATAAATCATGAAAATATTCTAGTTTCATACAAAACATATTGTGAAAGCTCATCGGGCGACCATAAAGTAACTCTCCTATCAAATAATCTTCGATATATAATAATATCATACGAGAATGTACATAATATATGAGGTTTGATATTCTTACATAAAGCACACAACAACTGCAATTATTCTTTTTTGATGTTGCCTATCACATCTGTTCATCGTTAATCTAAAATAAACCACGAAACATCAATATCTTCATGTAATAACAACAAAAAATAACAAAATATGCCTAAATGAATATCTCTCTTATCAAAAATATGAGAAAGAGTCTCTTGAAGCATTACATAAATGAAATACAACATAATGACACGTATGCACTCATATATCACTACTGTTATAAAAGAAACGTATGTAATTAACCATAAGCTCCGATACCATCAACATAAAAAACTCCCTTTTTATAGGATCTTCTAACATTTTCATAGAAAAGAGGTACAAAGACATGTTCGAATAAATTTATAAAATTTCCTCCCGCACTTTCAAAACTTCATAAATAAATGGCGGTGTACGCGATGTGCTAGATTCATATGAAATGTTTGAACGTACGGTAACTAGTTGTGAGATAAGTAGCACCCAATTCTTATCGATTTACCTATCTCATACAAAACTTTCATATTTACAAGCACCATATAAATATTAACACTCATTATCACCTTTTTTTAGTCAAAATCATAATTTCATCCATAAGTAAACTGCTATGTGTGTAAAACTGAAACTTTAGATGTGAGATACATAAACTGTCTGTTGAGCATGTAATTTTCCAATTTTTTTCACTTCTAGGCCTCAAAAATAATTGTCTCTTAGAATGACTACATCTGACATATTTGATGACATTATGAATACATATTTAATGGAGTATTCATTGTGCTCAAAATCAAAATGCTCAACTATAACAATGTACACTCTTTGGCTCGGGGACCACACATGACCACCAGGGGCCACTACTCCAGAAAACATTTGATGTAATTTATCTTCTAGTTCTGTGTAAATGCCATTAAATTTAAACTTTTTAAGCATTAGAGATGACCTAATATTTATTGACATTAAATATTATTATATTGTAAAAGATATAACATAATTATGTGGAGCTTAAGAACTACAAAAATTACATTTCACCTCTAATCTCTTCTTCTGTCATTCTTCTGATGCATCTACAATTCACTTTATATAATCTCAAGCAATACCTGTATAGCTCATCGCCTTAATTCTTTTCATAATTTTCAATCTCTTTTTAGTTGATTCAGCTTATTTTTTAATTGTATTTTATCATCCTCTCTACCAGTTTGTTCATTGCAATATTTAATTATGTTTCATCAACCTTCTTTATTGAAATATGTTCTTGGATTATTTCCCAGTTCAATTTCTTTGAGACAAAGATTATAAAAAATCAACTTTGCCTCTCTTTACAAAAGATCCCTCAAAGCAGAAGATCCACTCTCTTTGTCTTGCCCATTTAGACCTCTAATTATTAAAACAAGACAAAAAAAAGAGTAGTAGAAGGTAATAAGACTACCAATGAAAAGGCGATGACAATAATAAGATTACTAATAATAACCATCAGTTTGGCTTGACCATCCAACACAAAAATTGCAAATTTAATCAAGTTCGGGAAGATGAAGACAATGATCATAATTTCCAGCTATAATAGGAACTAACAAGAGTCCATCTCCCTTTACATAATTCAAGTAAAGTCCACATACAAATAAACCTAGGCATATAATTGTCAATATAGTAGGACAAGATCTAATACCACAAAGCCCTAATATAACAATCCAGTAACAATATCTATCAAGTAACTAAAAAGAACCAACAATCATTGCAAAATTATAAACTCTAGCCCTAATACAACGAACTACCCACAATTCCAAGAAAAATCTCTGAATCTTTTAGGAGGTTTAAAAGCAAACAAAGCCCCTAACAATATTAGATTAGAATTTCAAAGCAAATGAAACCCAAGGAAAATCATATAGGAGAAAGCCAAATCGTATAGGAGGACGCCGATCGAAAGCATATTTCACATATACATCAATAAAACAGACTCACAAAGAAACAACTTTAGCAAGATTTACATCCCATAAGAATTGAACAAAAACATAGAAAAACCAATAAATGAAGGTCAATTTATATCGAAAATGAAAAAAAAAAAAGGAACATGCCAACAAAAATTGCAGAAAATAGAAGGCACCTCCATTTTATGCAAATAAATACACTTTTGATCACATTCTTCTCAGCTTCACACACAAACAACAGCTCGAGAACCAGAGCCAAGGCATAGACAGGGCTTGAAAATGGAGTTTGGAGTAAGTGCCCTTCACCAAACATGGACTGCTCTCGCTTTGCCGCATCGTTTAAACGACGCTTTTAGTGAAAACAGTGCATAAAACATCACAAGTATGCAAAATCCAAGAGATCATTCACTCGGCTAGGTAACCCGAAACCGTTAGAAAGCCGCCCCAAATGGACAGTAATTTGGAAAGCTTTCTCTTCAATTAAGCTTAGAGTCCCATATTTGAAGAATAGATTAATGATTAAAGTGCTCGTTGGTTCAAAGAAAACATATATTTCAGAAAAGAAAATCAAACCACTTGATTTGATGCCGCCTGAGAAAGTATTGTGATGAAAATGATTATCCAATTGTTTTCTCATCCATCCTTTTCAAATATTTTAAAGGAATGTTTTTCTTTTGGAAATTTATACTATGCATCTTCTAAAATTATTAAATTATCGATATTATGATTGCCTAAGTTATAAATATGCATTATTATTAATGAATCAAACATTTTGCTAAAAAAAACATTCATTCAATTTTACCTGATATAAAAAATCTTCCTTAAAAATCAACGACCTCCAAACAATATTTTTTATATTTTTATATTATTAGGAAATAGATTGATTTAATACTATTATTATAAATATTTATCCAAGGTAAGATATGATTATTGATCCAATTTTTAGCTATGCATATATTAAACTGAACTTTGATATTTCCAAATACACAAAGTCACCTAAAAACACCTCCTCTAAATAAGAAATAACTTAAGAGCATTTATTATCCTTCCCAAATAAAACTAATTGCCTTTGAATTATATTAGAGGGGGACACTATAAATGATTTTACAGAGAAAATGTAGTAAGCGCTTGTTTGGTAGAGATATCAATGGGAAAATATTTATATAATTCTTGCTTAATTGATTAATTGATGAGAAATTGAGTTTCTTTTTTTCTGATGAAAGAGAGTTTTAATTCAAAACATTAATGTCCTCACAAAATTCTTGGAAAAATAAAAACAACTATAATGAAGCATCAAACTCTCCCACAAAAACCATAAAAAGTCTGGAAACAAGATTAACATTTATTGCATAAGTTCAATAAAAGGAAAGTATAAAAGGGCCAAATTTGAACGGAACAGATATCATCCCGCACAAAACAATCCCATAAAAGTGATGTTATCATAAGAATGCAAACAAATAAGCAGCACAAATTTCATCACATTCTAGAAATCTGAAGAGGAACCATGATTTCACACAAATCCTCCCAAAACATTATCTTAAAGAAATCCGAAATACCATACTGTATTTGAAGACGCCTTTGGCAGTCTTCAGCAGCTGATAGGCCTGAAGAATACGCTCCATGCACGGAGCCAGAATGGTCGACGCTCGCCGCTTCGCCGGCAAAATAGAGGTTATCAACAGGAGCTCTAAACCTCTCATAAAGATCAGCCGGTTTACCAACAAGATCAAACGAGTAAGAACAGAGAGAATTCATATCCGAACCCCATCGGGAAACCAAATATTGTGCCTGGAGAAAGTTATAATTTCAGATTATAAGTCTGCTTCAGCAAACAGAGAAAAGAATGGTGGTTAAGAGTTTACGGGTGGTGTTGCGTGCGGAAGAATTTTCTTGAGCTGCAACATTACAAACTTAACCGCTTCCTCATCTGATAACTTCTCCAGTTCAACAGCAAAGCTCCCAGCAGCCATGTAAACCAAAACAGAATTTCCAGTTGCCTTGTGTAAATTGAGGAAGTAGCCGCAAGCACGTGAACTTGGAGCAACAACGCCTAATACCTCAACGTTTGGCCAGAAAACTGTGCTGAAGCGTAAAGCTATTTTGTTCTCGATACCGACGCCGATATCAGAAATGGCGGAGAGTTTCCAATCTGGCAGTTTAGGCTCAAATTCGATAAGATTTGCTTTGAGGACTCCGACAGGAACGGTTATTATAGCGGCGTCCGCGATGAAGTTGGTTCCTCCCTCTACGGTGACGATGACACGATTGCAGCGCTGAACAATTTTTGTTACCCTGATTTCCATAATAAAAAAGCGGATGTTAAAAAAATGAATTTTGATCTCCTGTACAGTTGCTAAATCATTGTAATTACGCATTTCTTTCAGTTGAATATGATTAAAAAAATTAAGTAGGATTTACATACATACAACTCAATTCCTATGTGTTTAAGCATCTATCACAAACTTCAATTCTTACATGCATATATTGTAGATAGCACTTTATTTATGCATGAAAAGATGTACATATAGAACTTTATCTGTGCATGAAAAGATGTACATCTAGTATTTTTGTTGTGACATGAAGTTTGGATGATAATGTGGTATAAATGTAAAAAATAAAGTTAGGTGCTAGAAATGTAAATATATAGGAATTGAGTTGTATGCATGTAAATGCCCAAGATATTAAATTTTGCCATTTGTAGCTGACTTGATTAAACAACAAAATAACAAGAGTTAGCACAAGAGCTGTATTTAGCAGATAATAACTAGCCGTCCAGAAAACCATACCTGTGGTTCAGACGTATGTTAAGGTCTCCTGCAAGAGCTTCTATGAGAGGATTGTAACCTTGCACCATGAGAGCATGACCGCCAGTAAGCACGTGCTCCTGCATTCACAATAATATTATCGCCATAGAGTTTTCAATGATGCTAATGTTAATTTGGTTTACAAGTTCTATTTCATAATATAATATGACGAAGTAAACATTAGAATGGCCCAACTTTTCTTATCACAACGCGAGTAAGTGATTCTGCAAATTAAGCTCCCAATTTAAACCGTTAGCTTTTGCACGCCAATAAACGTTTGCACAAAAAATAATAATTTATCATTTAGAGGATCTGAAAAGTTTTCAATATGTTCCATCTTGTTCAATTTAAAATCTTTATGTAGATTGGTTGTGAACCAACACTCCAACAGACTCTGGAAACCTCTCCATATTTTGCATTTTGACAGTCAATGCAATAACCTATTATTGCATTCTCATGTAGCTTGCCGATTGCGAAGGGCGTGGATGACAGAACAATTCAGGAAAGGAGAATAATGTAACATGAACTGATGACTTACTTTACCTCAAACACAAGGAAAAAACCATGAAAAAAAAAAGAGGTTTCTTCAGATTAGTGTGTACCTGATCCCAGTTTTTAAGTGATATAACATCTACATCTGCAGCAAACCATGCTTCCATTCTACATATATACCATTGTAAAACTTCATTGGCTAAACCTTCTTGCCTACATCATGATTAGAGGCAACTCAAATAGCACTCAAATTTTTTATCGCACCCAAAGCTTTATATGAAGATAAAAATTCAAGACAATTTATACCTTAATTCTGGATGTTTATCCAAAACCATAGAAATTGCTTGCAAAACAGACATGTCATCTACATGTTCATCTCTAACTTTCAGAGTCTGTGAAATCACCATCAGATCTTGTATATGAAACTATATCAATGGAACACTCAAAACTTTCAACTTCAAACAAACAATTTAGTACCTCTTTGAGAATTCTCTCAAGTACTTCTCCAACTTTGATGACGAGCTCTTGAGGAACCTGGTGGCCATCCTTACCAAACAGTGCATAGCTGCATGAAGCATCTTAATATTTAAAAAAAAGGGAAATGAAAAGAAAAAATCAAGCTGATAAACTGCTAAAAATATCAGATAATTGAAAATTTCAACATTACATGAGTGACGTGTAATATTTAAATACCTATTTAAGCTATCTTGAAATTATCCATAAAGATTCACACAGCCATACCAACAGAATAAAAGTTACATATAGCTCTGGACAAAACAAAACAATCTCCACAAAGCCTTCATGTATCTCGTGGTACAAAGGAGGAAGATAAAAGCTGACAACTGGGGCAGAGAAATTTGGAAGAAAAGAAAAAAAGGGTCTCATATTGTTGGTAAAAGCTATCACGGCCACAATATTACATCTTGCTCCAAGACTGACAATGTTATAATTGTACATCTAGCACCAGCGAAGACTCGAAGGACCAATTATGTTAAAATATAAGGTCCCAGCAAGGAGTACAGGTTTGAGAAAATACTTGCCACAAGGGCTTAAACTAACAAAAGGTTTAAGATAAAAAATGTGAAAAAAAAAAAGATGCATTTACATGGAGTAAAAAAAGAATATAATAAACATTAAGAACTAAAAATGAAGAAATTAGACGAAAGGTTTTAAGTACCTCTCAAGGTCATGGTCATACAGAATAGAGTTGTCACCACTAGTGCGATATAGCTTCAATCCTAACAACCGAATAAATGGAGCCAAGGAGTTCTCATTACAAACACCGTGAAGCCTGAATGGTCATATAGAAAACACTGGGGCTCAATGAAGCTTGCAACTCGTGTAATTAAAAAATTAATGGCAGTTTGACTTAGTACAAAAAAGAGCAAATAGAAAAAATAAATTTACCATGATGCGCCCATATCAACAGGACAGCCAAAAGAATAGTCTGTGTATACCCGACCTCCAATCCGATCACGTGATTCCAGAAGGGTGACCTGAAGTGAATGTGACCCTCATAAATCATAACAATATTTGCATCAAGCAAATATAACATTATAAAAATACTACTGAAATTTAAGAAAACCAAAAACATAAATAAAATAAATAAATCTTAAAACAAACCCATATATAATGTATTATCTATTAAAAAAAACACCAATACTCCACCAAAAGTTATTACCTTAAATGAAGCATTGGTCAATGCCCGAGCAGCTGCAATTCCTGAAATTCCTCCACCAATTACAATCACTGATGGTGAGGAAGGCTGCTTCTCAATGGCTGAGAAGAAGGAACCTACGACAGAAAGCTAGAAGTGTTCAGCAATTCAAAACGCCATAACACATGAGAATCCAGTTGGAATAAGGATTCAATATTGCAAAAAAGTAAAATGCCCTAACTTCAGACAATTTCATAAAGATGGCGATTACTTAACAAAAAACTATGCTAAAAAAATACTAAGATGTCTCCTGCAAAAAAGACTGCACCTTTAAGACTCGGGTCAGAACCAATATAATGGCCATATACAGATTTAGAAAGCTTCCCCTACTAGTAACCTTAGTCATGTACCCATCAAATTCGATTGTAACTTAAAGTACCCGCCATTATCAAATTGAAGTCAGTGGAGACAACCCTAAAATGATATTGCAATTTTGTAATCTAAACAAAAGGAAATGATAAGAATATCATATGGAAATTCAAATACATCATTTTATAAACATCAAGCACTAGAATCCTCACCAGATTCTACAATGACAATTATGACATCACAATTTTCTACAACGATACACCATCTGTTATAAACGTTGTAATTCTCCCACCTTTACGTTAACAACTATCTACTTAAATGTACTTTCAAAAGGCCAAGAAAAAATGACATAAATTGGCAAATATATGAAATGAGATTTTAGGGTAGCCAGAAGACCATATAAATTTACTTTGACCGTTAAGTCTTCTTTTAAGTGGGCATCGTATAAAACAGATAAAAGGAAAATAAATTGTACTAACAATACCAGCTTTATTAGAAATATGAAATGTTTATTTCACAAGATTCAATAGTTGCAAAAAAAAAAAGATTCCATTCCTTTCAGTGAATCTATTCATTGTGGTAGATTTTCAATCAGAAAAGCCTTCTCCCAGCTCTGATCACCATGCCCTTAATCTTTTGTATCCTTGATTATTTTACAAGTACCATCAATACAAGGAGACTAATAGTGCAACGGCAACTCAATCTTTTATGATTATGACGAATAATGAGTTACTTGTGAGAAGGTTAGTGATTCTACTGACAACCCAATCTTTTATGATTTTCAACTATCTTTGATAATTTTAGTTATTTTTCCAACTTTTTCTTATCATATTGGTCATATTTTTTTTGTTGTGAGCTCATCCATACACGTACACCTTTCCTAAAAAAAATTGTTGGATAGTTTTGTAGCCTTGAATTTTTCAATTTCAAATTATTTGATATCAAAACTGAGATTTCACTATATTAAATAAATTTCTACAAAAAGTAGATAATTTCTCAAACCTTTTCAGATAATGCAACTATTACAGCTTTCTTCATGAATTTTATCATGCTGAAATGTTATCATTTGATAAGGAATACTTCTCAAAATTATAACTTTGTCAAACGTCTCTTAGTTTATTACAGAAATTATAGAATTTATGTGATTTTTATGTTCATCTAAATTGATCCAATGTTTTATGGATGCTCCTGATAAAATGAAAAATACTCACAAAAAAATTTCACAAATTTTCTCCAAGTAATTTTTATAAGGAAATGCAATAGTAATTGTCGGTTAACAATTTCTATGATGTGATATTGTCATAGAAAAATCCATTATGAAATGTAAGTTTTCCACAACCTTGGTATCACTTTGTATTATTATTGCTCTATGCATTTCTGTAATTACAAATAACTAATAAATGTACCGTTATGCAAACTTATTATCTACTTAGGAACGATGATGTTTTATTTTGGCAATATATTATTATTTAAAGTGGCAGTTAATATATGAGTTATCTCCTAGTAGTATGTTAACAATATGAATTCGTCATTTGTTATTCCTACTTTTTCTTGGTATCTTTCGACTTCTGTTTCTTTTCTAAAAGTTTAGATCTAGGGAAAAAAAGCATCAAGGAGACTCTAAACTAAATATAGTGCTTCGGCCTTGAATACAGTCTGTCACTTTCTCTCTCTCTTTCTCTCAAGCTTTCAGGTTCAACACACACACTCTCTCTAATCTATAAACTCAAAGCACAAAAATCACTCTTCTTTCAAAATAGTAGTTGTATTTTAAACCATCCAGCTTCCATTTATAAAATAAGGTGTGTTGGTTACAATATTGGCTACATTTAATGTGGTATGAAACACAATCACAATCATAAATTTATTAGAGTAAATAAAGGCTCCAAATAAGGAAGGCACAACGTGTTTCATCCATTATCAATACCAAAAATGAAAAATGTATCACTAGACTATCATTGCTACATTGTCCTCAGTAATATTCTCAAGCTCATGGTAAATCATCTCCTCATGCACCTTTTGGAACCCTTCTCAAAATCTCTCATTCTTATGCCTCCTCATGCACCTTTTGGAACCCTTCTTAGGATTTCTAGATCCTTTTTGAACCCTTCTTACTATTTATTTAAAGTTCTCTTCTCTTTCTAAAGTTCTCTCTACAATAACGCTTCTAGTTCGAGATCCTCTAAGCTAAATCATAGATCCTCTCATGAGTTCTCTTCTTAAGTTCTGTGATCTCACTTGGACTCCTCACCTTGATTCACTCAACCTCCTATCATCAAATGATGAAAGGTGTCCAACAGAGTTGTCCTCATAGTCAGATTGAATGGGGCAAGCAGAAGAAAACGAAAAAGTTTATATAGGCAAAATCCCAAAGGCAAGCAATCGGGGTTCTTCACATTGATAAGAACTCTAAAATTCCTAGAGTTATTTCTATTAAAAGTCCTCTTCCAATATGCAGGATGAGGGCCTGTTTATAGAATTTCAGAAGGTACGTTATGATCATTTATAAAGTCAACTTGGACACTTTATCAAATAGTTAAAGGTAACCTTTGATGATTTTATACTTTTGAGACATTTCAATGTTGTAGTGAACATGGAATTGAGTTATCTTGATTTGTCTAGTCAAGCTTCTTTCAAGTATAAGGGACGTAAGCTTTTCAGGAAAGTTGACTTATCAAATAGCTCTGACAATTTTCTAACCATGCTTGTTAATCTTTTATTTAGGTCCATTTGAACTCAGATCCGAATGTTTTTGAACTCTCGAGCCTCAATGTTTCAGCTACAATTTTCTCAGAAATTGAGTTCATATGATAAGCTAAATTCTTAGGTTTTTTTATGATCTAAAAATTGCATATAAAATAGTGCTTAATTAGAAGAATTTTCTGATTGCGTATCAATTATAAATCTTGTGAGAATAAGTTTAAAAAATTTGCCGGAACAGAGGCACGGACTGCCAAAGAACAGCCACATCAGTATTATCCTGGAAAGTCAAACATCGCAGAATCAAAATAAATGTTAACAATAGCTGGATCTCAACTCAATATTCAAGAGAAAGCTATTTTTCATGGGTTCCAACTCCAAACTCGTCCAATTTCCAATAAAAACTAAAAAAAAGCAAAAAACCACTCCAAATTTAATTAACAAGTCAGCCTCCAGTTACCCGTGTCAAAAAATCGAACGACCTGAAACCCTCATGCATTCACTTATGAGAGAAAGATAACAAAATTCTTACCGGCAACTGAGAAATCCTCGCAGGATGAGAGATTCTTCGACTCCATCGCCACGAAAAAATTAATTTCTAAACCCCGATCCCCGATCCAGGACTTACGAATTCAAAGGTATAGAATAAGAATTGGAACGTATAGGGCAATGATAGAGAATAAAGATCAAGAGACCATCTAAAAAATGGCTCGGATCTGACAACCCGCGGAGATTATCAAACCAGCTCATACGTGAAACCCTGTTGAAGAACTCAAACCGGCATAAGAATGAACAGGGAGGGGAGGGAAGAAATTTCTGAGATCTAAATGTCGTCTTCTCCTCCTTGAAGAGAAGAAGCACAAGCAAGGATCACGCGGTTTTTATAGGCAAGCCAACACGGAGCGACTCTTGTATGTTGTTCTACGAAAGCGCCCTCGGCTTTTCCTTCCAGGAAATAGATACAGTGTTGACAACTGATTTGGTTTTATGTTATTTAAAATATTTTGAAGCGGCAGTTAGCTGTACAAAATTAGAGAAAAATTTATCTTCTGTGATAATTACATATAGGCCACCGGAAACATTGATATTATTATTTGTAAAGATTTTTTAGTCGTTGATTTGTAAATAACAAATTTCGGGTGGTTAGTATGCAATTGCTCCTTTTAATTATTATTATTAATTAGAAAGTAATTGTATATATTTAATTATAATTAATTTTGGTTTTCTTTCTCACCAAATATTTAGAGGATTTTATTGAGTTTTAATATTAATTTTTCCCAACCCTACTTGAATTTTTATACATCTGTGAGGTTAGAAAAAATTTTACATCAGGACTCCGCACGTAGAGCTACGTGCGTGGCAAAAAAATTAGCATTCGGCCAGAATAACATAGAGAATATTTTCTCCGTGTTATTCATATATTATTCATGTGTTATTGTGTATTATTCAGGTGTTATTGTGTGTTATTCAGGTGTTATTCTGATCCTAGAATATTTCTGGTGTTATAATAACACAATAATACATGAATAACACATGAATAACACGGGAGGAATATTCTCTGTATTATTCTATTTTTTTTCCACGTGGCGCGATGTTACTGGACTCCGCACATAGCGGAGTCCTGATGTAAAAAATTTTTGTAAGGTTATAGGTTAATTAATTTAATTATTTATTTATATATTTATTTATTTATTTTTAAATTAATTAAAGTCAACTAACTAACTAGCCCAAGCCTTGAAAGGCATCCTTAGAGGGGATCACAGAAGTAGTATGAAGATGATTTAAATTATTCTTAGTACTAAATTAATTTATTTTATTATTTTAATTAAGGGGTTAGCTTAAATTTTAAATGCCATTAAATATTACTCGCATACTGTTTGAGAAAATTCCGAGGGGTCATTGGTGCCCTATGAAACTCTCCTAGTACATTTTGGATAAATTTGAATTGCTTGATGAACTTTATTTTTATTTTTTTATAATTAATTAATTAATTTAAATTCACCAAATAAAATTTGAGGCTTTTATTTTTCTGGAATTTTGCTATTTTTTTCTTGAGCTCTGACATTTATTTATGTTTTTTTTTTCATTTTTAAATTTTTAGTAATTTATATGTTTTATGTATTTTTAAAATGTTCTCCAATTTTATTATTTTTTCATGCTTGTTAGTCCGCACTTCACACAAAATGCGGTCTATTGGTTGTTGTGATCCAATCACACGATCTATTGGTTTTATGATGATGTTTTTAAATAATTCTTTGAAATTTATTTTGAATACCATACTTCTTTTTTTTCAAGGAGGGTGTAATGATCTCCTGTTGAGCGACTAGCTTCTGACTTTTCGAGCCAATTGGCAATAACAGTGATAGGAGATGATGAGGATCAAGTCGCTAAAGCATTAGGGCACTAAGGTGGACGTAGATGAGGAGGATATGAATTCCCTTACAAAACTCCCACGAAGGCAGGAATGTCCTAGAGGGAAGACGGGATGGTGATTAAGAAAAAAGCTCCAGTTCCCTGAGTCAGTGCTTAAGGGCAAGGGAAAAGTTGTGCTAAAGAAATAAGATCACCTACAACTCGTCCCTATAAGAGATGAAGAAAGTAGATGTTGGTGCCATGTCCTCCTCGGGAGCAATCGCACTGTGTTTCACTTCGTAAAAAGTTTGATATGGTAGATCATATTTTCGTGATAAATGAGACTCGAAATCAAGTGTTGGGGGATTTCAGCCTAGATTGGAGTGGTGAAGACTACAATGAGAGAATCGTTCAGTTGGGGCCACCCATCCACTATGCAATTTTGGAAAATTTAGCTAAGAGAGCGGTTGTTAGCATTGTGGAGGACTGCACACCAAAAATTTGAAATTTGTCACTCACTTATGATCGAATATAGAAATAAGGAATAATATAGCTAAGAGAGCGGTTGTTAGCATTGTGGGGGACTGCACACCAAAAATTTGAAATTTGTCACTCACTTATGATCGAATATAGAAATAAGGAATAATATATCACACCGAGGGAAGAAAATGCTACCCTATGATGGATCCAATCTTGAAGTAATTGCATTACTACTCTACGGATCTAAAATGATATGATTTATTTTAATTACCATGTGTGATATCCCTAAAAAGACAAGCCATTTTAGTTAATTAAATCTCAAGAAATAATATTATATACACCTGATACGACAACAACAAATTTTCATTATCAAATACGAATCTCGAGGCACAACACGAATCTCGATGCAATCTTTTGAGCAAGAAACGTTCAAATCTTGATAAAAATTCATCTATAACTCCGATTTCAGCAAACTTATAGTCAAGCTGACCTGCTCGATGAGACGAACCTAATGATATAAAAACTAGTCCAATCCGAGTCAAATCAAGACCAGATCAAGTCATTAAACCACTCTTGAAAGATTTTTGGATAAATTTGGAAGTTCAAACAGATGTTGACACTATAAAACATATACTCGAATCGAGCATCTCGATAAGACGAATCCAACAAGCCCAATATCACTCAATTTTGACATCCTTAAGGCCATCAAATGCCCCTTAAATACTGTCTGATCAATGGAAGCCCTCTGGACCGTCCGATCAAAATGATTGCATTAATTGCATACAAAGCACTATAAATAAACCCCCAACTCACACATGAGGAAGAGTTTGAAGCCTAGAGAGAGCCTAAGGCCTTAAGGAAAAGCTGCAGCTTAGTACCACCGTCGACCGTCTTCTACCACCACTGACATCCGTCGACCACCGCCGACCTCCGTTAATCACGACCGACCACCGTCGACCATCAACTATCATCGTCAACTATGATTGATCTATGTCGTCGACAATTGTTGACTTTCGTCAACCGTCGTTGATCACCGCTAACCACCATCGTCAATTACCACCAACTAGACGATGTCAATCGACACAGTAATCTGAAGAATATAATCACCCTTTACTGTCTGCGGGAAAAGAGATTTTTGTAATCATCAATCAATAGTAGATTTTCACAACTGGGTTGCGCCCCGCGGTTTTTCCCTTTACGGGTTTTTCACGTAAAAACATTTGGAGTCGTCGGTGCTTGTTTTCTTTTTCATCTGTGTGTCTGTTAAACTCTCGTACAATGTTGATACGATAAATATGTTACTTTGCCGCCGCGAATTTTCTAGCACACATCAGTTTGGCACCGTCTGTGGGAGGCTTTCAATCCTAACACTTAAGTACTTGCTCAAGTTTCTACATGGAAAACAAACAAAATATTCGAGACCATGGAGCACCTCACTCCAACACGTATCGTTCCAAGGAGCAGTCACAAAGTCAACGGCGGCATGTTTGTTCATCTTTGACCGTCCTCGAACACGCTATCCTGCCAACGAGGGGGTTTCAGATCCTTCTATGGAAGAATGCATGCAAAGAATGAAAGAGTCTCAACTGCATATCATACAACTCCTACGTGGGACCCAACAACCACCGATAAACGAAACTCGTTTACCATTAAATCAGCGATATGCGAGAGACATGCCCGGAGGAACTCGTACCGGCCCCCCTCCCCAAGAAGAAACACTTATTGTGCTAGGTCATGATGTTGAACCCCTAAACACTGTAAGTTTCACTCATCAATATCATGTAGCTCGCCTGACACCGCCACATCTTGCTACAGCTCCAAATGATTTCATCCGTAACGAACTACGTTGCCTCGTCCATTATGAGTTACCCATAGAGAAAAATGATAGCTTACACACTCACCATAACATCGAGAATCCTCTCCCTTAGCGAATGCGGTCCTCCAACACCTCATCCCAACTAGCTTCAAGCTGTCGAACATTGACGCATATGAAGGGATAAATGAACATATTTATCATTATCGAACTATCATGCACATTCAACGTGCCTCTGACGCGCTTCTGTGTCAGGTGTTTCCTGTCACTTTTAAGGGACAAACTTGCACTTGGTTCTACTCTTTGTTGGGGGCACTGTTAACACCTTTAACGAGCTGGCCAGACTATTGTAGAGCAGTTCATAACAAATCGATAAATCATCAAGGATTCATCCCATTTGTTAGGAATTTGTCAAAGTGAAGGATAATCGCTTAAGGACTACTTTCGCAGGTTTTCTAATGAAGCCCGACAGATTTCAGATGTAGATCTGGTGTTACTGAGAGGGGTCCTCCTTAGGGGGCTCCGCCCAAGACCCTTATACTCATCATTGATGCGGAAGACAGTTTGTTCTTATGTTGACCTTGTACACCATGTTGTTGCAGATGAAGCTACTATTGCTCACAAGAAATAATTTGAGTGATTGGGAGGCCAGCACAAGAATAATGTTAGGGATACTAATCAAATCTCACTGCGAAAAAAATTTAGACCATAGGGGAATCGTGAGCAACGATCATAAAAAGAATACACGCCACTCAACAAGTCACGTGTTAACATCTTACTGGTCATCAAGGATGAAGAGACTATCAAGTGGCTAAAGTCATTAAAAAATCCAAATGGTGGAGATCATTCTCAATATTGTCATTTTCACCGTGTAAAATGATATTAAAAAAAAAGATGTTTTCAATTAATGGAAGAAATCAAACGTTTGATATGTCAAAGTCACATGGGTCGCTACTTACAAGAACAATGTGAGAGAAACTAAAAGAGAATCATTGGAGTTATCGAATGAGAAGTGTAACTCCAACTCATCTTATCTGAGTAAAAGGCTGACTTATAAACTCTTAAATTTTATTTTAACAAAATTTTCATGTTGCTTTAAACTGTCAGTTCATTTAAATTTTCTTATTTTCTCATGAAAAAATTTTGTGTAGAAAGTCCCCTTGATGAAAAGATGTACTATGCCCATGAAAGTCGAGCCCAAGAGGAAAGACTTGACGGGTTTATACAGTACTCCTAAAAGATAAGCCCAAGAGGTAAGACTCAATGAGAAGCTACCATGCCCCTGAAAGACGAGCCCAAGAGGTAAGTCTCGATGGGACGCTAGTAGTGGACAGGGTTCTCACTAGAAATACTCCATGAGAGCAAGTGATTGACAAATTCTCTAATAAAAGACCTCAGAAGGCTACAAGCCTGAGAAGGCACAAGTAGACTCAAAGTCCTCAGAAGACTACAAGCCCCGAAAGACACAAATATATCTAAGACCTCAGAAGGCTACAAGCCTCAGAAGACACAGGTACATCAAAGACCTCAGAAGATTACAAGCCTAAGAAGACAAATTTACATCAAAGACCTCAGAAGGTTACAGACATCAGAAGACACAAGTGTATAAAATTCCTCAGAAGGCTACGAGCCTCGAAAGGAATTTTGCACAATTAAAAAACCACAACAATTGTGGAAGAAACAAAAAATACAATGTTATCATCTACAATTGTCATATAAGATGATTAAAAGGCTACAAATATCAACATATACTTGTACAAGGGCTATATCAAATCAAATTATCTTCAATTAGAGTTGGCATCGCCTTCCTAAAAATCTAATACTTCTGATGATTGTCAAGGTGTCTTCAGATATCGTCACCACATAAGCATGAAAATCCCCCCTCATGGCAATACAAGAAAACTACAACATTTCTGCATCACCTTCAAAACGTGCAAGAGCGGCACATAAATCTCCTCTAGAATACGCGACATCAAGTACATTGTCTGTGATGCACCACTGCAACACCCTGTCGCGATGACCACCTCAACGCGTCTCCGCTGCGCATGTCACGCTACATTGCGTCATCGCAATGCTTCGCAGCAACGTTTCTCCGCAAAACTTCGCCGCAACACAATTCGGCGCTGCAAATCTTCGCCGCAACTCGGCACCGCAACTCAATGTCACAACGCCACATCACAATTCGGCGCTACAAACTCTGCACCATAACTCAACACCTTAACGCGCTGTCGCAACAACCCGTCGCGATGCTCCGCCGCAATGCATTGCCACAACGCGTCGACGAGACACACCTCCGCAAAGTGTCGCGTCGCAACGATACCCCTTTACAATGCGTCTTCGCAACGCATCGTCTGTAGCAATGCATTGCCACATAATGAGCAGTCGCAGCTCGTCGTAGCAATGCATCACTGCAACACGCAACTGCAGCGCGCAGTCGCGACGCTCCACTGCAACACGTCACCATGAATCACTGCCGCAATGCGACACTTCACCGCAACACGTTGCCGCGTTGCATCACCACGACGCTCAGCCGCGACACTCTGTCACAACGAGCTGCTGCGACTCTCCCCCCCCCCCCTCTTTATTTCTATTTATAGGCTCAAAAAGTATCTTAGCCATAAATGCGCATGAATATATAAATTCAAAAAGAAGTGCAAGATTAAAAGCATATTAAAAAACGTATTCCAAAAAAAATGAAAAAGAGACTTTACATACTATAAAAAAATAAAAAAGAAAAAGAAAGAAAAAAAAAAGAAATGAACTTTCATATTAAATAATAACAATAATAATAATATAAAAACAGAAGCTTTAGATATCAATATTTTCGGACGATAAAATTGGTCTCGCTCGAAAATAGAGGGAAAGTGATACGACAACAACAAATTTTCATTATCTAACAAGAATCTCAAGACACGACACGAATCTCGGTGCAATCTTTTGAGCAAGAAATGATCAAATCTTGATAAAAAATCATCCAAAAGTTCGATTTCAAAAAGCTTATAGTCAAACTGACCGGCTCGATGAGACGAACCTAATTATATAAAAACAAATCCAATCCGAGTCAAATCAAGTCATTGAACTACTCTTGAAATTTTTTTTGACAGATTTGGAAAGTCAAACATATGTCGATACTAGCAAGCCTTTACTCGAATCGAGAGTCTCGATAAGATGAATCCAACGACCCCAAGATCACTCAATTCTTACATTGTTAAGGCCATCAAATGCTTCTTAAATATCGTCTGATCAAGGGAAGCCCTCTGGACCGTACGATCAAAATGGTCGCTTTAATTGCACCCAAAACACTATAAATAGACCCCTAACCCTCACATGAGGAGGCTGAAGCCTGGAGAGAGCCTGAGGCCTAGAGGAGAAGCTGCAGCTTAGCACCACCGTCGACCGCCGTTGACCATCGCTAACCTTCGTCGACCATTGCCGACCTCCGTTGATCACGGCCGACCACTGTCTACCATCACCTATAGTTTTCAACTTCGGTCGATCTTTGTCATTGACCATCACCGACCTCTGTTGACCTCTGTCAACCATCGTCGACCACCGCTAACCACCATCATCAATTACAAACAACTAGACATTGTCAATCGATACTGTAATCTGAAGAATATAATCACCATTTTTCGTCCGTTGGACAAGAGATTTTTGTAATCATCAATAAATAGTTAATTTTCGCAACTGGGTCAGGCCCCGTGGTTTTTCCCTTTACGAGTTTTCCACGTTAAAACTTTTGGAGTCGTCACTGCTTGTTTGCTTTTTCATCTCTGCGTGTGCTGAATTCTCATGCAACGCTAAGATGATAAACCTGTTACTCACCACCGCAAACTTTCTAGCACGCATTTACACCAAAGCTGTTAACACGGATCTCAAAGCAGTCAAATAACCCAGAAGACAGTCTGACGATAGGTTGGCACACTATTGTAAGAGATCTGAACGATAAACCATGCTTGCAGTCTCTATCGACTAGAAAGCTGATAGAGACCCTTGATCGCGACCAATCGACGGACCCACTTTTGCCGCAGCAGATGAGATTGGCACTCAACCTGGTGCCTCGGCCGACCAACCCATGGCGTGGTGGCCACTCATTCGGTCACCTCAATCGGTCGAATTCAAACATGTCGGCCAACCAATTATCTACATATTAAAATTCAAATTGTAATACATATATAGTATGAAATTGATGCGATTGATTCAAACAACATTTGTATTAAGAGAAGTTTCCATAACTGCTTCCTCCTTTTTATAATTTTAAAAATCACTCCTTTATAAATTAGAGGAAAAAATACGAGTAAAGGACTCCCCTGAGTCTCTCTACAGGGAATTCTAGATTTGTTCTGCTCTCTCTCTCCCTCCTTCTTCTTTCGACCGGTTCTAACACTTGGAGAATGTTCACAATGAACAATTTAGGATTCAAGTGATCGTAATTCATGTAATAGACAAGAAGTGGAAAAGACTACAAAGGAGAAACTTCTCAAAGAGAGATAACACGCATGGAACCCATTAGAGATGCTACGCAACCGGATGTCATGCACAGGTCCAAAGCCTATAAGTCCAAATGACCTTCATGATGAAGCAATTCAAAATCCTCCATGCAGCAATAGAGAACCACAAGACGCCTCATGTAAAAATAGATTGTCATGGGGCCCGACCCCAAAGGGCCCTATCGAGGAACCCATTTTTTCAAGACAGCCAGGTCAGCAACCAGTAGACAGAGAGACAAGGTTGGTCCCAGCGCACAGACACAGTTGTGTTTGCTTATAAGAACAAGTAATGGGAAGAGTGGATGTGAATGCATCGCTTGCAGGAGGGGCTTTTACTAACCAAATCAAAGAGGTGATACCCCTGCTAAAGGTAAGGATCCCTCGTCCGGATTCTTACTAATGAAGTAATCTTCCAGGTAGCGTCATTTAATTCATCAGTCGAACTTATCCAAATCGACGACCCCATAACGTTTCATCTTTTTTTAATCACCCTGAAGGAGTTGGCCCTTTGGAGGTTCAACAGTCTGCCAATAGAATTTTTTCCAAGTTACTAAGGGTTTAAAAGACTCTTTGTTTTGCACTTCTCGAACATACAAAAGCTGTGGAAATACTCGGACACCCTGCTCAACCTCAAACAAGGAGAAAACAAGAGCCTACAAATCTACATCACCCGCTTCCAGAACGAGATGTTGAAAGTTAGAGATCTAAAGCTTGATATAACCGGAACAGCTTTGAAATGAGGAGTCTAAAGCAATAGGTTCAGGTATGACATAAACATATTTAAACCTACTACTTTTGCAGAGGTATTGAAAATGGCAAACGAACACATAATCGTTGAAGAAGACATCTAGGGCTCCAAGATGGGTAAGCTGGAGTTGCCTAACCATCCTGTAAAGCAACAAAAAGAACTAGGTGAACCACATAAGATAAAGGACAATCAGTCCTCCAACGGTCACCATAATGACAACTCTTGTTCTCGGAATTTTTAGGGAAGCGACCAAGGGAACCATGCCAGGAAGCGACGCTATGATCATCTTCCAGTTCAATATTACGAGCAACAACATTTTTACTGAGAAATGCAAGGTCTGACACTTGTCAACGTGTAAATGGCTAAAATAGTTTAGGCCATTTAGAACAATGACTCTTTCAAATTGACCCTGCCACTAAAGGTAGCCCTGGCCTTACGAGATATGAAGAGGTACTACAACTACCATCGTGACTATGGTCACGACACAGAGAATTGTCGTCTCCTCCGAAACTTGATTGAGGAACTCATCAATATCAAAAAGCTAAAAGAGTTCATCGCAGTGAGAGCGTATATATAGCGACAGGTAAAAGCTTCAGTAGGAGAACCCACAAACTGTTCGATCTGGTTGGATGAAGTCCACGTCACAGAGATAATCCCAACCATCTTTGGAGGATGACTATGACCTTCCAACTAAAAGAGGTCATTGTTTTCATTCCATTAACTTTTTATTTTTTAAAGGAGTCACCAGGTTATCCATCATCATATACTTCTCTTTTCTGAATAAGTCTCTCTTTGAGATCATGTGAATGATCAGGAGAAGAGAGGAACAAAAAATGGAAATACGACAAAAACGATGAATAAGAGAAAGAAATAGTTGAGAGCCTACATACAATAAACCTTGCAATGATATGTCAAATATATCTGTCTAAACAAGATCGACAGAAGCACCTTGGACTAATATCCGCTAAAGAATACCTATGTAGACTACCTATAACCAGAGATTCAGACATGTTTGCATGTTCTGGGTATAAAGTGCTCCCAATCGGACGTATCTCATTTGGTTAATTACATCTTGAGGGTTGCCCAAGAATACACTTGATCTAAAGAATGTTATCTTACACTAGTAGTGAGAATTAACATAAGGTTATCAAAGGATGGTTATTTCGCATGCGAATACTCAGATGCTTTCAAGGCTCTCACTAAGTCATAGGGTAGAGAGTGAGTCCCTCGCAATCCCACATGGATAATAGACTCATCATCACACAAAGCCTGTAAAATAATCAAATCATCATAACAGAAAATCTTGACACTCCAAATCACATGAGCCATAAGGGCAGAGTACAAATTATCATATCCCAAATGGGTTGTAACTCATCAGTAGTCAAGCCATCGAGAAAGAGAGACATGGCTTCCGTAATGAGCTTAGATTATAAATTTCATAGCATCCCAGATCAACCTGAAATAAACAAAAGAAAATAATTGAAGCATGCAAACATGCAAGGACAGTAAATAAGCAAAAAAAAAGAAATCTGGTCTCGCTGCTTCGACAACATATCTCATAAAAGAAAAAGAAGTTCATGCACCATGTAAGTGCACACCTGATCCTAATTATATACATAAATGAGATTTAAAATTAAGCAACGAGACACAAGTCTGCTGCTCCTGGCCTTTGTCATGTGATTTAGTTTGTCTGGCGCCTTCGAACTTATGCTTATACATTATTTCTAATACAAGACACTCTTAGGACTCTAAAAGCACAAAGAGAAAAAAAATGAGAAAAAAGTGTTTGACCTGCATGAAAACAATGTTAGTGTCGGCATATTTTTTTAGCTTTGTGTTTTAAAAAGGGGTCGCCTACAGAAATTGTCGGCGAATTTTTTGATTTTAAATTTAATTTAAATATATATATAATTTAATTTGAAAGGTAACATTTGATTTTTTTTAAAAAATAATTTTAAGTTTAAGAATTTTAAGATATGAAATCAAACCGATCTCACATCCTAAATAATTTATATAAACGAGCATCACATCACAAACTGTGTATCTATCCTGAGGAATAGACACACTGCTTGATGATGGGGCTCGATTAAATAAACTAGAAGATTTGTGACATCCGTTTGATCTGTGAACCAATTTTATAAGCCGACAAGTTCCCATGTTTAATATAAAGAAATTAAACAGCGTTTATATTACATGAGTTCTTAAAGTTCCCTATAAGGGCAAGCCCCTATAGTTAATTACATCTTAAATGTCTGAAGACACTTAAGAAAACTCTCGATAATGATCAGTGGTTTTGCTCTCAAGAATTTCAAAATTTACAGTTTTCAAAGGATTGAATTTTGGAATTTCAAAAGGGATTAGCTCAAATTCGGAACAATTAATTTCAGGAATCCAAAGGAACGAAAGGTAGGGGATGTCATGGATCTGAAGTGAACTTCGGTGACTTCCCGACTATCTTATGGTTTGGCTTCAATTTGAGAGTTTATTTAATGTTATAATCCTGCCAATTTTAGTTAATTAGGACTTATATTTATATGACATAATCATATAAATAGTCTCGAAGATGTGAGGGTTTATATCGTACCAAACGACTACCTCAGAGTCCTAAGACCGGTTAGGGCTTAATTTTCATAACACAATTATGCAAATGCCTAACGAAAAGTTGAGGATTTATGTTGCACTAAGCAAACTACCTCAAAATCCTATGGCTTTGTTATTTAATTCTAAGAAAGGTTTTGTTGATGTAGATTCCAGTTTTGCTGACGAAGATGGCCGTGCTGCCCACTATGCTTCAAGCTCCTTGTTGTTGCAGAGGTTTAGTTTTAGAAAGTGAAAACCAGGAGATGAGAGAACTGTTTTGGTTTAGAGAAATCTTAAAGCCCAAATATTTTTAATGTTTTAATTAAAACAAATCTTAAAGTTGGTTAAACATAACCGATTAAGATCTCACGGTTCCGTCATCCCGGCACCATTATTTTCATCAGATTCACTTAGTCCAAATGAATTTTCTAAACTCAACTGAATGAGTTCCACACTTTCGTTTATACCGTGGGAAATCTCGTTAACAACACGTGGGTTACATCATCCGAGGTAATCCCGATCATCCAACGAGACGTTTTAATTTAGTTGGAGCTGTAGTTTTGCTGTTCTGTTTGTGATTAAATTTTGAGTTATTTTATATTTTGAAATGTTGTGGCGGTGAATTTTATCTTGCTGTGATTTTTAATTTAGTTTTGGGTTTCAGTTTTGTGGATATCCTAAAGGTTTCTGTTTTCATGCAGGATAACATTATTGTTTATCATGCAAGAGAAATAAAGTACAGTGCAGATAAATAAATTGTAATGAAATAAAAGCGTACCTGATAAGTATTCCTATTTATTTTCTCCTGCACTTAAAACACAGGTTAAAGCGTTTATATAATTGTAAGAAAACAACTAGGTAAAGCTAAGGGAAGGCTTTGGTTGTCTACAAAAATTCTAATCATATAGCTAGTCAATTCCTATGACGTCTAGGTTCTTATGTTTTGTTAATGATGATTTTCTTCACCAAAGAACAATTAAGTTCGGTTGTACTTCTAAAACATCACATCGTATTGAGAAAGTGCTTAGGACGAGTCCTAAACATCTCTTTAATACTTCTGAGATTATTTTGAGTCCAAATGAATTTCATTGTACAAGTCAATTAATCATTCAAGAGATTTAATTAAGTTTGTTTCTTATTCAGTGAACTAGGATGTTTGATTATCCTATGAGTGAAGTGACATTTCACTTAATGTTTTATTTAAGAGTTATGATAATGAAAGCCTTTAGGGGCAAATTAATTTGTTGAAGATTTTAACAATTTTTAATTAGAAAATTGGAATTGATGATTTGAAATGATTTGGTTTAGTTATAAAATTTTAATTAATAATTTTAAGTTTGGAATAGTGTTCAAGTTGTTTCAATTCAATTTAAATCTTTATATTTTAATGATCTTAATATTTTAGATTAATTTTACCTTTTTAAATTTGCTTAGGTTTGTTCTCAAATGATCAATTAATTTTATTGTTCTCAATTTAATTTAATTAAGTTATTAAATCACTTAATGTTTCAAACTTTAATTTAATTAAGGGTTATTTTCCTTTTAATTATTTAATTATTGATTCCAATTATCATCTTAAGTTTAATTAAGAGTTAAATATTATCAAAGTGATTTATTTAGGGATCTTAATTTAAAGGATCGATGTCTTCTCAAGTCATATCTCCAACTTTAATAATCCAAATTTTGATTATTCTTCAAAAATGTTAATTATTTAATTAATTAAGGTTCACTTTAAATATTTTTAAGATGGTTAATGGGTTTCTATCTCTTAATTACTTAAGTTTCAATCACCCAAGGGAAAATGAAGATCAGATATTTTACCCTCCCTTTGATTAGACCTAAATATTAATTAGGGTTAAAGTCTTTAATTACATTTATGCCCCTTTAGGCTTATTTATTTCATAACTCATCAAATTAAGCTCAAATGAATTTAAAATTTTTATTTCACTTCACTCATATGTTAATTAAGACACTAGAGGAGAAAATGTGATTTTTCTCAATTTAATTTAATTTATATATTTATTTTTTGTGAGAAAATGAGGGTTTTCAATGAAAATTCAACAACATGACCAAGGTGAGGTTTCTATCCTTAGAAAAATTGTGGGATGTCCCTACTGACTAGAGGACCACCAAAACTAATTTTGGTGATTTTTTGAATTACATTTTATTTATTATAATTATTTTGAGTTTTATGGTATTAATTAATTATAAAACAAAATTAAATTTAAAAATGTAATTTTATATTTTTTCTAAAGTCTCTCTAACCTCAAGGAGTCCAGAAAAGCAAATTTTATATTTTTATGATTTTTCTTTGATTTACTAGAATTAATTTAGTGAAAATGTGGGGAAATTCATTTTTTAATATCAAAAATTGTCCTAAGCCTTTAAAATTCAATTTCTTAACCTATAGACTTGCGAAAAATATTTGGTTTATTCCTAAGTGATTAGAAGGAAAAATGTAACATTTCTATGATTTTTAATATTTTTGTGATTTTTATTATTTTTTAATTATTAAAATATTAGAAATATGGTTAAAAATGAAAATTTTTAAAAATTTCCAATTTTAATTTTCTTGGACTTCTCTGATATCAAAGAGCCCACAAAACCATTTTGGTGAATTTTTGAAGTGTATTTTAGGTTTTATGAATTTTTTTAATTTTAAAAATGACCATGTAACTTAAATAATTCATTTTATGGGTTAAATTATTTCCAATTGACTTCAATTTTTTATTTGAGGTTCTCTGCATCCTAAGTGACAGTGGAGATTCATTTTCAAGTAATGTTGATGTGTGGTTAATCCTAATTAATTAAAACTTAGTTTTGGGTGTTTAGGCCAATTAGGGTTATTCTCAAGGAATTAAACCAAACCATAATTTTCCTAGAATTTTCTAAGCAACATGCTAATTACTGAAATTAAAATGGCAAAACATTCACATAAATTTGAAAAATCAATTTCTTGCCACAGAGATGACATCTGACCTTGGAAAATTTAGAGAATGTTCCCAAGAACAGAGGCTACAAAAGCCCTATGGTCTCATGCCATGGTGAATTGCATAAATGCATGGAGAATTAAAGTACTGAAATCAGTAAATAATTAATTAAAAATAAAATAATCATCAAAATAACTTAATTCTTTTTCCACATTGTTCTCCTCTGTTCACTGAGTAAGAGGGTATTTTTATTTTATTTTTGTGATTTTTCTACACAAAGATATTAATTTTTTAAGGTCTGGGTAATTAAATAAATAAAAAATACCCTATTTATCTACTTAAACTAGTCAGCGGCCCGTCATCCTACGGCGGATCAAAAGCCCACGCGGCGCGCTCCCATTTGACGCACCATCTGACTGGAATGCCACGCGGCCCGCGGTTCCGTCTCATATCTTGATCCGGCGCGATCCTGGTAGTCCATCCGATACACGCGCGATCCGACGACTACTGGTCATCGTCTCCTTCTAGTGTGTCCCGAGAGCCGTCCACACGAAAACCCTAAGATCTCTCTCATTTCTCCAACAAATTTCATGTTCTTATATTCTATGAATTCGTCTCAACAAGACACACACATTTATATGGCTAACATGCTATGAAATTGAGCCAAAAAATGGAGAATTCACAGAAGCTCGGGAGGAAGAAGAGATCCATACCTTTGCTCTGAGAAGTGAAGCTTCAATCAGAGAGTTGTGGCGCCTTCGATTGAACCCAAGGAAGCTCCAGATGAAGTCTCTGGCTCTGAGGAATTGTCCAGGTATGAAAGTGATCAGGGCCGATTTCAAAGCTTGGCCGATATGGAGAATGGCTGGCCTGGTGAGGGGGCTTTTGCTGGGGAACTTCTTCTCTTGGTCTGTTGAAGATGTAGGGCTGCTCAATTTGGAGTTTGGTTCACTGTAGAGAAGTGTCCTGGTTTAGGGCTCAAAATTGAGCTCACAGAGGGGGTTTAAGGGTTGGATTTAAGTGGGGATCAAGTGCTCTATGTTTGGAGAAGGGCCTGCAATGGTTTTGGCAGAGTTTTGTTAGGGTTTGGTTCAGCACCTTCTTTGGCTGAGAGGGTGTGGTGTTTAAATAGGGTTGGCTAAAGGGCTTCCCAGGGGGTTTGAAGGCTTGGATCAACTGCTCAAGGCAAGGGAAGAACAGCCACAATGGCCATTGGCCATGGGACAGCTCAGCAGGTTCAATTTGAATTTTTGAATCAAATGGGTGCTCTCGGCCATGGTGTTTTCCGGCGACCCAGGCGGCTGGCCGGAGGCATGGGTCACTCTCATTGGCAAGGAAGTTAGGGTTGGAAGTTGGTGAGTTCAATTGAGGCTTGACATGTGTAAAGGAGTTTGATTTTAGTGGTAAGGGGGAAGGGTCATTTTGAGCTTAATTTGGTCAAGCCATGGAAATAGGTTGGGTTCACCCTCCAAGAGTTTGATTTGGGCTGAAATGAATCATTTGGCTCAGTTGACTTTAGGTGGAGAAGTCTCTATCCCAAGAATTTTGATTAAGCATGGGTTAGAGTGTGACATAAAAGGGGTTAAAAAGGCTTAAGAAGGAGTTTGGAAAGGGGTTCCCTCTCTAGCCATAAATGGTTTGGTGATGTGGAAAGTGGCTTCCAAGGCTTGCATATGGCTTATGCATGGCTCCATGGCTCCATGTGGCTTGGGGCAAAGCTTGGTCCATTACATGAAAAAGGGTTTCAAATTTTTGGACATTTTGATGGAAAATTTTCATGGGGCCACATTTGGTTTGTTTAAATGATGAAATAAAACTTAGGGGGTTATTTTGTCAAATGGATGACCAATGAAGATGTCATATGGGTTTTGAAATAGGTTTTGGGTCTTTGAAATTGTTTTGGATGGGCTTTTAAAGTGTCTTAAAAAAGGTGGGCTTTTAGGTTTTAAAACAAGTTAGTGGATGAAAGTATTGTAAAAGATTGTACCAAATAAATGTTGGGTTTAGTTTAGGGATGTGTTATGAGAATTTTAGAAAAGGTTTGGTGTCATTTGGGGTTGAATTGGATTTAATTTGGGCTTTTTGGCAATGAGGCCAAAGTGGATCAAATTGGGCTAACTTGAGTTCAAGTTAGGCCAATGTTGGGTTTGATGTAAAATTAATGTTGAAAAATGTTTATGGGAGTATAACAAAGAGTTTTCAATTTTGGTTGGGCTTTGATTTTGGGATTTGGGCCTATTTGGGTTCAGATTGGTTTAGGCCAAATTGGGGATTTTTTATTTGGGTTAGGTTTGGGTGGAGTTTAGTTTCAAATTTGGGGCAAATCATGTTAGTGTTTTGTTTATGGGGATGTTAGGAAGTTTTTAGAAAGGATTTGGGGCTAATTGGAGTTGAGTTGGGTTTGTTTGGGCTAAGTTTAGGTCATAGGCCAAAATTGGGCTTTAAGCTTCAAATTAAAATTGGATCCACATGTTGGTCAAATTAGGTTTGGATTTAGTCTAAATTGATATTGGGGATATTAAATTGAAGCTTAGGATTGAATTGGATCAAAATTGAGGTCAATTGAAGTGGTTTGGTTGGACATTGGGCTCTCTTAGGTTAAAAATAGGTCAAATTGGGGGTTTTAGTAAAAGTGGGCTAAATTGACAAAATTGGCTTATGGTTTAGTTTGACAAAATTGGCTTATGGTTTAGTTGAACAAAATGAAATTGGGAATATTTGGGATTTTTTGAAATTTTTTGGGAATTTTCTGAATTTTGGGTCAAAAAGGGTATTTTGGGTATTTGGTGGTTATTGTGGGAGTATTTTGAAAATTTTGGTATATTTAACCAATGATGATCAATTTGAGTGGTGGGAAATGTTTAGGACTGATTTTGAGGAATTTTGGGTAATTTAGGCAATTTTGCAAATTTTGAGCAATTTCAAAGGCATTTGGTAGGTTTGGTGGGTTTAGGGTCTCGGGAGTCAAAAATTGAAATTTTTGAAAAATGAAGGTTGATCAAGTGTGAGTGAAATGAAATCATTTTAGTTGATCCAAGAAGCCATATTAAGCTCACAAGAGCCATGAGAGGACTCATTTTAGGCATTCATTATGTTGTTTCTAACCCTCTTAGCAAGGGGCTTAGGGGTTAAGGTCCATCCATATGAATTACCTACATGAGTCAGGGAATTAAATTGGGTATAGATGTGGTTTTAGGGTTTTGGAATGTATGTGAGAGAGTGGTGTGTGTGCAAGTCAACCCTCACCAGACCAGACCATCCAGGGTAGTCCTAAGTCCAAAGAGTCCTATAGGAAACTCATCCTTTAAACCTCCACATTTGATCTTAACCCTCCAAGTGGTTTAGGGGTTTACAATCAAACTTGTGAGGTTTGAAGGGAGTCAAGAAGTGGTTTGAATTTCTAAGTGGTGGTGAGTTAAGGGAAAACCTATGGCTAGATCCTAAGCACTAAGGAGAGAGAAGACCTCACCAAAAATGAGGTCAACAGTTAGCGAGAAAGTCAACAAACATGCAACATATACTGAGCCATGCTATTTTATTGAGGAAGCTAAATGACACTTGCAAGCAAAAGGCTAATAGAAATCATCACATGCTCCTCATTTAATGATAGTTGTGTGTGTGCATATATATAAACACGGTTCCCTGCAAAAGAACACCACAATATATTGTTATGCATATTTAACATGAAAGCACACCAAAAAATATAAATGGTAATGTTTGGCTAGGGCAACAAACCAACATAGATTTATAGCAAGAACATTAAAAAATGCTACCTAGTATCCTAGTCTTGGTCTAGCACGCCATCTAACGTAGTATCTTAACACAACATCTAAGTGAGTGCAGGGTTATATGATATGTCTTTCAACATGCTTAATTTTCCTTGTCTTTTACACTTATTTTTTGATGAAATTGCATTTTGAAGAAGAGTATTCTTATGTTTTTCTTACAGGCATAACAAGTAGGACATATGAAGGGAAACAAAGTTGAGAAGGAACAAAAAAGAGTTGAATGGAGCATATTAGAACTAGCAAGCATGGCGCCTAAGCGCCAAAACCAGTGCAACAAATTGAAGGGGCCGGCGCCTAGGTACCAACTTCAGAGCGCCAAGGCTCAGCTATTTTTCTGCAGTTGCTCTATCACGACATTAGGAGTTATGTGGTTATTTAAAACAGTTTTAAGAGGGTTGAAGCATTCTAAAGGAGAAAAAAGTGGAGAAATGCTAAGAAGGCCTAGAAAGATCTAGGGTTTGTAAAAATTTCCACTTTTCTCGAGAGATCAATCAGTGGTTTAGAGAGAAATCTGTAAGGGAAGCATTGTAGCATTGTAGGGAGAACTTGGAGTCATTTTTGGAGGAACTTTTCAACTCTTTTCAAAGGAGAAAAACTAAGTATCATGTTTTGATTTATATTGGATTTTTATTACACACATATTTAATGTATTTGATTTGTTAATTGATGATGCTTTCCATTGTAAGCTATAAGTTGTGTGAGTAGATTTCTCTTACTTTTCTCTTATGATATATAGGTAGGATTTGTAGGATGTGTTGAATACTTTTAGAATTTGATTTTAATATTAATGTGATGATTTTTACTTCATGCTTTATTTACTTATCAATTTAACTAATTGGTATATTAAAATCTGTTGTGAATCCATAAAGACCCGGGAGGGCTATGGCTTTGTCAACATTAAGAATCACATTGAACTAGTAGTTGAAGGAAAAAGTAATTCATAGTACAATTCAATTAGATAGAGAGATTTATTTTGATGGACATAACTTAAAGGTTTATTGGGTGACAGGAATGTTGACCTCATTATTTGTGAGGTTTTAGTTTATTTCGCCTAGAGCCTAGGATCATGCTTTATGACTTTTCTATTGACTATCATAAAGGACTATCAATGGAACACGTCTTACACTGAACTTCAAACCACTTCTTGACTCATTTTTGTGAAAATCTCACATGAGTTACCCCAAGAACTCAACTCTTTGTTGCAAGGGCTAAGGACCAACATATGAAAGGCAAAAAAAAAAAAGAGTTCCCGCAGAGTTTAAAAGCCCTAGGGAAACTCTTTGTGACTCGAACACACAAATATTACAATTTACACATGCACAAATAATTCACTAAGTAGCACAAAGATTAAATTCAAACAAATTGAAAGCTCTCACGATGTGAATTATCACTTAAATTGGTCTAATCATCGACAAACTTATTCAGATGATGCTGGATTACAAAACAGACCGCACGAGCGCATTAGGAATTTCGATTTTAGCTAAGAAGGACACCCATATTGCTATGGTTATGCACCCGAGCAAATTACATCAAAATCGAAACACAAATTTTAAAATAAAAAATAAGAGCTTTCTCCTGCAACAAGCCATTAATTTCCTCCTGTTGTGCCTACATTAAAAAATTGAATGGGAAAGATCATAGGTTAGGATCGGGTTTAATCGGAGACAATAACACCACAAAACCCTCAATAACACCCAAACTCACTAATAACACCATAATACATCTGACTCGTCGTGTCTAACACGCTAAATAACATCACAAACACGAATAATCACACAATACACCCGAGTTCCACCGAATAAATCACTAAGAACATCAATCTAGTGAGTTAATCACTATAATAACACTGGTTTTTTACGACCTGCGTGCAATACTACCGCAGTAATACCCGCGTACAACCGCGGTACACCAAATCATGCAGAACCTCAAGAACGTCTCAATAAAAGTTGCATAACATCATAAATAACACAGGCCTTCTGTGAAACTACAACCTCAACCAATAACACTAAATACAACTTTAAATAACACCCCAAATAACACCGGGTCATGTGAAACCCGAATAACACTAAAATACAATGTCTAATAACACTCTGAATAACACTAGTTTGCGTTGTCAGTAATAGAAAATTTAAAAATTAAAATTAATCGCTCAACCACACCTTCATTGAGTTTAATTTGGAGTTATGACTTTGTAATAAGCCTTTGTCACAATTGGAATTTATTTTTGCCGGCCCAATGTCACAATTGGAATTTATTTTTGCCTGCCCAATGTCATATAATGCCTCTTTTTGAAGTCTCACACATACAAAATCAAAATAGAAGGCTACAAAAAAAAGGATAGAGAAACAACGAAAAAGGATTGAGAGACAACGAGATAGGAATTGAGACTGAGATAAAAAGAAGGGAGAGCTCATTTCATTGCGCAACGACATTCTGGATTCCTTCGCTGGAATCCGCCTTGGCCGAAAGCAAATCCTAGCCATCCAAAAAGCTCCTATAATCACCCAATCGTGGACACCCCTCTTGGGCTCATGTATAATCTCGAAACTCGCCTAATTACCTCGTTTTTTCGTTTAACATGACAAAAGAAATGAATATTTCATTTTTGCTTTATCGTATCGATTTTTTTTTTCCTTTCTTTCATTTTTTGCAAAAGAAATGAACTTTTTTTCCTGTCAACTTAGCCATATGGATACGAGCATCTTGTTTAGATGATCATATAGTAAGAAACGACGTTTGATTTTATCTTAAATCTGTGGAGATCTTAACACTTTTGTATGGGCAGTTCTGATTAAGCTGATATGCATTTATGATTTAGTTAAATCTAAAAATTCATTCGAGCTTTCCAAAATCATATGTTGGTGTAGAAAATTTACAAAAATAAAACAAATATAATGTTGTACTCAATAAACAGAGCAGAAAATCATTGATCAAATTTTGATGGCATTTGTTTATTATTTTGTTCAAAATTAATTAAAATATCTAAAGCACAATTAAATTATAAAAAATGAATAGTGCACATCTTAACTTGAAAATTTGGGAGTTTATTGAACATTTTGTTATGGATGTATTCTGATTTTTCTAAAATAAGAGGACATTTATAACGTCAAAACTCTTATTTTTCATGAACTTCATGCTTGTTTAGTAAAATAATTCTAAAAAATGAAATAAAAATCATAAAAATGCAAAATTGAGTTCTCTGAGTTCACTAAAGTCAGGGAAGTCAAAAAAAAAATTGAATTTTTCATAATTAAAATATATTTTTTTCTTATTTATATCATAGACATTTCAAAATCACAAAAGTTAAAACGCACTAAAAATCATGGAAATCACTCTAGTTTGTTCTCTAATGCTTATAAATACCCCAAAAATTTCCTAAGGAGAAAAAACATGTTTTGATCAACTAAATTAATTATTCTTGGAAAATCACTGTTTTTGACCTCAAATAAATTCAAAAAACAAAAATTAAAAATTAAAAGAAAAATAAAAAATTAGGTACTCTGAGATCACTAAAGTTAAAGGAGCAAAGAAAAAAAATTCAATTTTTTAGAATTATTTTTTTAATTTTCTAAAAATAATTAAAAAATCACAAAAATTAACATACATTTTAAAATAATCACAAAATTTGCCATGAATGTATCTCTGACTTCTAGAAATACTTCATAGTTTTTCTAAGGACGGAAAAAATGTTTTGACCAACTAACTTAATTATCATTGAAAATCCATTTTTTTAGCTCAAATAATTATAGAAAATAAATAAATATAAAAAATATATAATTTCATTTCTGAAGTCTTAATTAGCCAATGAGTAAGAGGGCAATGAAGCTTATTGGTCATTGGAATTGAAATACAAAAGCTATAGGGGTAAAAACCCTAGGGGCGTCATGATAATTTAGAGTTTCACACCCCAACCTTAAATTTTAGGGTAAATCAGAGTGGAGGGACATTACTACAAGATTTCTAGTTCTCTGAGATAATTAAAATCTAAGGGTAATGGGGTAGCAACTCTATCACAACAATTTCTACAAAATGACAAAATTATATTTCTCTGAATTATTATGAATTTAAGGAAATAAAAGCTTGAAAAATCCAAGAGAGAGATGGCTGAGCTTGCAACTTCACCATTCACCGATTTAAAGCCCCAAATAATGGAGAAAGAAAGTTCAACCTTTTCAATCAAGATCAAACACATAACTCATACTTTTACAAAATTATAAGTTTACACTTAAACCCTTGAAGCTTAGTAGTGAATTAGGTTCAATCTAAATACACTTGAGGAATAGTTTAAGAAGAGAATAAATGTCATCATAAATGAACATGAAACATCTTAAAACACTACCAACTCAAGCGTAATTGAAAGGAGAGCGTATGAGTTTCTCAAATACTAGAGACACACCCTTCAGGGGTGTTCACCCTCATAACTCTTAAACTGATCATTTGCCTTACATCAGCCTCGGCCATTTACCTTGTGTTGGGTCTCACATACGTGATACTTACAATTGCCAACTGAGTCATTCGAGAAATATTTGTTAGGGCCACTAATCCTGATTCTGAGCTCCTCACGAATTAAAATCTTACAACAAGCCTCGATCTTTTATATGTGGCAGCGAATTTTGTTTGATTCGCTCGTGTTTTCCTTAGGTTTTTTTATGACTTGTTTAAGTTTCCTTTCATTGGGGTTTCAATTGCTTACATGCTACTATTTCATGTTTACAATACTAACCTTGCAACAAAGGAAGGAATCTCAGGTACACACCATTCCTTTTGCTGCAGTATTTTTTATTGTACTCTACAACATGTCTTACTTGTGATATTTTAATACATACCGTCGGTCTCCAAATTGAAATTTATCGTCTACCTTAAAAATATATTAAATTTAATATATATATATATATATATATATATTAAAAAAATAGTATTTTAATTTTAAAAAATATGAGACTGAACCGATCCCATGTGTTTAATAGTTTAAACGATCGAGCACAAATTAGGTAAAAGATACCCGAAAGATAGACACATTACTTGACTGTGGGCTTAATCATCCCAAGTTTTCTATAAAGGTAAGCCCCTATAGTTAATTACATATTAAATGACCGAAGTCACTTAAGAAAACTCTCGATGATGATCAAATGTACTTATCTCCAAGAATTCAATGTTTAGGGTTTGTAAGGTCGGACCTAAAAAAAGTCAAGTGAGAAAAGATCAAATGAGAAAATTTATTGTTGGAGTCCAAAGGAACAAGAAGTTGGAGAAATCATATACCTCGAGGCGTACCTCGGTGACTTCTCCGACCATCCTATTGTTCGGTTTCAATTTTGAAGAGATGTTATTTAGTGTTTCATCCTGTTAATTTTATTATTTATGGCTTACAATTACAGGATCATGATCGTGCAAATAACCTAGAGAGATAGGAGGTTTTACGTCGTACCGAATGAAGACATTATAACCTAAAAAGAGTTAGAACTTATGCTGCACAACATGATTGTGCAAGAGCCAAAAGATGAGAAGAGGATTTACATCGTACTAGAAGAACTACCGTGAAATCCTATGGCTTGCTATTTAAACTAAGGAAAGCTTTGTTTAAGTAGATCTGCTTGTGGCTTGTTCTAAGCTCCTTGTTGTGCTGCTCACGAAGTTTGCTTTAAATTCCTTGTTGTAGTAACATCTCTGAGGTTTATGCATTATAGTTTTACAATTTATGTATAATGTTTTGGTTTTGCTAGTTTTTGTTCAAGGGTTATGGGAAATATTAATTTAAGTTGAGCGACATTAGTAAAGGTGCCACTATTCTGTCATCCCGATATCACTAATTTCTCATGAATTTACTTATTTTAGACAAGCGATTAAACTTATTTAAACCAGAGAATTTTAGTTATCAATCATAGGTTACCTCATCTGTGTGATCCTCGTAAACCCAAAATGAGTGAATTAAGTGTGGTCATTAGGTTAAAGGTGTATTATTATTCTTGAAAGTGTATTTTTGTTTTGCAGGTATAATAAGAAAATCAAGCTTGGTAAAGTAAAGAAAGCAAGTAAAAAAAGTAATACAATTGTAGTAAATAAGCTATAAAAGCATACCAGATGCTCCTATTGATGCTGTAAGGCTAGTACAATAAACATAATATAATTATAGGAAATTTAAGTAAATCGCAAATAAATCTGACATAGGTAAATCCAAACAAATCGTAGGAAAATGCAAGGCAAGTAAAACAAAACCCAACGTCACATATGAAAGACTTGGGTTAAGTGTAAGAACTTGATAAAGGTGGAGGCTCAGAGTCGGACTTTGTGTTTTATATTTCAACTTAATGTAAAAGCTGCTAACCAAACAATCAAAAGTGGTCAGTCCCCAATATTGATCTAAGTGATTAAATGTGGACCTTTATAATTTTTTATCCAAAATTCTTTTAATTTTTCATGCACGTAAACTTTACTTGAGCAATTAAAACTAGCCATGTTATAAAAATGATTTTTTTTTACTTTGTAAGTATTTTTGCAAAGTAGTATAGTTAATAGGCTAATTATTCTAATCAGACTAGAACCACCGAAAACCTAAGAGCGTCGGGGGCAACTTCTATATAAAGCTGGTGAATAATATTGTCCATCTAATCCTCTTTTCCTAAGGATGATTGAGCTAGAAGATACTATTCTAAATCTCACTTCGTATCCCTCGCTTAGCACACATAAGCAATGTTGTCATGTCCTCGCCACCCATACCTCCTACTTACACAAGCCCGATGATCTATATATGACATTAACAAAATACCCTTAGTTGCCCATAAGAATTTGAATACCTTATCCAAGGCCTAGTTCCTCGAGCAAAGAGTTGTTTATGTATGATAAGTAGTGTAAGGTATTTTATTGTAAGTGTGAATTAACGGGTATATGGTCATATCTTGGTGGGACCTAAGGTTTTGAGGATGATTTTATTCAGCAAAGCATCATAGGTCTGAGTGCCCTTCAAAATGTAAAAGAGATTACAAAAGTATTTAGGGCATAGCCCTAAAGGACGTTTAAAATCTCCTGAACTATTTCAAGTTCATTTGGACTTATTATGTTGTTAAATTAATCATCCCTCGTTAATTAGAATTTAATTTTGATGTTCTAACCTTATGATTAGTGTATTTTAATATTTTAATTATCCTATAAGCAGGACAACTATCATTCATTTGATGTTTTATTTAAAAATTATGTGGGTAGACTCCCTTAAGGGTAAATTAGGTTACTAAGAAATCCTTAACCTTTCCCATAAAATTAAGCATGTAGTGTTTTAAAGATATTCATAATTGATTATATTTATTTTTTAAATCTCATTAAATTGTTATAAATTGATCGTAGTTCAATACCAATCACTTGAGACATTTATGGGTAAAATTGTAATTGTGGAAAAAACTAAATAGAGTTAATTCTTATTAAAAGATTATATTTATCACTTAATCCTTGATTCAGGGCTTCAAATTACTCGGTATTACCTTTCTAAATCGAGCCCCTTCACATTATGATTATCCAACCTAATTAACTTCCAAACCACAATAATTTAGAAAATTACATTTTTATCCTTTCATAGAAAATGACATGAATTTATTTCAACCGTTTAACCCTTTGTGTTTCAATCATTTTAGAGGGTTAATTGTGATCAATATTATTCATTTACGCTCTGGTTGAACCTAAACATTAATTAGAGTTCAAAATTCTATAATTACCATTTTGTCTCTAAGGTTTTCTACTTCACAATTCTTTCAATTTAATTCAAATGACTTCGAAACTTTGTTGTTGCCCTACACATGGGTTAATTAAAATATCAGAGGAGAATTTGTATTTTCATGGTTTTTATTTAATTTTTAATAATTTTTTTAGTCCAAAATAGGGATTTTCATAATTAGTTTGACTAACCAAAACAAACCTTCTATTCTTAAGAAAATTTTAGGAGTTTCACCTAGGTTAGAAAACCACTAGGGATAATTTTTGTGAATTTTTTGAAATATATTTTAATTTTTGTAATTTTTAGTTAGTTTTTATGATTAAACTAATAAAAAATACATTTTTTATTTCAAAAATTTATTTTTATATTTTTTTATGAGCTCTCTCACTTAAGAGGACTTAGAGAGATTTATTTTATATTTTAGTGATTTTTAATTATTTTTTTCATTTATTTATTCACATATAAGAAAAAAATTATTTAAATACTAAAAATATATTTTGATATTTTTAAAAATTTATGAACACATTTTTAAGCTATTCTTTGTGGTGAGGATGATATTTGTGATGATTTGAAGCATTTTCACATTTTTAGTGATTTTAGATTTTTAAAATTATTTTAAAATTAGAAAAACACCTCAAAAATACACTTTTTATTTTAAATTTAATTTATTTTTCATGAATGTCTCTGGTCTCGAAAAACAATCTAAATCAATTTTCATAAATTTATGATTTTTATTTTAAATTTTATAATTATTTTAAGCCATAATTGGTATTTACTTAGAGAAATACATTTCGATTTTGAAATAATTTTTATGGCTTTCAAAATTTTATAGAGACATTCTAAGGTGATTATCTTCAATTTGGCATGTTTTGGTGTTTTCTGCATTATTTTATAATTTTATCATTTTTATTAATTTTAAAATAAGAAAGTACATTTTTAACTTTTTAAATCTGATTTTTTATTTTTTAGAAGGTCCTCTTACCACAGTAAACATACCTAAGCTGATTTCACATACTTCTGGCCTTTATTTTCTTTTTTATATTTTTTAAAATTAAGATAATGTATAAAATTCTAGATTTTAAGGGCTTTTGATTATAGAGGTGTTTTCTAACATTGGAAAAATCGGAGGAGGCCCTAAGCCCTCAAAATCTCAGTTACTTTGGATAATTATTTTATTAATTATGATTTAATTACTATTTAGAGTATTTAATTAATTAAAAATAAAACACTTTACAGATATTTTTGATTTTTTGTTTCATAAATTCTTCTCTGTTCACTAAGCATAGATAAATTTTTATTTTTTTATGATTTTTTTACACCAAGATTTGTATTTTTCAACTTTATATGATTATTTAATTAAAAAAATTAATTTTCTACTTATTCACGCGTCTGACACGTCAAACCTCGAAATCGTCAAAAGATAACGTGTTGCCCGCTGTAGCATCTAAAACAACTGAATTGTGACAAAAGTGTCAAATAATAAAATTTTAAGTACAAGCAATGTAAGTAACAGTGTTTCAAATGTTAGACATGTAAAAATCTCAAAGATAAACTGAATCAATGCAAAAATTATAAAATAAGAATATGTTTGAAGCAACTGTAGTTGTTTGAAGAAACAATTGCCCGTCGCTATAGAAAAAAAATAATTTTTAAAAATTATGATGACTATTATAAAGTTATTTTATTTTAAAAATATCAGACTATAACTTTTTGAGATACAACACAAATTTAAAAGTTTAGATTGAAAAAAGATAATTTCCTATTAGAGAAAATTCTAAATATTTTTTTTAAGCAGAAATTGTGATGAATATCTTAAAAACGAAGCATTATTGCTCGGACGAACACAAGTTCAGAACAAAGTGAAAATCCATCCATTACCCGGACGAACTCTACGGCGAGCCGGCGAGGGTTTTGGATAGAACTTTCCAGGATTAGGGTTTTGGTTGTCGCCATGGATCACCGTAACAAGCGCAGGCGAGAGGAGCAAGCGGGGGTCCTGCCTTTGATTACTGAGAATGGCGACTTCCATGGAGAAAGCGGTTCCGGTGTAATCGATCTGTCTCTTCTTGAGGCGGTGGAGAGCTCCCAAAATGGCGGCGTGGAGGTCCTTGACATTAGGACTATGAAGAAGCTCGTCTTATCCTTCGAACGCCGACTCCGTGATAACCTTGAGGCCCGCATAAAGTATCCTGAACAGCCGGATAAGTTCGCCGACTCCGAAGTCGAGCTCCACGAGGAGATTGAACGGCTCAAGATCCTCGCTGGAGGCCCCGAACTTTATCCCGAGCTCGTTGCACTCAACACAATTCCCTCTATAGTCGATCTTCTCGGTCATGACAACATCGACATCGCCATCGACGTTGTAGGCCTCCTCATGGATCTCACAGACGAGGATGTTCTCGAGGACAATGATGAGCCCGCTCGTATCCTCGTTGACGCCCTAATCGAGAACAACGCTCTGGAGCTTCTCGTTCAGAACATCAGCCGCCTTTCTGAGGCTGATCCAGACGAGACTGCCGCCATATACAATACGCTGGCCACCATCGAGAACATGATCGAGGTAAAGCCTGCAGTGGCGGAGCTCGTTTGTGAGCGGACTAAACTGTTGAGGTGGCTTCTGGGGAGGATTAAGATACGAGAGTTCGATGGCAACAAGCAGTACGCTTCAGAGATATTGGCCATTCTACTGCAGAACAGCACTGCGAACCAGAAGAGATTAGGTCAGATGAACGGTGTGGATGGGGTGTTGCAGGCTGTGGCAATGTACAAGTCCAGGGATCCGAAAAGCTCAGATGAAGAAGAGATGCTGGAGAATCTATTTGATTGCTTGTGTTGCTTGCTGATGCCAGTGGAGAACAAAGAGAGGTTCATCAAATCTGAAGGAGTGGAGCTAATGATCATCATCATGAAACAGAAGAAGTCGGCCTATGGCTCTGCGATTAGAGCCCTTGATTTTGCAATGACCAATTATCCTCCTGCCTGTGAGCGTTTCGTGGATGTACTTGGACTGAAGACAGCATTTGCAGCGTTCATGGGTAAGGCAAGTCTTCAAATTCTGCTTTCATTTTCAGAATTTTGATTCAAGCTTATTTTTTGTCACTCTTTTAACAAAACATCTTAAAATTAAAGCATGCATGCGATGCAACGACTTGGGCAAATAACATTTAAGTCGGGTAACACTTGTTTTAAACTTTTCTATTCTGCAACTAACTCCATGTTTCCTGCATGCTCTTTTTGTTTGAAACTTATGTGTAACAGTCAAGTGAAATTTTTGTTGTGATTCGGAAAAAAATGTCCTTTTTGATGTTGGTATTAAGAACAATTAAGGCCTTCATGAACTCTTAGTACAGAAGAAAATTGTTGGGAATTGTGTTTTGAATTAAAAGCGAAAGCTCAAATAATTATTTTTTTCATCTTTATTTCCTTCAGTAGCATTTTGTGAACTATTTATAGTTTAGCTTAAGGAATCTTCATCCTTTATTCATCAACAATGCATGTTTGTGAGTTCTTGAGAATAATGTTGCACTACTCATCATGTTACCTTTGGTTTACAATTTATCCCTTCATATTTTTTTCATTTGATACATATACCTAAACCATCAAGTCCATGTTCCATTCATTTTCTTGAGCTGGTATTTTCTTTCATTTTGTACTATCGACCTTTCATTCTTTATCCTTTCTAGTTTTAACATATGTTCACCTCAATATTCTTATTTTTGCACTCTTTTGGCTATTATCTACTTATTTCTCTTTATCTATATAACAAAATTGATGAAATTATTGTTGAAAAAACTCTCATAAGTTTTTTCCGATATATTTTTTAATAATATTTATTCTCTAAATTTGGCTACCTTATGCCAGAAGTTGTATCCTCATTTATATTATCTCTAATGTTAAGAGATCTAAGGTTGCACACAATTAAATATCATTTTCTCTTTTACATTATTTGGCTGATTTAACAACAAACGCCGCAAATACTCAAACTAGGCTGGGATCTAGGGGCGGTCATGGTGGTTGACAAAGGCTTGGAAGACGGCAGAGTGGTTAACGCGGTGTTTAGCAAGCAGAAAACCACACAAGATTGGTTTCTAATGGTTAGGGCTAAAAGCAATCGACGGGGATCAATGCTGGAGGGCTGTCTAGTGTGATGGCAACAAAAATGTGGCCATTCCGGAGCAGCAACAATAGCAAGAATGTGGCCGGTTTGGGTGCCGGCAGCAAGGTGGAATGGGAGAAGTGAGAATTGGGAGGCGGAGAATTGCATGGAAGACAACCACATGAAGCTGTCCGGGCAGCTCCCGGGAAAGATGACAACAACAACAAAGGTATGGTTGCGGAGAAGTTTTGGGAAGGATAACCACCATCTAGAGACCAAGATACAAACAATGCAGTGCCTGGAATTTCAGGGTACATCACTCGAAGGGAAGATATGCCGACGTCTGTCCCGATACAAAACCCATGAAAAATTGTTGAACCTAAAACACAAGATACGCATATATAAGCCCTAGATAACTAGGATTGAATCCCCCTATGGAAAAGAGGTGCCAATCTCTCGTGGAAGAGCTGACCGATCCTCTTGGGTATGGATTGGTCTGACCTAGACAAAGGAAATCATGAAAGATAGCGCGACTCCCTTTACTCCACTCTTGCAGCTTCACGGGAGGCCCCACCTCAATATAAGGACATAGCTAAGGAATATTCATGACATTATAAATAAGCTATTTTTCCTTAATTAAGAAACTATTGATAGACTTACAAAATTAAATATATTGGGGCTAATTTAAATGAATATAATATGAAACTTTAGATCATACAAAATTTTCTGAAGTCTGAATTTTGTTTGTTTTTGAATGCGAATGATTTATGCACATTATTATAGATTAAGTATTTTAAAAAATAATTCTATGTATATAAATAAATATTGAATAGATCAAATTAGTATAATATTATGCCAATCCAATTCCTAAAAATTATGAAATCATTTTAATAATATCGAAAATATATTTTAAAAAAAGAACAATAATCTAATTAATTTTATTTTGTGTTCATTATTATTGAGAGCTTGGGTAAATCTTAATTAATTTACATTGTAATATTCTAAATACACGCAGAGCTTAATAACCTTAATCAGGAAATTGGTTTGAGCTTTATTGATAAATGCATCCCGAGCTCATCTCCAAGTAGTAAAGGTCCAAGCAAGTCTGGTGAACATCATTATTATCACCATTTTTGCTATGAAATAATTAACATAAAAGAAAATATTTTGAAAACCATTAGATGATACCACACAAAGTTTGTATCATCACATTCATTTAGGTTCATCGGGTCAATATGGTCAGGGAGTTTAAATAGTGGGGTTGCGGAAGGCTGGTTTGTTGGTTGTGAGGAGAATGCTGGAAAAATAGTAGGAGCTGTGGTGGCTTGAATGGAGGCATAATGGTGATTTAAAAGGAATATAAATCATGAATTGACCAAAAGACACCGTTTCATCTCGAATGAGCCACCAATTGGTCACATCTAAGTCACTTAGAGTCAACATGTTAATAGAGTTTAAATTGTGTGGTTGGAGAAGGCTGGTGGGGCTTGCTAAAATAGTAGTAGCTGTACTGGTTTGGACAGAGGCATAATAGTGATTTAAAAGGAATATAGAGCATAATTGTGCAAAAAGGCATCGGCTTATTATGCATTGATTTACAAATTCTGCCTACAAGTTTGCGTGGAAAATGCATAAAGGGAAACCACACCCATTTATAACGTCCTGCAGGTTCAGGACCGTTTAGAATGCAAATGAGATTCAACTTAAGCATTTAGAGCTAGTAACAATTATGCTTCCAACGACATTAAATATCACAGCACTGGTATAGCACGATCGAATGATGCCTGTCACTGCCATTACTCACAAGATCAGCCTCATCTTTTGGCCTGACAGTTTTGAATGAGAAGACAACATTAACTTTTGCTTGATTGGTCATATTCGGAATCAAGCAGTCAATTCCCACTTTAAATATCAATTCCTTGGTTGTAAATAGAGAATGACAGCAACATAAATGGCACTTCAATAGTCATGCATGTTCAATGCAGCTTGCCATTTCAGTTGTTTACAAGATGGACTCATCTTCTTCCATAGAAGTTTTGATTGAGCAGAAAGCATTTTTTGTGCACCGAGTTATTATGTTTAGGAGCAAGCCATCAACTTTTAGTTCAAGTTTCTATTCCTTGGTTGTAAATTGACAGTGACTTTTAGTTTAAGCTTTCCTTGGTGTAAATTGACAGTGAAAGATAGCCATATCTTTATTGCAAGAGTTGAAAACTTTATAATCAACTTTTAACTATTTTTCTCATATGATATTTTCTTACACTTTTGTTGATCAGTTACTATCACATTATGTTGTCACGGGATAACATATATGGATCTTTTATGATGTTGGCAATGCAATGTGAACAATTCTGTAAATGCTGGTCTGTGTATCCGTGAAGGTTTGTAATGATATGTTTTTGTTGCTTGCAAGGTTTATCGAATTTGTGATGTATTTATTTTTAAAAATGCTGAATTGGTAAAACTGCATAGTAAAAAATTTCATTTGAAAAAATGAAAATGATTGTTTTCTTACATGCTTTTTATGGTGAAGATATCTCTGAATAAATGTTGAATGTGACCATTTGCACTAAAAAAAATGGCATTCTTGAAATTTTGAATGAGAATGGAGAGAGAGATTTTATGGTTGAATCTTATTCTATTATTTATATAAAAAAGAAACTGCACATAAATATGCAAAGAAACAACTATTTGATAAATTAATATTTCTGAAAATTAGTTTTAAGTTATAGAATATAGGATTAGCTACACAACAAAAATGGAAAGACGCTTCAGATTTTTGAATTGATGTGGTTAGAAAGCTGCTGTTTCAGACTAAAAGATAACTTTGATCATTGATTTCTAATGGTCTGAGAAACTGTTCCTACATTCCTGGTAATATTTTATCATGAGCCGTTGGTAAATCAAAATGGTGTATTCTGTGCCAGATATTTAGTACAACCACTTCTCCTGTATTTTTTCAAGGTGTTAAATTGGAGGTTTATCCCATCCATGTTTATCTGTTGTGTTAATATCTAATTAATGTCATGTCTGCAGACTTGTATGAGGATGCTGAGATGTTTAGAGACTTGTCAAGCAGCAACAGGGATTGCTTGCTATACAAATTATTGATTTAAATAGTCATATGCATAGCCATTTGATCATTCTTTTTTATTCTGCTGATTTCAATGCCACATTAATGCCCCAATTGCGGTCACCACCATTAGACCATTGGCACCAGGAAATTTTCTTCTAGCTCTGCTGCTATTCAAGCACATATAATATGGACCAAAATTGCTCTGCTTGTTGACATCGTTTTCAACATTTACTGTAAACTTAATTAGGCTGATTTGCCTGATTAAAGTCTGCAGCAATCACCCCCCGGAATGTCTAGCCTGAGTTTCTATTAAAGGAATTGTGTTAATATTGATTCACTTGTTATAATAAGAGATGATTATGTTTCCTTGATATTATTTGTCTTCTGCAATGAGAAAGAATCCTTGACTATGGGCATATGTGAGATTTTGCTGAGCTGAATGATGTTGATTTGTTTCATGATTATATGTTTGTTGTCTAGTATAATTTTTTTTGCTTATTCAGTACTTCAATGTGTAATTTTTATGCTCAAATCAGATTCCTCTTAGCAAGAAAAACAAGAAGGAGAGCTACCAAGAGGAGCTAGAAGAGCGTATCATTTCTTTAATCGCATCGTTATTTGGTAAGAAGGCAAGTGAAAATGAAATTTTAGTATATTGCCATTTAACATGATGTGCCAAAAAATTGCTCTTCTATTTTTCTTTCTGCTGTTTTAGATCAACAAACACTATTCTTTTAATTTCTAACATAGCTCCATAGTTTCATAATCGGTAATTACATTGTCAGAGCTCTATTAATATAACTATGGAAGAAAAAAAGTGAACTTTTTTAAAAACATGGATTTCTAAATTCTTTTAATGTATTTTTTAGTTGTTAAAGTACGTAGTTTTTTGGATTTGGATTGGTTGAGCCATTTTTTTGGGTCAAAACTCTACATTTTTATTAAATTTTAATGCTATTCAGCATCTGGATTTCCAACTATAAGGAGTAATTTGATCTTCCAGGGTTTAATTCATCATAATGGTTGTCCATGTGGGCATTCTTGGCATGTTTATGAGGATAATTTGTGCAATATTTATGCTAGCATGATTACTTAAATATGGTGATCATTTGAATAATGTTTAAACTTGTGCAATTTAGTATTGAGGCGTTTTTCATTTGTGAGGCTAGGCATAAGACTTGAGGCTGCCTGAGGTGTAAGCTTACAATTTAAAAATTGTGTAGTCAAAATATATGGGTAAAAATAATTAATAGCATCGTAATTTATATATATATGAAAATAAAACATATTAACAATATAACGTGATAAAAAGCGATACAACAACAACAACAAAAAGGCCTTCATCACACTTTGTGGGGTCGGTCCTTTTTCTCCATTGCTTCCTATTTAGTGTCGTATTTTCATTTAGTTTAATAAAATAAGATCATTTTTAATGCAATAAGCCCAAGTCTTCTTAGGTTTACCCCCGCCTTGCATAACATAAGTCGAATCTAAAACATCTACTTTCCTAATCGGATCATCAGATGGTCGACGTTTAATGTGACAAAACCATCTAAGGCCACTCCTGTCTAATTTTGTCCGTCACTGGAGCTACTCCAACCCTATCATGGATATATTCATTTCACATTTTGTCTCTAAGTGTAAAGCCACTCATCCACCTAATCATTCTCATCTCGGCAACACTTAACTTAGCATTATGCTTCTCTTTTAAAGGCCAACACTCAGCACCATAGAGCATTGCAGGTCTTACCACCATCTTATAGAATTTTCCTTTCAGTCTCAGCGGTACTTTTCTATCACACAAAAGGCCCGACGCATGCCTCCACTTCAACCAACCAACTTTAATTTTACTATTAACATCCCCATCTATATCACCATCGCTTTGAGCAATAAACCCCATATATCTAATTCGTTCACACCTTTTAATAATTTGATCACCCAAAGTTGCACTTCTGTTAGTAGAGCTACTATTACTAAAATTACATTCCATGTATTCAGTTTTAGTTCTCAAACGAAGGCCTTTAAATTCCAATGTAGATTTCTGTAATTCAAGTTTTTTCTGGGCTTTTTCTCTCATCTTATCCACAAGGAGGATATCACCAGCAAAAAACATACACCATGGTACATCCTCTTGTAAATGTCCAGTAAGACCATGCATAACTAAAGCAAAAAGATATGGACTTAAAGTCATTCTCTGATGTAAACCAACAACAATAGGAAAATAATTGGTCAATCCTCCTTTAGTTCGAACAAAAGTAATAGCTCTAGTATACATATCTATAATGACTTGAATATAAGTCATATCATCATCTTTCTTCTCAAGGACTCTCCAATGGATATCTCTTGGAACCTTATCATAAGCTTTTTCTAAATCAATAAATATCAAATGTAGATCCTCCTTATTATCTCTGTACTTCTCTATTAAACCTCTCAATAAATGTTTAGCTTTCATGGTAGACCTGCCCGTCAGAAATCCAAATTGATTATGAGAAATCTTGGTAATCCGTCTTAACCTATGTTCAATTACCCTCTCCCATAATTTTAAAGTATGACACATCAATTTAATTCTTTTATAATTTGCACACTCTTATGCATCCACTTTATTCTTAAAAATGGGGACCAAAATACACTTCCTCCACTCTTCATACATCTTTTTAGTTTTTAAAATAATATTAAAAAGTTTAATAAGCCAAGAAACTCCTAAATCACCTAAATATTTCCTCACTTCAATTGGGATATCATCAGGTCCTACAGACTTTCCACCCTTGATTTTTTTAAAGTCTTATCAACTTATTTTTATTAATGCGACAGTAAAAATGAAATGTTTTATTATTATTAAAGATATTAAGATCACTAAGGGCGATCGTATTTTCAGAAACTTCATTAAAAAAATTATCAAAATGACTCACCCACCTATGTTGAATATCTTTTTATAGGAAAGTATTTTTTTATTTTCATCTTTAATACATTTTATTTGATTTAAATCTTTACTTTTTTTTCTATTTATTTGGCTATTTATTTGGCTAGTTTATATATATATATATATATATATATATATATCACCATTCTTAGTATCTAACATGTTATAAAGATCATTAAAAACAGAATTTTTAGCGTCACAAATTGTTCTTGTAGACTCCCTGTAGGCCTTTTTATGTTTTCCCAGTTCTCTAAGATTTTACATTTAAACCAATTTTATAACACAACTTTCTTATATTTTATCTTTTATTGCACACTATTATTGCATAACCAACTATTTTTATTTATAGAAACTTTTTCTTTTGATTCTCAAAGTACATATTTTGTCACTTGTTTAATAGTATTTGTTATTTTTTCTCACATAATATTTGTTTCTTCATGAACATCCCAAATTTTAAATTTTGAATTTTACTCATAAAAATAATTTTATGTATCTTTTAGGTACCCTCATCTAATTCTGCAATGATGAATCCTAGTATTCTTTATTTTAAATCTTGAAATTTACTCATAACAATTAAAAGTGATAAATTGCACAAAATATATAAGACATAAGATAAGTTTAGCACAAAATACTTCACTCCCATGGTCTCCAACATAATATCATTCATTGTTGTAAATAAGATAAAACATAATCATTATTAAATTGCCCTGAACCCTACTTCCTGAACTCTGAACCTTAAACCCTGAACTTTGAACCCAAATAACCCTCATACCTGAACCCTCAACCTCAAAAACGCTCAGCCCTGAAACTTGAACCCTTAAAATTATGAACCTTGACCCTAAAAACCATGAACTCCAACCCTTAAACACCAACCGTGAACCCTAGACCCCAACCTTGAACCCTAAGCCCCAACCCTGGAACCCTGAACCCTGAACCCTGAACCCTGAACCCTGAACCCTGAACCCTGAACCCTGAACCCTGAACCCTAAACCTTAAAATCCTCATTTATCATTTATCATTCTACAGGCCCTATAATTTTGTTTATTTTATTTTTTTTCTTGCCTTATCCTTTAATATGAATTTTTCTACCTTGTTGCATCTTTAGTCCTCCATTTTTTATGTTTAATCCTTTATTTTATTTTCAATGGGCACTACTCTCCATTTTTTTACTACATTCATTTATCATTCAATCTTTTTAAATTTATCACCTCGTCTATCTTAAGATTTTCATTTCCGCTAATGTTGTATGAATATTTTTGTTGGTTGCCCAATACTCCAATGCAAAAACCTTATTTTATCTACTTGTAATTTAATTTTTTTATATGCACGTTTCTCCATCATCTTATAATAGATCACCCTTGCAGCTCTTCTTCATTTTAACAAGCCCCTTTCTTTAACTCTAGATGTTACGTTCTTACCAATATCCCATGCTTTTGCATAATGAATCCAATATACTCATAAACTTTTCTCACTTCAATATCTTTGCAATATTGCTAGATACTTATTAATATTAATTCATTTTCATTTATTTCTTAATATACTTCAACCACCAAATTGTATCCACTTCATGTATTGTTCAAGATATCTCAAATTGAACATTCTGTAAGCATTTACAAAACTTGTAAGAAAATATTTAAACTTAATACTAATCCTTTTGTGATTGGATACTCCATAGTTATTTCGAAGTTATGTCTATGGTAATCTCTTTTGCCTGCTATATATTTTTAATAATGTTCAACTATCCTTTTTGCTGACTCCACTTGGTGGGATAAAAAGCTTGTTGTTGCTGCATACCTATGGAAAGCAAATTTACTCCTTTTCTATACTGGCTCAGTTAATTCCAGTTGTAGTTGATATAGCTTTCAAGAATAATGAACACTACTAACAATCCTTTCAACAGTCTCTGTTTCATATCTGCATAGCTCAATAAAACAGTGGCTTCTGACATGAAGTCAAAATGATATTCTTGCACGAAAATAGCTTTTAAGAGCCTTTGTTCTATTACAATCTCCCAATAACTCGTTGGCTCGCTCATTTAACTGTTTTGTAATTATCAGAATTTGATACTTACCTTTTATTTTTGAAGATAGGAAAATTCTTCTTTTAAATCATTGAGGTCTTTTAGGATTTCTATTGCACATGTGCCTTGCTAAATAATCTATATTGAAGAATTAACTTCTCATGTTTTCTAAACAGTTAACAAAATATTGTTTTCACTTTTATAGCTTTTAATTCCAATTCATTTTGTGTTTATTTGGCCGTCTCAATTTTGCACTTTGTTTTTCTTTTCGATATATATTGTTGCTTTGGAATTTGGTTCTTGGCTTTTCTATTTATTCTTTTTATTATTTATGGTGTAATGATTATTGCAATGACATTATGCTTAGTACTGATGTTATCTGTTTCTGACATATAAATTTATCAAAAAGTTGTACGACTTACTGGTTTAATTTCCAGTACTTCTTATATTTTTAAGCATTATCGTTGGCTGCTTGGTGTTTTTGAAGATTTTGAGAGGAAAATCAGGTGCTTAGGTATACCTTTTTTTATTTTTATTTTTTTTGGCGCATGCTTAGGTTTCTGGTGAACACTGCCCATTTCATTCAGTTCTTTTTAAACAATAAAAATAACAAAAATATAAATTATTTATTAAAATTTTAAAAATGAGAGAGTAAAATGGGAAACTTGCTTTCACATTATTTTAAAAGTCGCGTGTTTTTCTATTGCAGCGTAAGGCCAATACGGTGTATTTTTATTATTTGGATTTATTTGGTTCGATGTAATGTTAACATAAGTAAATAGTTTCTCACGTTTTTTTTCTTGGGAATGTGAAGTTTATAAATTGATGTTACTTATGTTGTGGTGAGATTACTGTTTAATTTTCTTAACTGTAATATAAAACTTGTTTGGTTCTTCAGCTATAAGGTTTGGGATAAAGTTTTATTCTATCATTTACCAATAGTCTCTGATCACCAAATATATAACTTTCTGCTCTTTTTATCCATAAGTGCTATTTCCATCGTTCTCTTTCTGAAAAAGAGAATGAAGTACAATGGATAATAAAAGAGACTTGAGTTGATTTGATCCTTCTTAGGATAGACTTTAATATAGGATGCCTGATGAGAAAGAAGTTAGTGGAGTCTAAAATTTTGAGATACATGTAACACTTTTAAATTAAAAAGCGGACAATGACAAAATTCTTGTTATTCATGAGGTATCGAGCGTGAACATCTTATGGTGGCAAGGAGTTGAGGAATTGAGATAAATTTGGGGCGCAATTGTGGGAAAATATGTCTTATAGTGGCGCGTAGTATTTAAAGAATGCAAGGAAGAAGATGCCAAACCAATTGTAGGTGAAGCATTGGGATGCATGGTCATAATGCTTTTTGAAGATTTCCTACCGTTGCACAGGACATGCTATGAATGAAAATCAAATCACTTGATTTAGGAGTATTACTTTTGTGGGTAAAACTTTGGCTTGATTTATTATAAATGCATAAAATTGTATTTTATATCTATCTTATTTGCGCAAACATAAAATGTAAAATCTTTGGCAAACCTTTAATTTTTATAGTTTAATGGCCTTTAATGCATGCAACCAAGGCAATGTAACATAAATAGAGTTTAAAATTGTTTTAATATACTTGAAGCTCCTTTTATCTATTGACCTTCAAATTTAGAAGCATCTATTGAACTTGGACTGGAACGATTTGATCTTGAACAACTCTTTTATGAGCATAGAGCTAAAAGGTCATTATCCATTTCATCAAAATCATCTCCATCCACATCAAAACGATATGTTCATTTCATTATTTGCTCTTTTAGTTCATTGTTCAAATGCTTAGGAATTTGATTTTCAAATATTAAGGGTAGCTGCCTCAGATTTTAGTGTTTTATAACTAATAATATGTTATTAACGATGCATTTCTTTTCAGAAAAGGCAGATTTCAGTCAATTGATTTCATTTTCGTTGACCAAGCTAACCTGACTCCATTTTTGATATTTCTTATTTGATTAAGAAGATTGGTTTGAATTGGATTTTTTTTCCTCAAATTTTTATTGGCTAATGAACATTAAAATGTGCTTTAACATCGTGACTAAATAATAATTCACAATTTAATAAATTCATGAATTTATACAACAATAATAAGCAAACTCAGAGCAACATTTATCAAAATGCTAGCGACCAACAGATATATTAGGCCAAGCAAAGTTAAATATTTGAGAAAAAATTGCATGTCAAAGCCCATTGCAGGGAGGAAAGGATATAAGTAATAAATTAGTAGGAAGTAAAGAAGTGAAATAGTCAATAATCATTCAATTGAATCAGAAGAAAACATACAAACACCTGAGGAGATTATTTTATTGAATGTGCTTATTGAGAAAATAATGTCCAAGCAAATTTATTGTTGAGGTCTAATGAGGGTGGAAAGACTAGGGATAGGAAAAAAGCATATGCAAGGGTCAATAGGTGTCATTTGTAGTCATGGCTTCTCAATCTCCTATTGTTGGACTATCATGTTTTGAGAATGTTGTGATGTCCCAATGTCAGTTTAAAATTCAGTATTAAGGCATCTTTTGTATATGTTGTGAGGTACAAGTCTCAAAATTAATAAATTGCACAAAGCAAGAAGTGTTGCACTAAGTTTAAGATATCCAGTAAGAAGTAATATATTAACATTCTAAACTAATAATAGGTTAAAATGTAACATATTAACATCTTAATATGGTAAAAGTAATAAATTATTTAAAATAATAACTAACATGTTGGCATTTAAACATAGAATTATAAAATAAGAAGGGTTATACAAACAATAAAGTAAGACATACTAACATTACGATTAATTTCTCTCACAATCCTAATTTTATCTATTATATTAAGAATATAACAAAACTCTAAGAACAGAATTTCTAAATTCAAATGTCCCACACTTTTATCTCTTTATGAGCCTTTGTTAGGGTCAGCAAAATATTATTTCATTTCTAAGCTTAAATCTCAATATTAATTAATAAAAATATTTATTGGATTTTAAAGTAATGGCTATTTTCATAAAAAATACGTTAGTTACATCCTCAATTGTGCATTATATGGGTACTAAGGAATATTTATAAGAGTTATTTTACTTTTATTTATTTAAAAAAAAATCCAAGACCTAATTGCGTGTGCTTCTTTTGAATTGGGATGAGATGCACATCGAGGCGGGTCTCGCATTATGTAAGGCACAGCCCATGCAGTACCCAATGAGATTTAAGCCGTACTGCATTTTTTTTCAAAAAATGTGCTGAAGCAGGCCTTCTGTTGCACAGCTGTAGATATTTCTTGATGTGGCTAGACAACATGATGCCAGGAGGATTTGTTGAGACGTCTAAAGCAATTTAATGGTCCTATTTCCTTGTACAGCGGGAGGGAGCGGCTTAAATCAGAATTGAGAGCATAGAGTTGCTTTAAAATAACACATAGTTAAGATCATAATTCTTAAATATCTACCAAAAAGTAAATAAGAAAAAATAATTAAAACATGAAGTCAAACAAAATAATGCACACTATTTGTGTTATGCCATGGTTGACTTTATTTATTTTTGTGCCTTGCAATGAAAAATGCATAATAGGTTCAACTCACTTTGCAATGAGCTATAATAAGCACTGTTTTATGCTATTGGTAAGTATTTTTGAAACAGTCTATGGTTATTCATGTTACTGATTTATATTAGTACCAAAAAATCCTTGCAGGACATTAGTCTCTAATGAAATGTTTGAGACATGCAACAAATATTTCTGTTTGATTTTTTAATAATTTGAATATTCCACAAGTAGGTTTCATGAGTAGATATAAATTCAAATTTTAGGTGGTGATATCATTCCATCTTATTGAAAATTGGGCTGGTTTTTGATGGAGAAAATGAATATATTCCAGGGAACAATGACTTGCGTATCTTTTGGTGTAGTTACAAATAAAAAAAGTTGAGGATAGGGTAAAAGTGAATGGTGTTTCTTAGCCAGGGGAAATGGTAATGGATTCAACAAAGCATGGTTATGGGTTATGGTGTGAATTGGCTCATAGGAAGACTAAAACAATAAACACTAATTATGACCTTATATGATATTCATATACTTTTTTATCGAGTGTTAACCATAATGAATATGGAAAGAAAGCTGTTGCTTGGTTTGTTGGCACATCTTTGTTGTGGCTACTAAAGAAGGATGAAGAAGAAGAGATTAATTTTGTCACGATCCGACCCGGGAGCTTGAAATTACCAAGGTGGGAACTGTCAGTCAGTCGGATGAATCCTATCTAACAATTTCAGTTCTCAACAAAAATAAATTCCAAAACACAAAAGAGCCATTATATTTATAAAATTTAAAGTTACAACCAGTTTGTACAAATTTTCAATAATTATAACTGACAAAAAATAAAAGCTAACTCACTATGCATGACAGTTTGTGCTCCACGGCTCCTGTACACGTACTTTCTGTGGTCTACCTAGTTTATAATTGGTTTTATAGTAAAATGTTAGAAATTAAGATTTATGTTATAACTATTTAGTGGGCAAGTATTTCTAAATTACAATAATTTTTCATTTTAAAATATTTTGTAAACGTGCAATAACAGTAAAAGGCTATGCAGTAAAAGAGAGCAATAAATTAAATCAATTTTATTTAATTTCATTTATTTATGTTACACATTTCATAATTGAGAGTCACCATCCAAACATATAGTTTAAAAAATATATATGTTTAAACTTTTCCAACTCACCATAAAGATGCACAATTATTTTCTTTTTAGTTTCATTTTCGTGCACTATTACATTGCATTCCCCGAGCAATTTCATACAGGGGTGACTCTCATATGCATGTATATATTATATTTTATTCATTTTTTTCTTGCAATTAAACTTTAAAAGAAAATAAGTACCTTTGTATTTAAAATAAATATTGAGAAATATTAAATAAACTGAACTATTGTAAAATAAAACACATTTACCTACCTCTACAATGTCATCTAAAGTTTGTTGCTTTCTTCAATTAGTCCAGGCTTTTGGGTGCACCTATAATAATAATTTAAATATAATTATTTTTTTTGTGGCGTAATCCTCTCTCCTATTAATTCTAGATTTTCTATCATCATTTTCATAATGTGTTTTGTTAATTAGTTATTTGGTTATCTATACATATATTTGTAGAATTATCCAATTAAATTTTTATGTTAAAGCTTTTAAAATTTTCGTTTGGGCATACCTAACTTTAATAAAAACTTAATTATAATTAAGTTTTATATTTATGGTTCTTTATTTCATTTTAACATTTCTTAATTGTGAACTTAACAAACTCTACTTGAAGTTCCTGTTCTTATTCCTCTGCCTTAGCTATCTCGACAAAAATCCCTAAACTTTTAAGAATTCATCATTAGAATTTTCTTAACATTAATTACATTTACTACGATTTACATTCCTAATCATAATAATTAATAAATAATTGGAATTTCATAATGTAAAATTTTAAATCAAATAAATTTAATAACCGAGCTTATCTTATAAGACTTACCTTTCTCTCAAAAACTGAGCCAAGTTCGGTCGAAATCCTGCATGTAGAAGGATTCCGCGAGCCTCCTTTCCTTTCCAAGCTCTCGCCCGAGCTTCAAACCAGCAGCACAAGCACCCCTTCCTCTTCTTCGGTTCAACGTGTGCTCTCCTCTTCAGCACGATCGCGGAAGGCTTCACACGACTAAAGGATTGTTGACAACACAAAAGATTAGAGCTCGGGTGAGTCGTTAGAGTCTTCTCGGTACTCAATCAAGCTTCCGTTTCTTCTTCCTCCTTTTCTTTGCTACTCGCAACACTCGATAGAGCTGCCCGAGCTCTTTTTCCTTTGGTTCGATCGTGAAAATGGAAGTAAATGATTGCGGCAAGTGAGCTGCTTATCTCCTTCTTTCATCATCTTCTTCTTCCGCTTCTTCTCCTTCAACTTCTTCTTCCTCTTCTTCTTCTTCTGCTTCATCTTCTTTCTTCCAGGGCACGATTTCTCCTCTCTCTATCACTCTCTCTTTTGCTTTCTTGCCTGGTTCGAGTGAATAGAGACGAGGAATAATCCTCATTCTTAACTTCCATGAGCAATGGAGTTGTTATTCGAACGACACCTTATCTGTAGCAGGAACCGTAAACTAGTAAGTTCATTTTTTTAAGTTAAATAGAAAAACTAATAATAATAATAATATTATTATTATTATTATTTTTAAAATATTATTATTACAAATTTAAAGCAACTTGTTGCAATATGCAATTGTTATTGGACTATTGTTAGCCTTACAATACTCTCAAATTTACAAGTGAAAGGAAAAATAAAATAAACTTTTACCCATAGGTTATTATTCACTTGTGTTTCTTGTTGGATAAGATGTTACATAGGTGACCTCAGAGCATCCCCTGCTTCTGACGCGCGATTCACACTAGATGGAGTTGCGATTGCTTTCTAGATGCCTGAACCTACCGTCCACGCAGGGTAGAGCCGAACCAAACAATTTCTCTTTGAATTTTTTTTCCCCAATTTTTAGCATTCTTCCTATTTATCCTTCCTTGTTTTCTAGTTCTTTCCCGCGTATGTGTTTCTGTCAGGACAACTGTCGTTTCCTGTTTTCTCTTCTAGGGCTGTATCAACGGGCGAGTGGTGCTCTGAATGTAACTCGTTCCGAGTTGGTTATTGTCTTCCAAGGGTCTAATTGTGTTTTGATTGTATCTGGCTCCCGATGTGGTATTTATCCTGAAATTTTCCATCCCCCGTAAACTTCCCTTCACTGCCGCCATCGCCGTTACTGCTGCAGCCACCCCAAGGACAGCACCTTTGCTGTCTCTTGCAGCCTCATACCTCCTTGCCACCCTTCACCAACCATCTACTACCCTTCCAGCACTTATACTTTGCAGCTGCCAGCCTTCCAGCTCTCCCACACTGCCGCCACTCCATCCTTCTTTTCCCTCACCTTTGCAGCCCTCCAAACAGACTGTTGCTGTTTGAACTGCCTTCCCTTGCTATCGTACTGTTCTAGCCGACCCTAATCGCTGCCGATCCGAATAGCTGCTGACCCTTATGCCCAGCCATAAACCCCTTCCCTAACTTGTGGCCCCATTTCCAAGCCCTTAACCATCACTACCTTCACTCGGAATCTGTCTTAACTTGAGTTTGTGTGTTGTGTTTGTTGTATTTTTTTTTTAAATATGTTTTGATTCTAACCGCATATTTGCTTCTAGTAATAATAGTTGCTTTTCTTATTGTAGTTTGGGTTAACTCGGATATCAATAAGAGATTGGGATTGACTTTTACTTGTGAGATAATGGGTTTCAAAAGAGATTAGGATCAGCTTTGTCTTCTCTTTGCATGAGATGAGTTGACCAATCACCTCATCCTTGGATAAGGGTGGTTGATCACCTCAGTTTTTGATTGGATGATCATTTCTGGACTCTTATGTTGTTTCTTAGACCAATTGAGAATTTATTGTGTCTGTGGCTGTATCCTTGTGGCTGGACCTAATATGTCTCAGTCAAGTTCAAAGTAGTTGTGTACTTAGGTTAGTCCAATTTGACTCAATACTTGGGTTAGCCTAGAGTAATTGATTTTAGAATTGTTCTACCCAAAAGCATTCCCTTTGATTGTCTGAACCCTCAATTTGGCTATTCTCTTAGATCATATTCTCTCTCTTTTCAAGCCATTGCGCTCGAAAATTAAAACTGCAGATGAATAACTTCCGTCTCTCCAACTTGTCCTTGAGTGCTGCCTAACTGGATTATACAGCCACTACTTCCTGCTTTAGAAGTACTTACACCCATGATTTTGAGTTAGTAAAATGGTTGTGGGTTGGGAATTTTTGGAATTTATGTTCTTTGATTGGAAAGGAGCTCTTCTAATATGCTTGTTTTACATTTTCTATACTTTGTGATTAATTTGATTGCACGTTTTGGCTATACGAAACTTTTGATATCCCTTTATTTTTATATAGGCAATAAAGGTCATATTGTTACTTTTTTTTAGGAAGGACCTGATTTCCCTTTCTTGCATACATGAATATTTTGGCTTGTCCGATATTCTTTGATTGTGGTGTTGTGGATTTATTGATGATAACCATTCTCCATCTTTTGAGGTACTTATCTCATTTCCTTCCAAGTTTTTTAACATCTCTATCTTGCCTAATGATGGGAAAGTGTTCAGTACTTCCTTTATTCACCTTGTGATTAGTGCTCTTTCCTATCAACCCCAAGTATTAGAATTTGGATGCATATTAGCAGTCACCCAAAATTTTCAAATAAGTTTGAATAAGTTCAATTCTTTCCATGATCTATGTTGCAATTGTGATTGATAGTTTTAAGGGAATATTTAGGCAAAATAGATTGTTTTTTTCATCCATTTACATTTGTCATGGGCCATCAGAAAGCTAGGCGTTGGCATCGTCCAAATCTAAAGCTCTATGATCTCATCAACATTAGTGATTCTACTTTCTTTTTCTGCTTTTTTTCTTTATTCTAACTTTGGTTGAAGCTCCCAAAAAAATTGTTTTCTTTGAATTGACAATCTGTACAGTTGGGGTTGTGATTGTTTTCCCTCTCATTATCACTCTTCAATTTTCTATCCATCCTTTTACCGATGATTTTGGTTACCATTATTATTGGATCAGTTGTTCTCTTCAATTGCAGATTTCAGTCATTTGTTTGCTAGTTGAATGTGCTTTGATTTTCAAAGATAGTTGTCACGACTAACTTTTCAGTAATCACTGCGTGCGCTTGGCGCTCTTACCTAAGACTAAATCAGCCCTTACCCTCGCTATGTTGGAGCTCGCAACCACAAAATGCTTTAAGAAGAAGAGTGAGAAGAGAACACTAAACACTCGAATACTCGAACTCTTTATTCAAATGCTTGGTTCCTTACAAATGAGGAGGGGTCTCTATTTATAGTCCCCTGCCATATGATAACTTTCTAGATTACATTATAATATTATATCTTCAGAATGAGTGTGACACCTCTCGTATCACGTGGTCTACGTGTCCTTCTTCAGTAGTTTTCCGAACGAGGTGAGCATCTTCTGGAGTCATGCGCGCTTACTCTCCTCCACATGTCCTCTTCAGTAATATTCCGCTCCATGCGTGCTTCTGGAGTTCTCCTTCCTATACTTGCCATGCCATTTCTCCGAAAATGGCGGGTCGTAACACTCTCCCCCACTTAAACCCGCAACGCCCTCATTGCGCTTCCCCCACACCTTCGAAACTCGCTTCCTTCGCTCGCCCTCGGACTTGGCAAAGCTTTGGTTTCCCTCGTCGTTGTGAGAGAGAGGTGTCATGCCGCAAGTCTTCCCTGTCGGTGGCTTATCCTCGCCTCCAACTTTGTCGACAAGTTGTCCCCCTTGTCCTCGCAATGCCATCCATGAGCTGAATCGTCGAGAGCATCTCGGATCCCGCCGCTTACCCCGATCATTGGCACCGAGCAAGCTCGTTCCCCTTCCGTGATGCACGAAGCAATTGGCAAATGCGCATCGGGAATGCTTTGGCTTGTTCCAAGAAGCTCATTCCCGTGACAACCTCGTAATCCTCCAAGCGAATGACCGAAGTCTCAACGTACCCGACCACGCCCCGATGTTGGTCTCGACTCCATTAGCCATTCCATCAATCGGCTCACCGCTCGAGTTGACGACTTCGACGAAGCCCTCTCCCTACCGTCCGCAGGCCTATTCTCTTCGCTTCCTCCTGTAGAGATGAAGTCGTGAGAAGACCCGTATCCACCATCGCTAGCGGTGTCTTTCCTCCGATTTTCATCTCCACAAAGAGTAACCCTTCTCTCGGGGTTTTGTCCGAGCTCGCATCCCATTCGACTCGCCGAAGAGCTCCCACCCGTGCCTCCATGTCTGTGCTCCCTATCACTTTCCTCCCCTTACGACTTGCAGAGGAGAGAGTTCGTAGCCTCGCTTCGAGGACAATCCCTCACCCAATGTGGCCCATCACAAAGGAAGCACTTGTTTTGATATGGTTTATTTGCCTTCCCTCCGTCCCTCGCCTCGGTCAGGGTCGATTCGCGGCTTTTCCCCTCCCAGGTTTGCCCTCGTCATCCCCACCTTCGACATCCCATCTCTTCTCTTCTTCATGCTTGCTAGAGTCCTTCGAATAATCCACCAAGCTTTCGGCGAACCGCGATGGCAGCGGCAAGATCTTGCACTCCTCGCCTCCTCAAGCTCCGGTCTTCGCCCAATGTTGTAGCCCATCCACGAAGTTTCGAATGAGAGTCCTTGTCCGACATATCGGGGATTTCAAGAACCAAACTCGTAGAACTCTTTAACGTAGTCTCGAATCGATCCCACTTGCTGCGCCTCCGCAATCGTGCTCTAGCTTCATCCTCGGCATTCTCGGGTAGAGCCGTTTTTTAGCTCTCTCTTGAAGTCGTTGAAAGTGGACATGGAGCACAAACCTTTCTCTACATCACCTTTTCTTCTCCTCCACCAAAGCATCGCGATGTCCGTGAGATGAGAGTGGCAAATCGTATTCTCGCCTCCTCATCCATGATCCCCATCGCTCCGAAATACTTGCTCTAGTCCCCATAGGAAGTTGTCTACTTCCTTCGCGTTGCGAACCCCTCCAAAACTCATAGGTTTTGGAACTTCGATCCTCTCGGCTTCGAAAGTCGGATGGCTTGTGGATGCCGCTAGTACCCTCTCGCACAACGCCATGTCTCCACGCATCTCCTCCAAGTTAGCACGCAAGTCACTCATCTCCTCCTCGTGGGCTCTTCGCACCTCTTGGAGTTTTACCAACAACTCCTCCTGCATCTTAGCCATGTGGTCCATTAAGGTCTCCTCAAGTTGGAGCATCATACCTCTAATCGTTGAATGGATGGCGACGTCCTCCTCCTCGAGTCCATCGATCTTTTGGCCAAGATCTTCTACTTGGCCCTCCACACCATTCATTGCCTCCTCCACCCGAGTGAGACGCGATTCGAAGCCATGCATGATCTCCTTAGACCTCCCACGTTGCTTAGATGCAACGGGATCTCTTGCTCTCGGCGTCCTTGCCCTCTGTTGAGATGTCTCCACATTTGTGGCCTCGGACTCTATTGCGTGCTCCCTAACGCTCGCCATTCCTTCGAACCAAGCGCTCCGATACCAACCGTCACGTCGACTAACTTTTCGTAGTCATCCGTGCGCTTGGCCGCTCTTACTCAACGACTAAATCGCCCTACCCCTCGCATACGTCGGAGCTCGCAACCACAAAAGCTTTAAGCAAGAAGAGTGGAGAAGAGAACACTAAACACTCGAATACTCGAACTCTTTATTCAAACGCTTGTTCCTTACAAATGAGGGAGGGGTCTCTATTTATAGTCCCCTGCCCATGAGAACTTTCTAGATTACATTATAATATTATATCTTCAGTAATGAGGTGACACCCTCTCGTATCATGCTGGCTCCATGTGTCCTTTTCTGAGTTTTCCCGAACGAGGTGAGCATCTTCTGTAGTCATGCGGCTTACTCTCCTCCATACGTCCTCTTCTGAATATTCCGCTCCATGCGTGCTTCTGTAGTTCTCCTTCCTATACTCGCTATGCCATTTCTCCGAAAATCGTTGTTTTCTTGAATCGACAATTTGTACGATTGGGGTCGTGATTTTTTCCCTCTCATTATCACTCTTCAATTTTCTATCCATCCTTTTACCGATGATTTTGGTTACCATTATTATTGGATCAGTTATTCTCTTCAATTGCAGATTTCAGTCATTTGTTTGCTAGTTGAATGTGCTTTGATTTTCAGCATAGGCCATCATGAAGCGCTGCAAAGTACTTGTCAAATATTGATGTTCCCTCTAATAAAATATTTGACGTAATTGTGTCTCTTCGAAACTCGATTGTATAGCCTTGAACCCGATGATTGTATTTTTTGTTACCTGTTTCCATCATTTTAATTTTTCTTCTTCATGTCTAATGACTAATATAATTGTGCTAAGCTTTTAAGACTAAAGACACCTCGTCCTCAATATGAAGAAAAATAATGTTGGATCAAGTTGTATGGTTCTCATGATCCGTCATCATCTGACAATCCTTTCAATTTAATCATAAATACGTAGCGACTCATTTATTCGAAATGTCATCTTGTGCACATCCTTCGACCACATTCAAATTTGATGGTATCCTGACTTCTAGTCAATCAGAGAATATCGCAACCCTAAATAATTCCTCTAGTAACTCATATATAGCCAAAATCTCTGTAAACTTCGTTTCACGTGACTTTTCCTTGCGATACAACTTGATCTAGAATCTAAGCCCTACGTCCTGAATTGCCTCAACATGGTTTTGAGCTTTACCAAAGTGTTGCACAATCTGCGGTCACTACGAATTCTCCCTCTTGAATACTCTACAATGTCAAAATTAGTCCTTACAGTCTCTCCTGCTCTATTCCACTTGTCCCGTTCTCTTCGCGACTTATGACTTGTCTTTCGACCTAAAAGCTACCTCCATAAAAGGACTGAGACAGTTGGATACAACCCCCCGTCGGAGTCTCACCCATCATGTTTTCCTGTTTTAGGCTGAAATTGATTGAATTGATCTTCTCCAGCTTCGAATCATACGTCTTGTTCCACTTGCCACACTCGTTCGAAAACTCTAGATTTTGTGCCATTTTCTTTGGATCCCGCGTAAATCTGTTTCTGACTCCTTCATTCAATCTCGTGACTAAATCCACATAAAGCACAACGATGTCCTAATGCCGCACAGATCTTTTAGATTGTTGCTTCTTGCGTCCCTTCTAGATATCATCACTCGATCCTACGGTGAGCTGAGGCATTTTTGTGTGAAACTCTACAATCTTTTTCATCATTCTTCAAGGACCGTGAATCTCCCATCGAACTGCCTCTCCATGGAGGGATGTAATTGAGTCGAGTCGAGTCGATTATATCATAGTTTGAACTTGACTTGATATAATTATAAGTTGTTCATGTTTGGCTTGAGCTTGTATTAAGCTTTCACATATTGTTCGTTTGACTAATTAAATTTTTTGAATGTTTGAGCTTGAATTGTTTATGACAAGTGAACGAGTATTTAAACAAGCTAATAAATGAGCTAAAAATTCAAACGAGTATTTAAAAGTTCATATAAATAATATAATAAATAATTTTACAATTCTAAATAAATAAATAATTGAATAAATCATATAAATCAAATCAAATTTTATTTAAATAATATATCATATATGATATGTGCTATATTCTAGCATCATATCGAGTATTTAACAAATTATTTGTTTAACAATAGACTAGCTTATTCGTGTCATAAATGAACAAGTTCGACTATGTTTATGTTTAATTTATATAAGATTCGAGTTTTAAAAACTTATTCAAACTTGTTTATTTACTACTTTGAACGAACACGATTGAGTTTTAATCGAGCCTAGTTTGAGTTGTTCATCGAGTGCATTGGTTCATTTACAACCCTATCTCCATGGACGAAACCTGCCCCTCTAGGGACAAGAAACGCTCATCCAGTTCAGATCTTATTTGACTCACCTCTGTTTATAATTTCCCCTCTAAAGCCTACATTTTCTTGGCCGCCATGACCACTAAAAAGATCACTGGTCACGAGGTGGAGCACTTTAAAGCTGTGATCACATCCATTGCTTTGTAGTCCTCAAATCGTGTCTTTATCGCGGCAAAGGCACTCTTTCGTTTGCTATGATGCTTCCTAGCCAGCCCCAATCGATACTATAAGAGTTATACACAGTCCTGTCGACATATTTTCTATTGATTGGACTTGCGATTGTACCACGATATTTAGTGTCCCTTTACGCAACGATACAACCCTCCAATGTGGCTTCCCAGCTAGTTGGAATCGCGACTGTACTATGACTATAAGTATGTGCGATCCTGCTGCTGCTTTCTGTCGTGATCCGATCCTTGGCATCCCAGGCGTGATCTGATACCCTCGTAGATGTGATCCCTCCCCTTAATTGGCTTGCAATTGTATTTCAAGATTCTGTCATGAAGGATCCTCTCCCTCAAAATTCCTATGAATACACTGCGATCTTCTTAGGATCCAGTGCTCTAATATCAGTTTGTTGCAAATTTAGATGATTTCTTCGAAAAAAAAATAGGGCAAATGAATATTTTATTGTAAGAACATCAAACAACTCGACACGAATATAGAAGACATGCATCTGTAATTCGAGAGGTAGGTTTCTCTTCAAAATCCTACAATTAGAGAGTTAGGAAATCTTTCTCAAACCCAAACCTCAGGACTCGAGATCTAATGTCATGCAAAATCGTTTCTTTCATCTTGAAGTACATTTTATATAGAGAATTGTGCTTAAATATGCTCCAATTAACAATTACCTACATTGAAAATTGCACTGTAATGACACTACTCAAGCTTTATACCTCTTTTGAAGGAATAACATCTAATTTCTATTTATCACCACTATTTACCATGTCAATTCTTATGGGTTTTTTACAGCTTCATGTGTGTTAATATTGTTCAGTTTTTGCCAATAGAAATGCTATTAGATTTGAAAGGGTTAACAAGGTGTTTGTCAATTTCACTTCTTTTTCTTGACTTCCCTGGTGGTCAACCATAGTAGGTTTTTCCTAATGTAGTTGCGATAACCCAAAAATGTTTAAATGCTTGTGCTCCTAGAAAAGGAAAAAAAAGGAATCTGTTTTGAGTTCAAATCTCTAAACATATACAGCTTTTTTTATAAAATATTTGTATGCAACCTAGTGAACTGGGCTAACACTTTGTTTATCCATCTCTTGATCGCACATACCATTCATACTTGTGAGGATCATATATACTCTCTTGGACTTTGATATGCGAGTGGTCAATTTTTCTATTAGCTTCAAGTGCTGCAAAATAAGTTGTTGCTTGCAGTTTGGAGCTACAAACTTGCCATTGGTCTATAACACATCTTGTTGTCTAAGTGCATTGTTTGTGCCCATGCGATTTTTGATGAAGGTAACATAAAGTGAAAGAGGTGCTTGACCAAGTGTCCGCATTTGTGATATATCAGGGTGGTGTGAGGTGCTTGCCCATATTTTAACCATTTTGAAGGTTTGAGGGAGTTTTGGGAGAAATCTAAAGGCGTAGTAGAGCTTGGAAGAGCTTTGCTGATGATATTTTTTTTCAGATTTGTGTAGGTAGCTTCTGATTTGACATTGAAAGAAAGAGCTCTTCTATTGCATGATGCTTTTTATGGATCTTTTTTTGTAAAGCTTGTGGATAAGGGATGATTATGAGAACGGCACCTTATGTTATGAAGTTCTTCATATTGATCCTCATATATTTTACTATTTCTGATGCTACACGAAAGTTACCTTAATATACATGAATATTTTACTGCATGTTTCATGAAATATACAACAGCTGTAACTGAATAAAACATTGATAATATTTGTCAAACATGCTCATCATTTTCCAATGATAAGACATCTTTTTTACAAATATTATCACCATTCATATATTACATGAAGACGGCAGTTGGATGGAATCCTTTCATAGTTCTATTTTCATGACAACATGTGATATTATGTATGAATGGACATAATATTTGTTAACAGGATGTTTTATCTATGGAAAATTGTTATTATGTATACCATGAATCTCAAGATTATGGATTTTGGAATACCTTGATGATGGTGTGGTTATTTTGTGAAGGAAAGAATATGGATATCATGAAGATAAAGAAATGAAAGGCCATGAGAATGCTTGAGTGATAACGTAATAAGATTAATAGAATGATAATGCATACTGCTTCTGCAGTAGAATAAGATATACGGTTATGCTAAATGTAAGTTTCCATTGTTTATGTAAGAGCCGGTTGACGTTCTAGTGCAAATTGCCCTACTGATGTTGAAGAGCAAGCAAACTAAGGCGCTTGAATGATGGCCCTGAAAAGGAAGAACAAGGCGAAATACTTATGCTGATGGTATGAGAGCAAGCTGATGTGCTTGTGCTCATGTTGAGCTGTGCAATTTAGGAAAGTAAGCCACAATGCTTGTGCTGGTATTGAACCCTGTAGACGCCAAAATGCAAGCCAAAGTGCTTGTGGGAATGTTGAACCCTATTTAGGCTTGAAAGCAAGCTTGGTACATGTGTTATGGTGGAAATGCTTGGTGGCCTGGTCTCTATATTAATGGATTCAGCTTTGTATTGGAGATTGGTTTTAGTTTATTTGAAATTTTGTAATAGGAAGTGCAGAAAACATTAACCGTAAAGTTGGAATGAATGCTTTTGATTGAACCCTAACCATGACGAGGAAGAGCATTTGTATGAAACTTGGATCATTGGTGATACCTTTGATATATGAAATAGAACTCAGATCCTTGGTGATAAATTAGAAAGATGGCATGAGTCAGTTGCTTGATGGGATCCTAACATGATAAGGATGAGGAAGAGAGCGCTTGCACGAGACTTGGATTTTCAGTGATCATGGCCAGCATTGACTGAGAAATAGATCCTACTTTTTATTGAATGCTAAGCATGATAAGGATGAGGAAGTGAGTACCTGTGTTGAACTTGGGTTCTTGGTGATGCTAAGAGATAGAATGTATATTATTCTTGATTGAATAACTACCTTGGTTATGGTAAGGGAGGGGGGAGGGGGAGGTGAGTGGTTTACTCATTGAGCTCAATCATGACTATTATTTAACTTTTCCGGTGTTTTGTTGGATTTGCATAATATATAAATTTTCTTTTTAAAATCTATAAAATGTTTGATTTTATGGTCAACTTATGGTTATATATTTGCTATCTTTTGGTTTGATCAGCCGGCATCACAAGAGGCTCAAGAAGGGAGAGACTGTTGAGCAAATTTGTCGAAAATGAATGTGAGAAAATTGATAGGCTTATGGAATTATATTTGCGGTAAGTTTAACATCTTCCTCGTAACTTGTCCTTGGAGCCTCTCATGATTTAAGCTGAAGCTTATTTTCTCTATTTTTTAGTGCCATCTATTGGGCTAGAAATATGAAGTCTCCTATAATATTGCAGGTACTCTGACAGAGTTAAAACTGAGACTGAACGGCTAAACAGTCTCGACTTGGATGACCTTGAGGTAATCATCATATGTTATAATGCTTTTACCTTTTTTGCTGAATATTATTATATCATTTGCCATCATTTTGTCATAAATTCTTTAGATGGACGTCGAAGAACAATATAACCGTAAGCTAGAAGCTGGATTATACACTCTCCAAGTGAGTATATGTTTGTATTAGGTTCATTCTATTATGATTAATTCATCTGTCGCTCATACGTCCCAAAAGGATCACACACACACACACACACACACACACACACACACACACACACACATATATATATATATATAGATTTACTTTTTATTCTCAGTTCAATAACTAATGGTAAATTCTTAACGGATTTTCAGTTGATTTCTGTTATTCTGGGTCACCTATGGTCTTCTGAGTAAGTTATGGTTAATCTCTTCTATGGTTGCTCGCAACTATCATTATCTCCAGGTTTCACGTACTTGTCTAGATCTCTATTTTTTAGATTTCATGCTTTGTAGGCATCAGCTGATGAGGGGAAGAATAGAGCTACTACTTCGGCAGCAGAGATTGACAAAGGAGGATGTGAGGCATGTACTTAAGGTGCGGATTGTTAAGCATCCCAATGTCCCATTAATTTGGCTTTTAGTTCTCTTGCGATATTTCTCATGATATAAAATGCTTGATTAGTTCTTGTTTAAAACTATCTTGGTACTTCGTTAAATTTGGTTTAAGACTGTTTCATCAATGTTATCAAATAGGATGCAGATTTTGTGATTTACTTTGACCTGTGGTTAAACTATTCTTCTTTTAAAAAGTTATGAGGACGCATAGGCGGCATAGGGATTTCCCTTTGGTTGGTCAGGAATGTTATGTGCTTTCCATTATTACATGAAGTGATTAATTCTTTTATGCTAGAACTTGTTATGGGTTTGCTTCGCCCTTTGCTTCTTAAGGAATGCACCAGGCATTTTTTAGCTTTCTTATGAAATGAAAATTCATTATAGTAATCTTCCAGTGCACCATTTTGCGTTTTTGGCCAATCACCTCTTCCGATTTTGTTAAAGGGTTCAAATTCATAATGGGGTTTGCTGTTTGAAATTAACCTAAGAAAGAAACTGTCCGTTTGAAGACTAAATTTCCTTTTTGCACTAAGGTCTGGTCAGCTTGATCTTGGTGGTCTGATCGCACATGGTGGTCTGATCGCACAATCCATCATTCTTGTACACATGCCTGGAATGTCTACATACTTTGATATCTCTAAGTGTAAGGGTCATCCTGTTTTTTTTATTGGTCTTTTTCTCTTTATTGTATGAGTCGAGTTTGCTTATAGATCTTTGAAAATAAAATGTGAATTGATGAATGTTATTATACATAATCTAAGACAAAATCTAGTGGCGGTTCAATACTGTGTTTGTGTGTGTGTGTGTGTGTGTGAAGATAGTGCGTATAGGTGAGAGTTGAAGCCATCACCATCTATTTTGTTAGATGAACACACTATAACAAATCAAATGCTCATGGATTGTTTTAATTGTGACAATCTAGCTAACAGAACAGCCGTTGCTGATTAAAATTGCTGCTTTTTTGTCTATCTACTGTGAGTTCCAAGGCATAGTGAGCCAAAGAGTTCCATACAGTTTTTTGGAGATATTCCTTGTAGTGATTATTTTCTGTGCTTGGAAAATGATGCTGTGCTCTTTACCAATCCAAGCAGCATTTGAACAATTTATCATCATCTGTCGTTAGCTTAATCCCATTCATTTAGAACATGTTTTATGAGTAAGATTTACTTTAGCAAATATGCTATTTTTTGTTTTATCGTTTCTTTCTTAATTAGTTCTTTGGAAGATTTACATAATACATACATTACCACTTAATTCCTATGTATTTATATATCTAACACGGAGACTTCAATTTTTACATGCATGCAACCTTACCTATAATTCAAATGGTGTATTTCACTTTTTTAAGGTTAAAATGGTGATATGAATGATTTGGGTGGTATAAATATAGCAAGTAAAATTTAGATGTTATATAAGTAAATAAATAGGAATTGGATGTTATGTATGGAAATGTCTCTAATTCTATCATCAAACTTATTTCCGTGACTTCATTTTGCGTGTTGAAAATGGATTCCACCATGAACTTAATAATGGAAAGTTTTGGGTCTCATCATCAACTATTTATGTTGCAGGAGTATCATGATAACATTGGTGATATGGATGGGCCAGAAGATAAGGAACGTGCTCAGGGGAGAATCCAAAGATTCATCGCTGCACTAACAGATCAATAAAATTTTAAATTCCCCTTGCGGCTGCATATATATATATATGTTATTATGGACAAAATGATTGGTTCCCTACTGAGTGAAGGCCCATGTAACCTTATTAAACATTAAGGTAATTTGAAATTCTCATAATCAGACATTCACACATCTGATCCCTAATATCTGAAATTCGATTATTTCAGGTTTATTTTTTTTTTGGTTAGTCTTTGTATAATATCATTCTACATAAGGTTCAAAGTCTTATGTCAGTTTGCACCGGTCATCCTATTTATAACACAAAATTTCATTGATGTTCGAATTGTTGAGACGACAACGTTCCACTTTTGTGCTGTAAATTATAAAGAATGCCTCGGGTTTATTTGGTTGTTTTTTTTTTCCCTAGTTTTAAAAAAAGATGGTTCAAGTAATATATTTGTAACGTGAATTTGTTAGCCATTCTAGTCATCATGTTAATCAGCAAGTCATTCATTACTTGTGCTCCTTAACGTAGAAGGATATTGTCAAATCTTGTAAAAATTTATGTGGGAGCTCCCTCTTTTGTAATTTCGTGGCACCAGCGGACCAGCCAGGATCCTGCGATTCCCGCTGGAGTTCTCGAACGGGAACTACGAATTTTCATGATCTTTGGAATTTATTTCGGCTCGGGATGTCTACTGTTCTCACTTCAATCAGATTTTTTCCTTTTTGATTTTTTTACTATTTCTTATTTCTTAATAGGGTATTTTCTAGTCATTCATGTCTATCCTATTTATAACACAATTTCAGTGATGTTCGAACTGTTGAGACGACTACGTTCCACTTTTGTGCTGTAAATTATAAAGAATGTCTTGGTTTTAATCGGTTGTTTTTTTTTTCTAGTTTTAAAAAAAGATGGTTCAAGTAATATATTTGTAACGTGGATTTGTTAGCCATTCTAGTCATCATGTTAATCGACTAGTCACTCATTACTTGTGCTCCTAAACATCGAAGAAAATTGCCAAATCTTGTAAAAATTTACGCGGGAGCTCCTTTCGTAATTTTGTGGAATTAGTGGACCGGCCAGGATCCTGCGATTCCCGCTGGAGTTCTCGAATGGGAACTACGAATTTTCATGATCTTTGGAATTTATTTCGGCTTAGGATGTCTTCTGTTCGCACTTCAATCAGATTTATTCCTTTTTGATTTTTTTTCTATTTCTTATTTCTTATTAAGGTATTTTCTATAATATTTATACGTTTGTTTTTCTATTTACTTTTGATTATTTTTATTATGTTGGGAGATTTTATTCCCTTTTTTTTGCTCTCTAGAGAGTGGTCCATCTTACTCCTCTTGTAGATGGTGCATTTGTACCTTGTTGAGGATTAGATTGGTGGATCCCCCTGCTATCCACGCCCGCCATTTTACCATCTACCCACTGTTTTCAACAAGTCAACCGCCGGACAGTGTTATCTGTTGCTTATAGTAGAAACCTGTTGTTTCCATTCTCTCACCACTGTTGATGTCTGATTTTAGCTAACATCCTTCCGCCTTCTTTACCCATTTTATAACTTACCTACATTTTTTGTTTTTTCACATCTTCTAGCCCTAGAATTGTATTGTGTGGTATCATTATTAGTGTTTGTCTTTCCTACATTTAAACGAAGAATTCATACATCCTTAACTTAACGCCCCCATCAAATTTTTTTTTCCCTCACATTATCTACTTAGCCTTAGCCCATCAAATTGTTATAGAGTTTTTTTTTCCCATCAAATTGTTATAGAGTTTTGTCGCCTTTGAGAGGAGAATTCGGTGAGATCACCCATATTCACAATAGTGATTCTCCATATCACGAGGAGGAAGTGATTCTCCTTCATTGAAAAGTTTCCAGTGACTAATAATCAATACCCTGACGATTTGGCATGAAATATCAGAAGAGAACCAAATATTTTGGAGTAAAGGTGGATTTATCAGATTTTGACGATCGCGTGGATCTAGACGAGTTTATCGAGTGACTTCAAGTAGTGGAATGCATATTTTACTACAAAGATGTTCCCTGCGATGAGAGTTAAACTTACAGTTATCAAGCTCAAAAAGAACATTTCCTTGGGAGAACCTGAAATATATTTGACAGCTAGAAATGAAGAATAAGATGAGCACCTTGTTTAAGATGAAATGGGATATACATTGTAAATACATTCCCCATATCACCGATTATATATGTTTATAAAACTTCACCTGTGTCGGAGGGATTTTTCTATTCACACAACTAAATTTGATCAACTCATGCTCAAATGTAAATTCAACAAATATAATAACGAGATATCTTGTAGGACTAGGATCTTCTATTAGTGATGTGATATGGTTGCAACCATTTTGGTTCTTAATCAGTTTATCGACCATGGCTTTGAACGTCATTAGGTAATCGTCATATCTTACAGGCAGAGTTCAATCCAAGGGTTTGGGAGCAAGAGTATGTCCAATAGAGCATCCAGGCTAATCATGTCAGAGGACAACCCAATCTTGGATGGAGAATAGGTGGAGTCCGCCAACACTCTCAGATCTATCCCAATGAAGAAGTGCTGCCATAATTTTGGGCACATTATATTAGATTGCTAAAAAATGAGAATGATATCTTTTACTGAGCAGGAGTAGTTGAAGAAATGTACAATTATATAGGAGAGAATGAAGATGTTTCTCTAAGTTTTGAGAAAAATAGGCTGAATCCTGAATATGCTCGATCCATTTTCCCTTTGCTTTCATTCCATTAAATAATAATCTTACAATCTATTTTAGGTACAAAATAAAGTGCATAATCTATTTTAGGTAACTTAGTAATACATATTCCTAATCTAAATATTCAGCTAAAAGGGAAATAAATCAGAATAAAGACATTGAAAATAATTTAAATAAGGAAGCTCCTAATTATAGAAAACTCCTAAATTAGCTGTCTGATTTCAGTCCTTCCTGATTGACACCCCCCTCAAATTGATGCTGACTGATCAGGAAGCATCAATTTGCTAACAAGAAACTTTGTCGGGACCAATAATCCTCAAGACGTGAGTGCCGAAGCCGAAAGTACCAAAACCGAGAATATCAAAACCTCAGAGATAATTCCTGAACCATAACATGATTTGATCAAAGAAAATCAAGAAATCTTTTATCATTGTAGTCCATAAATTCGAGCCACAAGAAGAATCCATTTCCAGTTACACGATCCAAATGCTACCGATCATAGCTCACAAATAGGATCCAGTTACACGATCCAAATGCTATCGGTCATAGCCTACAAGTAGGATCCGCATTCTGATACAAATGCTATCAATCATGGCCCACAAAAGTAGGATCCAGTTACACGATCCAAATGCTATCGATCATAGCCTATAAGTAGGATCCACGTCCTGATCCAAATACTACCGATCATAGCCCACAAGTAGGATCCACGTCCTGTTATATGATCCAAATGCTATTGATTCTTCCTGCAATGACAATGATGATTTGTTCCCTGATCTTCAAGCTAAAAGTGCTGACGCCGAGATGCCGAAGCCTTGAGTGTCGAAGCTGTGAGTGTCGAAGCTGAGATTGCCGAAGCTGTCAGTGTCTAAGCCATAAATCTATGGTTTGCAGAAGCCAAAGCCGTCGGTCTAGGAAGGAGTGTCGAAGCCGAAGCCGTCGGTCTGGGAAGGGGCGTCGAAGCCGAAAATCCTTGAATGAGACGAAGATGTCGAAGTCGAAGCGGACGAAGCAACAGAAGAAGCAGTCAAAGTTATCGAAGATGGAGTTCGAACGAAGAGGCGAGAGACGGAATCAGTCGAAGATGATGCAGACGAAGTAGAAGGAGAAAGCACAGTAGACAGAACTAACGAAGCAATTAATAAACCGAACAGTCGAGGTAGACGATCAAGCAAAGTAGTGGAACCAGGAGAAGCAATCCAGACAACCAAACAGCTCGGTCGAGTGAACCAAGCGAGCAAGCGAAGCAGTCCAGGTGAGTAGACGAGCGGGCGAGCAATCCAGACGAAGCAGACAAGCTATCCGGACGGAGCAGTCGAGCAGTCCAAACGAAGTAGACGAAGGTTGAAGACGTCGCAGAGAAAGCAGTTGAAGGTGGACGAAAATCTCTCCGAACGATTCCAAGGCGGAGGGGAAATCAAGGCAAAGAAATACTTCCTCCCTTCTCGCAAGAAGATCGACGAGAAGGGAGTCTTGACTGTTCTCCAATGTCTACTAGTCGTTAGGGAAAAAATTTGGCTTTGATACCATGCCTAAGTTTTGAGAAAAATAAGCTAAATCCTGAATAGACTCGATTTATTTTCCCTTTGCTTTCATTCCATTAAATAATAATCTTACAATATATTTGATGTACAAAATAAAGTGCATAATTTATTTTAAGTAACTTAGCAATACATAATCCTAATCTAAATATTCAGTTAAAAGGGAAATAAATCAGAATAAAGACATTTGAAATAATTTAAATAAGAAAGCTCTTAATTATAGAAAACTCCTAAATTAGCTGTCTGATTTCAGTCATTCCTAATTGAAAATGTCAAAAAGAAGTATTAATTGCAGCTGACGAGGGAAAGATACTAATAATTCAAACTGAGATCATAAGAGAGGTTTTAATAGGATTAAAATTATTTATCCAATATAAGCTAATGAGTCCAAAGAGTTGGTAAAAATGTCCCGACTGACAGTTTAGCTTACCGAGCGGGCTAACACAGAGAAATTCAACATGCCATAAATCCCATTTCCATTTATTTATTTTTTTTTTGTTAAACCAACTTTCTTATTGGATGGAACCGTCCGTTGTACACTTGATTGTTAGAGGCTTGCCTAGATGCAGTTTCAGCTTTGTTTGCGTCTAAAAAGGATAGTTATTTATTATATCTTGATAGGCTTTGGAAGAACGTATGATTTTTAGAGTTGCATGAAATGAATGAGGGTATAGATTTTGGGGTGGGATTGTCTCAGACACAACAAGGCGATGTGTTTGTCATGGTGGTGGTAGACCGATTCCTAAAGCTTCATAGAAGAAGACGAAACTCCTACTCGGAGAAAATGGCATGGGTCCTCCCACTTTCATAATTTTGCGGAATAGCCAAGATCTTGCGATGCTGGCTGAAGTTCCTAAACTGGAATTCCCGTGATCATATGTATTGATTTTGGCTTAGTTAGGATGCCTCCCCTTTTGCAATTCTGCCGGATATTTTTTATTTTTGGATTTTTTTTCTATTATTTTATTTTTAAGTAGGGTATTTTTTTCTATTATGAGATTATTTATATGTTTGTTTTTCTATTTTGAGGAGACATTTGATTATTTTTATTATTGTGTTGGGAGATTTTATTCTTTGTTTTATTTTTTTCAGGCTAACACAGAGAGATTCAACATGCCATAAATCTCATTCCCGTTTTTTTTTTTTTTGTTAAACCAACTTTCTTATTGGATGCAACCATCCGTTGTACACTTGATTGTTAGAAGCTTGCCTAGATGCATTTTCAGCTTTGTTTGCATCTAAAAAAGATAGTTATTTATTATATCTTGACAGACTTCAGAAGAACGTATGATTTTTAGAGTTGCATGAAATGAATGCGGGTATAGATTTGGGGTAGGATTGTCTCAAACACAACAAGGTGATGTGTTTATCATGGTGGTGGTAGACCGATTTCTAAAGCTTCTTAGAAGAAGACGAAACTCCTACCCGGAGAAAATGGCATGGGTCCTCACACTTTCATAATTTTGTGGAATAGCCAGGATCTTGCAATGCTGGCTGAAGTTCCTAAACTGGAATTCCCGTGATCATATGTACTGATTTTGGCTTAGGATTCCTCCCATTTGCAATTCTGCCGGATTTTTTTTCTATCATTTTACTTTTAAGTAGGGTAGTTTTTTCTATTATGAGATTATTTATATGTTTGTTTTTCTGTTTTGAAGAGACATTTGATTATTGTAATTGTGTCGGTAGATTCTATTCTTTGTTTTATTTTTTCCAAAGTAGTGCTTTTTTCTTAAGTGGTTTATCTTGCTCTACCCACTGTTTTCAACATGGCAGCCATCAGGCTCACCGTTATCTATTGTTTACACCAGGAAATCTGCTATTCTCAACTGTCCTGCGGTCGTATATGTCAGATTTCAGCCTAACAATTTTCCTTCCATTTCCTTACCCATCATACAACTTACCTTCCACTTTCTTTTTCTCTCTCATCTTCTACGAGCTCTAGAACGGTGTTAACTTCACTGATAGTTTTATGGATTTCTAATTCTTATTGCAGCTTTTATACTCTAGTGATGGATAATTTTAGTCTTTATATTTGTTTTGATAGTTGGGGGCTTCCATGCCATTTAAAGTGGGAAACCCCTATCATTTGCTAATTTTCCTTAATAAACATGTTTTTATCTCAAGGCCAGGCTTTCTATATTTCATCATTACCCATTTAATTATAGGTTTGAAGGTAAGTTTTATATCGGGATAATAGTTATGTTAAAAAACAAACGTTTAAAAGTAAATTGCATGGATGAGATGAAACTAATTGTTCTGTAGTATTGCAGGTTTGATTTAACTATTCGAGTGGCAGTGGAGCTATCATTCTCTTCATCTTCTCTTATTTAATTGTGGGTGAGCAGTTCTTTTAATCGTGTTATTAAGGATCATAAAATCATTAAGAAATCTAGCATTTATTCGAGTCTTCTATTACATATTTTCTTGTAATAAAACTGAAGAGACTAATTCTGCCAATACCCTAAACCCTAAGATATGATGCCCAAGGTCAGTTTGTGAGAATCTTTAGCATAACTCACACAACTAAAATTCCTTAGGTTTATCTAGGTATTGGTTTAGATGTGCTAGTTAGATGTTCTATTATTACATGAAATAATACAATTCTTCATGCATAGAGAATTGCTTTGTAATTGTGTTTTGCAGGATAATAGGTAAAATCGATTCCAATACAAAGAGAGAAGAAAATAAACATATAAAATCACAAAAAATATTACACTAATTCGTTTAATTGACAACTCAGTCCTGTTGCAGATTTCACTATAAAGTTTGTTTAAAACAAGCAGCCCGTACCTTCCCAACACTCATTTGAAGGTCGATGGTGACCAAGTTTAGAAAACATATTTCTTCATAGAGCACAAACTAGACTCCATAGAGCCTGTAAGATAACAAATTTATAATATATCGATAAAAGCATTACAAAATGAAAGCTTAATCACACAACATTCCATCTCAAGTATTACAAAGATAACGAAAATCCTGAAAAAAACAATTGAAGTAGTATAAAAATGTCCCCAATCACTTATTTCCAAAACAAAGGCTTACAAAAACCTGAATGGCTCCTTCCCAACATGGAATGGGGGTTAGGTGAATTAATTTTCTTTTGTTAGTAGTCTAACAGCTCAGTAGTACTTGAAGCTCACTGGTTTCAATTTGCAGATTTATCTTTTTGTAAGCCAACATAAATCAAACATTAGAAGAAAAAATTAACATACATATCACACAATTTCTATGTACTTCCATATCAACATCTAAACTTTGATTTATAAATTTGTAGTACTTTATCTATGCATGAAAATATATGTTTCATTTTTTTTTAAATTAGTAATAGTGATATTAACGGTCTGGGTGTTATAAATGTGAATAGTTGAAGCCTAGATGTTAGGTATCATGCAGTGTGCAAGTAAATGCCCAACGTAGAACTTTCTATAATAGAAATCTTGAGAGCCCCACTTTATACCCAGTCGTCTTGACATCTTCTTGGACCTGTCTCCTGAACTCCCTGAAAGTGAACTTCCTGTAGCGAGAAGGCTCCTTGCAGCTGCTTACGATGGAGTCATATGAAGGGCAAAGAAAGTAAGCTATGGAGTATCTCTCCACTTTACTGTTAGTCATCACCTTGTGCTCCACACTCTTGTACACATCATTGCTCCATGCCTGTCATTCAAAATAAATGTAAGCTTAATCAACTTGCCAATATTTTCTACCATAAAAAAATAACTCAATTATCTTCCTTGAAATTAGTGGCAGGATTTGGGTGAAGTGAACACAAGTCACCTTCAATCTTTGACATTCAGTGAACTTTGAAAAATTGGAATTGAGTATGAGTTTGACTGATAAACCCCAAAACCAGACCAAATTATATTACTGAATTCAGCTATTCTAAGGTCACTTTCAGAAACCAGTTTCCATGAATTGCATGTGATTTAATCATGCTGATTAAGTCTAATTATTTTTTAATCATGTATTAAAATCCAAATCATTGATTTAAACTAAGAATCCTAACAAAAATGATGAATGAGGATCAAAAGTGAGGCAGGAGTAATTAATTGATTGATGTGATTGGGAACACATTGTTTTAGATAAGAAGGATTCAGGTCCACCATCCCTTTCACCAAGAAAATCAGTGTTGCTTAAAGAAGAAGGCAGCAACACGGTCTTTATCCTATGTACTTAAGCTTATTATACTTATTCCACGGCACTCTCCTGTCATTGAATATCACAACATCAGACAACTCTTAATCAAAAAAGTGAGATTTACATCCATACCACTTAATTTTTATGTCTTCAATTTTTACACAACTATGCATGGAAAAAGCTGTATTTCTTTTGTATTTAAGTTAAACTAGTGGCGTTTTTTATGTGATATTGAAATATTTGGGTGGTATAAATGTAAAAAGTAAAATTTAGTTGTTAGATATATATATATATATATATATATATATATATATATATATATATATATATATATATATATGAGAATTGTGCGGTATGTATGTAAATGCCTCCGAATAAAAAAGGTGGGACAAAGAAATGCCTGAAAGAGATCCCCAATGTTGACTATGAGAGCTTCTGGGTTTGGTTTGATGGAGACCCATTTTGAATCCTTCATCAACTGGAGACCGCCGACATGATCCTGGTGGAGAATTGTTAGGAAATCACTATCTGTGTGAGGCACTAGACCGAAAGTCTCGGGTGAAAATGGGCACGATGGATATCGGTTCAGCCGGAGAAAACAGGTGCTCTCGCTGCAATTTTCGGCGAAGAAGTCGTCCGGGCATCCGAGGTTGTAGGCAAGTACGCCGGCGAGTATTCTTGCCAATTGTGACATAGAAGCAGCAACCTTCTGCATCAATTCCCTGGTAATAGAAGGATGGACTAGTTTGCATCAGTCGTGAATTTAACTTAAATTCAATCAAACAATAAAAAATAAATGAAAATTAAATCCAAGGTTTTCTTTTGTTCATCTCTTTTATGATGTAAATTTCCAATTTAATAAATCTGATTGTGAGACAGATTTATTCTGTCGTCATCACACATTAGATTTGATAAATCCTCCTGGACTGCAGCCAAACACCCTCTAAGGAGGAAAAGTAAGGGCTTTTCCATATGTACTATGCAATTCTAATATATTTACATATGTAACACCCAAATTTTTATATTTATATATATTACATTTAAATTTTTGAGATCACATAAGAAAATATCACTACTCCTAACTTTCCAAAGTGAAATACATTTTTCATGCATTGATTTTTAATACCAAGATGTGATAAATATAAATACCAAACTTTCGGTCGTAAGATGTAAATTTTCACAACAACAACAGCAACAACAACAAAGCCTTAATCCCACCAAGTGGGGTCGGCTACATGAATCATTTTTCTCCGTCGAGTCATATTTAGTATCATATTTTCATTTAATTCTAATAAATTAATAATATTTTTTTTACAATAAAATATTTTCCAAGGAAAAAAAAAAGAAAAAATTTCAAGGAAATCTCCACACCATAGATGTCTTCCTCACCCACTTCTTCAGCCATGGCAGCCTTATGACCCTCCTTTCCTACAACATTACAGCTCCTTGTTCGCTGCTTCAGCTGAAACAGAACGCCGTGAAGGCAGAGGAGTCATAGAGGAATGTGAGCTTCCGCTTATAGATTTTAAAGGTTTGCAGCGTGGAGGTGAGGAGGAGGAAAGGATGGATTGTGTTGCAGAGATAGCTAATGCTTCGTCGGAGTGGGGATTCTTTCAGGTGGTGAACCATGGAATCAGTAAGGAGCTCCTGAAGGAGGCGGGTAGGGAGCAGAGGAGGCTTTTTCATATGTCCTTCGAGGAGAGGAATGGCTCAAAGGCATTGAAAGTCTCGTTTACTAAAGTCTTCTGATGGGTCTAAACACTCGTTAGTCTAAAAATATTTACTTTTATGGCCCAATCCGCGTTTTAAACCACGAAAGAGGCAATCCAAATTTGTCAAGCTTTGCTCTCTATTTAGTCAAAATATTCCAATCAAATTCCATTTATGATTTCTCTCAAAATCATCTTTTTCCTTTATGATGAATTTAAAACTAATTCTAATAAAAAAAAAGAAATATTTAAAATAATTCTACTTTAAAGGTGAATATAATGAAAATCTTGACAGACCAATGAAATTTAGTTAGCCAATCACTGATGCAAATTTGATTTTAATGACTATTATTATTTAGTTAATATAAACAAATTCAAAAGTTTAGAAAGTAGTAGAAAGATAAACTACCTCAAAGATCTGAACTCGTCTTCATCACAACCAGCACCCCGTGAAAGCTTAGAAAGAGGAACATGAAAGGCTTCTGACCATGAGAACTGATCCAATGAAGTCGCTGTGGGATTCCCCCACCTGTACGACTCATTCAAAGCCTTTGATCCATTCTTCTCCTCAAAGGACATATGAAACAGCCTACTCTGCTCCCTACCCGCCTCCTTCAGGAGCTCCTTACTGATTCCATGGTTCACCACCTGAAAGAATCCCCACTCCGACGAAGCATTAGCTATCTCTGCAACACAACCCATCCTCTCCTCCTCACCTCCACACTGCAAACCTTTAAAATCTATAAGCGGAAGCTCACATTCCTCGATGACTCCTCTGCTTTCACGGCGTTCTGTTTCGGCTGAAGCCGCGAATAAGGAGCTGTAATGTTGTAGGAAAGGAGGGTCATAAGGTGCTGGGAAGGCTGCCATGGTTGAAGAAGTGGGTGTGGAAGACATTTATGGTGTGGAGAGAAGCATGTGTGGGGTGAAGAAGATGAGGGAGAGTGACAGAGGAAAGATTGGTTTTGGCGAGCAGTGAGAGAGAGACAGATGGCGGAAATGGAAGCTTTGTGGACTGGGAGTTTGTGGGGTGAGGGGGCTGTGACTAGGTCTTGATAAACCTGAATGTATGATGACGATGATTATGCAGTTAACGGATAGATTTTGACTATGCTGTGGAAGGTTATAAATGCATGCTGATTTTATTTAAAACTGTCACAGTCTAACAGTACTGTCGGAACACTCAATTCTCTCAAGTTAAAAAGAAAAAAAACTTTCTTTTTTCTTTATGAATTTTCTTTTTAAAATATTGGGCAACTAATTCTATCAAATTCTAGTTGGTAGTTGAGATGGATGCGGTAAGATTCAGTTCAGATGTCAGGACTCGCTGGCTGTAGTTATTGGTAAGAATAACTATACAATTATTATTAACCAAAAATAAAAAATTTTAATAGGTATTCTACTTGTTACATTTTTTTCTTTTTTAAGAACTCTGCATGTTATTCTTGTTGAATCCTTTAAGGACATAGGATCCTGTATTAGAGAGAAACTTTGTTTTGGGAGAAGTATTGAAGGCATAAAGAATGAGATGGAATACCCTTTCATCTCTAAATCTTAATTCTTAACTTATAATGAGAGATTAAACCAGGTTGTCATGCAGCTTTTAGATAGACATGGATGCATGTATGCCCTTAAGTGATGACTTTCATGCCAGGGGTTTACTAAGCAATGATGGAGGGCTTGGCTTATCACTTCGCCAATCAAATTTGATAGATCAGCTATGTAAGCAAAGGTCGACAAATCAATTTGACAAGAGAGTTGAGCAAATCAGTTCGTCAACGGGGCTCGACGAGTCAATCGGCTAACGAGTTCGACTGATGGAAGTGATGGATTCTTTTTTTGCAAAAGAGAAGATTGGATCTTTTAGTCCTAGAAATTCTGCTAGCGTATGCTTTGGCCTATAGATGTTGTTTACGAGTATATAATTATAATTTATTTGATTGTAAAAAAATATTTCTTACAAATTTTAAAAATAACAAAAAATTTTGGTGAAAAAGAAAAATGAAAAGATTGCCCTAGTTGAACTCTTAGTAGATATCACATTATATCCGGCTTGTAGAAAAAATAATATAGATTTACTTATTTATTATAAATTATCTTCTTATTTAAATTTTTTCATTCGAACTTTATTGAAATAAATAGTATGTCACTCTGATAGGATATAATATTCTTTAACTCTTATATTAGATTAATAACCATAATTAATTAGTTATTTAATAAAGATTAAATAGTTCATTTGGAGCACATTAAGGAATGGAAAAAAACTGTGATGAGCTTCTTCTATTCAACTTTTCCCCCATTCTCCATAAATGCACCAAATCAAATCTCAATCAAGAATTTCTTATCATTATCCATTTATCCTTTCATCTCTTTTGGTAGAATTTGGTCAAGAAAATCTCACAATCTAGAGAATAGGAGGTGCATTTTCTCTCTTTCAAGAGAGAGATCTTGCAGCTTGAGTAGGCTTGTAGCTAGACCCTTAATTATATTGTGAGATATTGTGTCCCCTACACTCTAGATGAGACTATAATACACACTCTACATTGAAAATTTTCTATACTCCCTAATCTTCTAGAAAATCTGATAGAGTTAAATGAGAACTTTGGTTCTACTTTCTATTATTTTTTTCTTCTGGAACATGAATCTCATTCCCACTACCACATAAACTTTCTGCATTCATGTACTCATGGCTGTCCTTATTTCAAGATTTTGACTTAATACTTGTTTGTTCAATGAATCCTTTTATCGTCCCTGTTCATAGCTATAGGTCTAATAAGAATGAGGGGAAAGAATTCCCCACCCTCTATCAGGTTAGCTGAGTAGGTAGGCCGTAATTAGTGCAAAAAAGGTTTGATAATGCTCCTTTTTGAAGCCTTGCCTTCTAATTACCTTTCTTCTTCTGCCTTTTTGAATCATACTCACATGGCCGCATTGTTACACTATTTAATGGAAGAATTTAGATGATTTTTTGATTCAATATTGAAAAGATGTAGTGTATGATATTGATATGCTTTCAAAATTTTGATAAAATAAAGACTAAATATTTGACGGATCATACTATTTATTTGAAATTAATTTTGTATAGAGACCAGAGGTTTATTTTATTTTTAATGATGGGCTAATATAGTATGTATACAATAAGTATAATTAGATTCGTGATCCCCAATATAAGACGTTGCTTCTCATTTTTGCTCCTGTACAGCTCGTCTTAGGTAAAAATAAGGCTCTTTCTCTTTCTCGATAACACTGCTTTATTCGTGGAGATCAAAAACCCCACATTTGCAATTCGATGAATTCAGGTACAATTTCGATTATGTTTTTACGGTGACATGAGATCCGCATAGTTGACGAATTATATTATTCTCGTTAAGATTATTATTTCATTCGCAGCTCACTTTCATTAATGAAAAAAAAGGACAAAATGACATAAAAATTCACCAAAAAATAAAGAAGAAAACAAGAAAATAAAAATAACTAAGAATCATGTATAAGAGATGAGGGAACAACTGTTTCAACAAGCACCTGTGAAGCATTGTCAAAAGAAACTGTCGTGAGGAAGCTACTGCTAGTGAAACTGTATTTCTGCTTGAATGTTGCAATCGTGTATTTACTGTGTTGCAATTATTTCTGAAAAAATAATGTAACGCCCTCATGTACAAATATAAGAACTATGTGGTGGGTACGTAAATCAAGTAAAGTAACCAATAATGGTATATCAAACTATGCTTTACTAAAAAGTAATATATAAGGCTTATCTAGAGCTGTTACTAAACACCAATGCATTACAAACTATAATTATCAAAATTTACATGTTGGAAGACTTGTGAGGCATGTACTTGAATTTCCAACTTTTCTTTTAACAAATTCGATTGCCTAAACCATACTAACAACAACAATCAAGGAAGATCAAAATAAGGATGGATGAATCACAATACAAACTAAAGAAGATATAACATCCATTTCATGTTCAAAATTGCATACCATAATTCTCTTGAAAAGATGCAAAAGAAAATATAGAAAGCGTCAAAGAATGACAAGATCGCAAGACAACGATTGAGATGAAGTAGAATGGGAGGCAAACTTGCTTTTAATTCACCATTGCGGAGATGAGAAAATGAAAGAACATGAGAAGAACTCAAATGCTGCCAACATATGAGAAAAAAATTGACAATAGATTGACACGCACAACAATATCTTCGGCCTCGAAGGGTAATAAGAAAGGAGAACATGTTCGGTAGCCACGAAAATGTAGTCTTGATTTGCAGTTAGGGCTGCAACCAATATTATTCACACCAAATGTATAATTTTTTTTAGTGTTGAGCGAAAAAAATATATCGAGGGGAGGAGGGATTACTAAATTGCCTAAACTACATAAGAAAAAAAAATTTACTATTTATATAAAAAAATTATAAATTTCAAGAGGGCAATCAATTGTCTCCCTTGAACATGACCTAGTTCCGTCTTTATTTGGGGTTTGCAAAACATGGCTTTGTCTTCATCCTTGTCCGAAAATTCCTACAAATGTAGCGCCTCAAACTGGACTTTTGTTGTTGTTCAAACTGCACCGCTGAGAGAAAGCCAATCTAATAAAGACATAATAATTGAGAATGATGATTGTCGATTTATATTGTTGGGTTGTGCATAATCAATCATGAAAATCAGTCTAAGAACATGCACGAAAAAATTTAGTTTTTAAATAATGTTTAACATGGCCACAACATATTATAATCCTTGAGAAATGTATAATGCCTCACTTTCTTGCAAATTTATTACAAATTTAAGCTCTTCCATTTTTGCTTGAAAATAATTTTTATCAACTCTTCTCATCTTACATCAAGATATGCTTTGATTTGAATTTAAATATATATTTTTAATGATAAAGATTTATGAGCATTTTTACATATAAGAATATTTACAATAGTAGAGTGATTATTTAGTGTCTTAACGTTTATAAAAGTCCAGCACACACATATATAAAAGAAATAACGTATAGAGACACTGAAAACTTTTAAGTGGAAAGCCTAAACGGAAAAAAATCATAGAGCCTAGCATAATAAGAATTATACACTATAAACTTTTGATTACAAGTATTGACTATTATCTCACAAACGGGAAATGGTTATAGAGACCTCTACAATGCCTTTACGTAGAGTTATTCGTTATATTATGATTGAGAGTAGTTATTGTTGGGAGTTATCACCGGAAATTCAATACATTATATTCGAGGTAAGTCGTTACTAGGGGTGTATATCAGCCGAACCTCTGAAAATAAGGGATTAGGACTCTTTTTATAGAGTATACAAGTGACAACCTCTAAAAATAAGGCAGGAATCCGACCACTCCATTGGACGACCTAAAACGATTCCCTTGATCAAACATCCTTTTGGAAACATTTATGTGTGTTAATGATGTCAAAATTGAGTGATATTCGGGCTTGTTGGATTCATCTCATCGAAACGCTTGATTTCGCTATAAGCTTTCAGATTTAAGCTTTATTTGGTCCTCCAACTAACCACCCAAAGCTCCTAAATGTGATTTAAAGATTTAATACTAGCTTGATTTGATTTGTATTAGATCAATTTTTATGCCAGTGAGTTTGACTCTCAGAACCAATGAGCATGATTATAAGTTTGCTGAAATCAAAGTCTCCATAATTTTTAATTTGAATGTTAATGTTTCTTACTAAAAAAATATCTTGAGTTTCATGTCACGTGTCATATTATAAAAATTTATTGATGACGTATCAAGCTTTAACCTTAATATAAAATAAGTGAATAAGACACTATATGAACTCTTGACATTTTCATCATATAAATATTTATAAAGCTTTATTGTAGGCCTTTGCCTGCAATCCTTTCTAATGGCGAGGCCGCCCAAACTCTATTAAATCATGAGGGCTATTTGTTCTGCCTGAAATGAGGTGAAGATCTATATTTTGATCTCTTCTTCCTTTTAATATTTCTATTTTATGAAATTTTACATAATTTGCACATAATTCTCATTTATTTGCATATCTCACATCTATACTTTTTTTTATTTACATACATAACATTTTAAGGGATTAAGTGCTATGTATGTAAATATAAATATTAAGGTGCGAGATATGTAAATATATAAAAATTGTGTGCAATTTATATAAATGCTCCTTTTCTGCAATCTTCGATATTGTTTTTTAAAATAATATTGAAAGTTTTTATTTGAACAAATAATATAATAATTCCAACAAATAATAATAATATAATAAAAAGTTGACCGAAAATTATGTTAATTTTGTAGAAATTTTTTGATAATTCAAAGGGTTGACAAAATTAAGTTTAAAGAAGGAAGATTTACATAAAGACCACTCAATTCTAATGTATTTACATATCTAACAGTCAAAATTAAATTTTTAAATATACCACATCCGAGCTGTCAATCGAAAAATATATTTTATTTTAAAAAATTAAAATACTAATATTTTAGATGTAAATGTCCCTTAAAATAAAATGATTAAAAAATAAAATATATAATAATAATTATCATATAGTTGTTACACCAGAAGACATGATGGGGCTTTAATTTTTTTTTATTTAAAAATAAATAAAAAAAATATAAGTCAAATGAAAGAGTATGGACGGTGGCAATTGAATTTCATAATAATTTTTCTTAAATTTTTTTAATCTTTTTAGATTAAATAAATAAGTAGATTAGGCAACTAATCAGGTCAAATTAACCGGCCAAATATTATTTATTATTATTTTTTTAATAAAATGCTAATCTGTCCCAAAAAATTTAAAAAAAAAGGAAATCTATGAAAGAAATAGAAATAATTAGTTATATTTGCGTTATTAAATTAGAGAAAGCGCGTATTAATTGTCATTAACTGGATCAGATTTTAACATGTACGGTTAGGAGATTTATTTTATTTTGTGAAAATATCAAATTTGGCTGCATTTTTTAGTTGCAAGTCGGCAAAATACTTCCTGCATTATAAAATTATAAATCATCTGTTATTAGGTTTCATTGGCCCCACGACGTCATTCGAATTTTTAATTTCTTACAATAATATTATGTTTGTTGCGTGTTTGAAAATTTATGTTGACAGAGTAATTATTTATCATCTTAATATAGCACGAAGATATAACACTCAGACATATAACAAGAAGACATCGAGATTTTTTACGTGAAAAAATTCAAAAAGGGAAAAAAATAAACGGGTATAACATAGTCAAAGTAATCAACTATAAATATGTACAGGGTTACCAAATGCTTCATTATTTGATATACAATGTACAATAATAATAATAATAATAATATCACAAGAGTTGGGTATAATCGCCAAATTTTGACAGTGAAAGCAGGGGTTGCTCGTGGCCGGAATAAAGTGGCGACGTAGGTCAGCAGTTATGGAAATTGAAATTATCATCGAGTCTTCAATACGACGTTAAATTTTATGGTTGTATTTGATATATGACGTTGGTAAGCAGGGGTCACCAATGGTGGCGAGTAGGGTGACAGACGATTGTCGATTGCAGCCGATGGGCGATGGTCGTTGGTGGTCGGCTACTATGGAGACTAAAACTTATAGTCGTCTTCAATATGACTATATATGTTATGACTATATTTGAGAGAAGACGTTAGCGAACAGGTGTTGCAGACAACGACGAACAAGGAAAATTGACGGTAGTCGATTGCGACTGATGGGCAGCGGTTGATGGCAGTCGGCGGTTATAGAGTCCGAAAGTTATCTTTGGCGCTTCAATCCATAACATGCCTTGAGATTCCTTCTCTTCTCATTCACCCTCAAGTGAAGAAAAAGAGTTTCCTTATAGGGTCTACAAGAATGGCATTTTGATCATCTGGCAAATAAATCCCTTATGTAGAAATTCACGCCTCTAAGTCATCGAAACAATCAATGTGGTGAGAAAACTTACCGCTACTAGCACCAGGGCATCATGATGTGGCACTGCGACGCTCTAATATGCATTGTGATGTAAAGTTGTGATGCTCCAATGGGTGTTGTATCCGAGCGCCATGGTGTCGAGCTCTCGGGTTCTGAAAATTAGTGCTCGAGCGACAACACCCAAATCCTGACTTCGTGAAGTATTTGGTGGAGCACTACGACACTGGGGCACAAAACTAGGGTTCCACGTTATTGGGTTTTTAGTACTGAAATCTGTAAGTTTGGGTGTTGGGTTGCCACTACAATTGTAGCGTTGGTCTATAATTTGCATTCTTTTTTCTCCCAATACTCGGATCTTTCCATACACAACAATAATACACAAAAATATCACAAAAAATAAAATAAAAAAGTGTACAAAAAAAAACTATAAGTACTACACCACTTTGAACAATTGTCAAATAATCATACATAATATATAGTATTGATATGCCATCAACAAATCTTCATCATTCGGCATGAATCCCGAGGTATAACATGGATCTCGAGGCAATCTTTTGAGTAAGAAAGGTTTAAACCTTGATAAAAAATCATATAGAGCTCAGATTTTAGTAAACTTATTGTCAAACTGACTAGCTCAACGAGACAAACCCAATGATATCAAAATTAGTCAAATCCGAGTCAAATCAAACTCAAATCAAATCATTAAATCACACTTGAAAGATTTCCAAGCATATTTCAAAAGTCAAAAACATGTCGAATCTTGTAAACTTATAGTATAAACGAGAGTATCGGTGAGAGGAATCGAACGAGCCCAAGATCACTCAATTATGATATCATTAAGGCCCTCAAATGTCTATCAAATGTCGTCTAATCGAGGGAAGCTCTTCGAACCGTCTCATCAAAGTGATTCATATTCTTGCATTAATTGCACGTGGAACTCTATAAATAGAGCCCACCCTTTTCTTGAGGAGAGAGAACTTGAGGTTTGAGGAAGATTTTAAATCTTTGAGAAAGACTTGCAGTCCAGCATCACTTTTGCCACCGTCGACCACCACCGACCATCGTTGACTATTGCCGATTGCCGACCGCCACATGCCGCCAACCGCCGATCTCTATCGGTCGACGCCTATTCCTTGCAATAAGTTCATTCGCACGTCGAAGTTGTAATTCGAGAGAGTTTGTAACTATTTTCTCTCCTACGGGACAAAGAATCTCTGTAACTATCAACTTATAATGAATTTGTACAATTGAATCAGACCCTGTGATTTTTCCCATTTATGAGTTTTACACATAAAATTCTCTTGCATATAGCCACTCGACGTTAAAACAAGTTTGTTATTGGCTATAACAGATAGCCACTCGGCAGATCCAAGAGTGTCATCTAAAGTTAGGGTCAAAAAATTTGTTATTAGTGTACGCCACCAATTTGTTTAAATCAATACCAAACTAAAATACCTTTCTGGACTTCCTGTTATTTCTCCTTGTGTGTGAAGTCATGCGAATATATGAAACGATGTTGCAGTCATCAGCTTTTGTATTCATGCTATATAAGTATTTTCTCTATTCTTATAATTAATGGTATATTGAAGATATTTTGAGGAAAAAACATTCAAACTTTAATTAAGAGTCATCAAGAGCTATGGTTAAATTGACTGACTCGATGAGACACACTCAATAATATCAAAATTAGTCAAATCCGAGTCAAATCAAACTTAGATCAAGTCATTAAACCAATATTAAAAGTTTTACAGACATATTTAGAATGTCAAACGAAAGTCGAATCTAGCAAACCTATAGTCAAATCGAACGTCTCGTCAAGAAGACCCTAGTGAGCCAAAGATTGCTCAAATCTACTCAAAGGTCCATCAAACACTATCTGATCAAAAGAAGCTCTCCGAATCGTCCGATTAAAATGATTTATATTCATGTATTAATTGCACAAAGAACACGATAAATAGAGCCTCACTTCTCCCATGAGAGCGAAACTTGAGGCTTGAGAAAGAACTCAAAGCTTTGAGAAGGACTTGAAGTCAAACTCCGCTCCTGCCACCACCGACCATCGCCGACCGGTCGGCCTCCACTGATTACCATCGGCCGTCTGCCCACTTCTTACAACAAGTTCGTTTCCGCCTGTCATGCAATATCCAATTTATAGTGGATTTCTTCAGCTGAGCTAGGCCCCGTGATTTTTTCCTTTCTAGATAATAACTTCTGGTGTCATTACTAGTTATTTTTTCTCTTCTGAGTGTGTATTAAATCTTCAACCACGCTAAGACGAAAATTCATTACTCTATCGTCATAAATTTTCCAGCACACATCAAGTCTTATACAATATTAGATCAAGAAAAAAATAATAAATAAAAAATTATTATTTATTAAATAAATAGCAACCCTTTTACAATATAAATTAAGCGAAGCCGACAGGCGATTCTTGGCTGTAAAGATCTAATTCGTTTTTCTTTGAAAACGTAAGAAAAATATTAATGTAAGTTTCCATCTTTTTTGAGTGAAGATAACAGTTCCAAAGTTGGAACATGCAGCACGTGGCATCTATTCTTTGGGACGATGGCTACGTCGTAATTAATTAATAAATACCATAAAATTCGTGCAGGCCGGTGCGTTCACTGAACTCTCTGTACTTAAAAAAGTCCAAACTGGGCCGACATCCTTCGATGGGCTTCTCGTAATATTCACAGGGATCCACAAAAAATAATAATAATAAAAATTTTATATATGTTGATATTAAGCCTAAATACTTTATATATAAATAAGAAAAAAAATTAGGTGAGATTCTGAGAATAATAACCTTTCCATAAATAGAGTATGAATTTTAAAATCATTTGAGTTAGTTTAAGAATAATTTAAAAAAATAATTAATTAATCATTCGTATATTATATTCATGCACATGTTCATGACACCACACCAAGATGTCATATATATAAATATCAAATAATATGACTATAGTTTAGATTAAATGAATTTGGTCTATGACTTTGCATTGCTTGACTAGAGATTAAATTGCATAAATTAGAGCCAATGTTGAGCCATATTCAAATAGGTTGGAGAACCTATATATAACAAATATGATTCCAAATTCCATCCCCACTTAAAAATTTTATTTATTTCTTAACTAACAAATAATTAATAATTGTTGACCTCATTTTTTATTAACTCCTCAGTTTATTCATAGTATAAGATAAATTTGAAGTAAATCACATAAAATGAAAATCAAATATAATTATTTTCAATAAATAAAGGTTAGATATGTAAATAAATATGAATTAAGTGTTAGGGATATAAATCTTCCTGTTTTTTTTTTTACATTGATATATTGAATTTTGTATTGATTATGTGATGTCTGATGTATAAGAATCTCTATTAAAGATGGCAGATTATTTCATTAATAAATAGTTTTAAATTATTTTAAGATAAGTTACTTTAATGGATAAAATGAATTTGTAACAATGTTTAAAGAATTCAAAATTTTATTACATACAAATTTAAACAATTTTGAAAAATATTGCTAAATCTGAATTTGTCGTGTGAATCGCACCGAAGTAATAGAGCGTGGAACATGAGAGAGAAGGAGAGAGCGTGTGTGTGGTCGATGATGAATAGTTGAATTAGGGAATTTCTATTGATTCTTTGATTACCCCTTATTGTAGAAATGATCATCTTATTTATAGGAGAGGGGGCACTGTGTGCATAAATACATCATTATCACTACTTTAAATGGGTGTTATAGGATATTTTAGTTATTTACATAAATGAGCTTATGATTCGGCTATCATATCACTCGGTCGGCTAAGACGGGTAGTCTATATAGCTGCAAGACTCGTTCGACCCACTATACTAATTTGGGGTTGTCGTCTGGCTCGAGTCAATCGGTTGGTTGTTTGGTCTTGTTGTCGATTATCGACCCCTAGATGAGGAGATCCCCTTGCTAGGATGAGATTAGGCTATCAGTCAAAGAATGAATAATTGTATTCAACAGGTAGACTACCACTTGATCGAAGTTTCCTTTAGGGTGTTGCGAAGTTTATCATAGTGAGAACCTTCAGCCTCCTAAAGAGTCTTAGAGGTTCTTATGCGGCTGTTGGCGATGCTAGAGTGAGAGTTGGGTCGGTGTCTTCTCTCAGCTTGATAGATCTTGGTATTTAGCTCGTACAAGCTTTGTTTGGCCAGCTTTGGATCTTGATCTGCACATGCTTCGACAATCAATTTTTTGATCTTCTTATCTGCATATCTGATCGTACTTCTCTTTTAGACTTGTATACACCAATATGAATCTCAAAAAGAACGAATGGACGAAATTAAAAAAAGCTTCCCTCAAAGGTAAATAACTGTGAGTTCAACCTATAGATCGGGCATTGCAGCAATGTTTTTCGACTGTCCACCGTCTAGGTGACCCTCCAACTCAGCCAATTCAATAGCATATAAAAAATGTCAATGAACTATTAAAGATCGACGACAACCAAAGAAATCTCTACATACTCATAAATCTATTCATTAAGGAGAGAGTCTCCATACATCTTTTCCCTTCCTTTTCCTGCGAGGCGCCTTTGTCTTCCTTCAACAGTGACTGCGGAGAGATACTGATTTTCATTCCCTTAGGCCTCTTCTCACCCTCCACGACACTTTTAGAGAGCAAGGGCTGTTGGCTTGCGAAAATCACACCCCTGCCAGACTCAGGAGTTGTGGTCTCTTGACGAGGGCCTTCGACACCTGCCCCGCAGGATTCCCAGCTGAGCCGACTTGATCAACCATCGCAGGTTTGGTTCTCGGGGTCTATGTAAGAATCTCTTAAATCGTCTGCCATGGCTCAACTTGGCGGATCAGGAAAGAAATGAAGACAACCAATACAATGTCGAAGCTTATGACTCTATTTGTATAGCATACTAGGTACAAAATCCTATGGGAGTTGATTATTAAATTAACTTTCTCAATTCTAGTACCATTGAATGCTAATAATTTTCCTGTCTTTATCGTAGCTACCGCTTTCAAGGAACAGGAAAATTCGGAAAAAAATATGTATACACCACAACTTTCAGCATGAATCTCAAAGAAAACAAACGGTCAAACATAAAAAAGCTTCTCTCAAAGGTAAACAGCCTACCGACAAGTCACCCCCAAGCAAGTGAATCCGGGAAAAGTCAAAGCTCTGGAGATGGTCTCTCACCCGATAGCAAGAAGATTCGCCAAAGGTGATGCGTAATTCATCCTAGTGACAAGTCTCATTGGATACCCCGCACAAGCAGCGAGAAGATTCACCTATGATCTTACAAATTGGGATATCCGACCGAGGCGACAAACCGACCAGGTGACGAGACGCAGGCTCTATAAGACTTGAGCCAAAGCTACAGGTGAGGCACAGCTCACCCGACAAAACAAATCGACTCATCACACAACCAACCGACCGACCGAAGCGCATACAAAAACCCCCTGATCGTGATTGGACAACCGACCTGCTTTTTCCACAGCTGACGAGAAATTCATTCGACCAAACTCCTCGATCGAACGAACACCAGGCAAAGTCGCCGCCCAGTCGATCACTAAGTCGATCAAATTCTAGCAAGCTGATCAACCATTTACCGCTTTACCAAACTTCAGAATGTAATACATATGTGGAATGAAATTCATACAATTTATTAGAGGACTGATCAGATCAAGAATAGTTTCCATAATTCTTCTCTCCTTTCTATAATTATACAAAATACATCCATATAAATAGAAGGCAAAGATACTAATAATGGAACTCTCCCCCGATTCTCAACATAATAACTCTTAATTCACTTCATTGTTCTATCTCTTTTTCCCTTCACTCAGCTCTAACACTCGATGCGTATTCACAAAAGACAATCTAGAATCCAATAAATCCGTTGGACTTTCTCAAGATTTGTACTGACACATTTCTTATGTAAACTTTTAAATAATGCTTCAAAATTTTAGTAGTAATCACAAATCGTTCTTTATAACAAGCAGCTTATAATTAAATAATATCATAAATATTCTGTTTGATCCATTAAAAAAATTATTAATGATATAAATATCTGCCATTTAGCAAACACAAATAGGTGACAATATGCTGCCATCTTATTCTCTAACATAAAACCTTAAATTTGTAGTATTATCAATAAATAGTAAATAATAATGCTACTATTGTGTCCCCTTGTATTTGGTTTTTGCTATTGGTTGCTTCCCACTGGTTTCAAGGCACTAGAATACAACATGTGTTAACACTATTTATAAACTATGACTGTAATGTATTAATAAACATTAATATGAGATATATAAATGGAGAGGAAAATGATATTATCTAGAGTAGTGAAATAATAAAGTTTGTTGGGCATACTTTGTGGTTATGTGTGTTTTTGTAGGAAGATTCACCAAAGATAAGAAGATTATTGGCATAATGAGAATACAAAGTGAGCAATTTTATTGAAGGGAATAATGAGCCTCTCCTTAGAGTGTGCATTAGATTAGTGAGACAAAATATTTATAATTAATAATATAAAAAATAAAAAGATAATTGTCAACCTTATCTAGTACAATTAGAAAACGGAAAATTATCTTAAAAGCATCATATAAGTTCGCATATAAATGCATAATAATAATGTAAGTCTTAATGTAAGAGATAAACTAGGTGGAATCTCTTTGTATGTAAGTCTGTGAAGTTTGAATATTCTTGATAAGATATCAAAATTCTATTTTGAAATGAATTATAGAATAAAAGTATTGCTCTCATTTTTGTTACTGTATTTTTCACCAATTAGGCAAAAGCAATGCTATTAGAGCTTAATGCATACAGCTTTAATATGAGAGTTTAATGGCCTGTTTACGACAACTTACCTTTGTATTTTAGAATGTCACCACAATTCTGTTTGAATAACTAATTTCTTGTTGTTTTCTAAAAATTTATGTGATCGAGAGTTTTTTTTTTTTTTTCTTACCTCAAGAAAACCAATCTCTGATTTTTTTTTTTTTTTTAAATTTTATTTATAATTTTCATAGCAACTTTCTGAGAAGCTATTTTCTTCATCACAGCTTTGCAACAACACTATTAAATTGTTGTAGCCACCCAAACATACCCCAATAAAGAAATGATTTATGTTTTATTTTTTTGCAAAAAGTTTATCAATAAATTAATAGAAAGTGTTATAAAAATTTTATAAATCATTCAAATGTTTGCATATGTAGATATAAGAATCAACACAAAGATACTTAACCAATATTGAGAAGCATGCATATCTTGCAAATATAATTATACTAATAATAATTTGAATGTCATGGGCATTAATTACATATTTTTAATTTGAGATGAGAGATGTCTGACAAATAAAACACATACATATATATTTTTTTTTTAGATAATGTTAAAAAAGATCATATCTGCTATTATATCAATGATCTCATAACATATTCACACCATAAATACTGACCTTCAATACAAATGCCAACATATCACACAATGTATATTTCTTGTATCATCCTTTTATGAATAAAAATAGGCAATATATATATTTATATATATATATTAATTTGACATGAGAGATTTCTGACAAGTAAAACACAGATATTTATATCTTTGTTTTAGATAATATTAAAAAGGATCCTATATGCTATTATATTAATGCTCTCATAACATAGCCACCCTCCATAAATAATGACCTTTGATTTTTAAAGCAACTCAATAGCATCCAAATGCAGGGGGAATCCAATTCTTTAAATGCCAACATGTCTCACAATGTGCAGTTCTTATATTGTCCTTTTGTGATTAAAAATTAGGCAAACTAAACCTTGAAAATCTCTACTTATGAACTCCCAAATTTAGCTTTCCTTTGCTCAGCCTTGTCCTTGAGAGGCAACTAAGAAAATGCATAATAGGATCAAAATAAAAGTTAAGTTTTAGATACGAAAGACAACGTAATTATGCAACATTAATTTTGCAAAAAGAAAAGAGCAATAATGTGTTCTAAAAAGTTTGAATTTGTTTTAAAAAGAGTACATCATATCAATAATCAATCGACTCTTACATTACATTTATCGTGAAATAAATTCAAGAAGTTAAAATCCAACATGTTTGATCGAATATCCTCACCGTTTTTTTTTCGCCCGTTCTTTATTGATTTTTCACGAGTCAGAACTGAGTTGAACACCTCTCGCTATTTTTTGTGCATAGAGCATAAGTGCATTTTCCTGCAAAAACAGAAACAATTGAAGCATTTCAACCTTTTTCCAAGTCTTATGACATGGGAAAAATTAATGCTAAATAATGCATAATGTGGGTAGCAGCACAAGAAGATACATAGATAGCTAATGGAGTAAGCCTTAAATTTGCTTTTCATTTACCTCATACAAGAATCCACTCAGGGCATAGAATGGGGATATTTGACAAAAGAACTGAGCTCTCATAAACGTTTCCTTTGGTGAGGTCTCGTGACAATTTTATCTTTGGGTCAAGCTCACGAGCCGACCATCATGACTGCAAGCCGAGCTCGAGTTCGCCATTTGAGCTGGACTTAAACTGGTGCTTGCACTTTGACAAATGAACCGAGTTCAAGTTAGAAGAGACTCGAGCTTGGCTCAGCTTATTTATAGCTTTAAATGAGAATGTCTTGTGAAATTTATAGAAAAGAATGAGCACTCAATGCATTGACTTGAAGGTTAACTTAAGCTGTTGATGGCTGCCCTGCCGCTAGTGATATTTACTTAGTACAAAAATAAAAACTTCGATGAAACTATATTTTTCGAGAATTCACATATCTAGCACACAATTCTTATATAATTTTACATGTTTCACACCTAAACTTTCATATATACGTTTATAGCACTTTGGTGCTTTACGTTTATAGCACTTTGGTGCTTTAAAATTATACATGAAAAGATATATTTCATTTTTTAAAAGTGATAATAATACTATTTTTCAAGTTTAAGTGATACATTTGTAAATATGAAAGTTTAGGTGAGGGATATGTAAATATATAAGAATTGTGTGCCATGTATATAAATGCCCCATCTTTCATACATATATTAACACCATAAGAATTCCATCTTGAGTTACGGGATACCAGAAAAGTCCCCATCTTTCATACAAAATGTAGCCAAGATATCTCTAGCCAAATCTGTCTTATAGATTGCACTGCAAGGGGACAAAAAATAAAAAACTTGGATCAAATCTAAAATAGATATATAACGGCAAACAAAAATATATATATATTAGCCTGCATGCATTTAATTCTTCAATTTAAAGCACATGATGTGCTAAATTAATGATTTGATAAAGAAAATTAAAGAAAACTAATTTCTACGCAGATCATTAAAAAGAAAAATAGATATAATAAATAATTGTAGCAAGAAGGATGTCAGCTAAACGAAGCAGTGGCAGTGATGCTTAGTTCTTAATATTGAAGATTTTCCAGAATTCCTATTTGAAGCGATTTCTCATATAAAGATTGATTAGAAAGTATCAAAGAACTCAAGATTTAGGGTTATTAAGTGCTCTTAAATTTGTGTTGGTAGAGTGATATATTATTGTTTTAGTATTGCATGAAGATCCAACACACAAACAAGTAGAATAAAACTTACAGAGAAGACAATAGGTCTTTTCTACGTGGAAACCCAAAAAAAGAAAAAAAATCATGAGGTCTAATGCAATTGAAATGATTTTACTACGTTGTTGTAAGTTGCAAAACTTTGTTGTCCCTTGAATAGTTGAAAGCAATATTACATAAGTGGGGTGTGGCTTTTACTGGGGAAGGGATGGAAAACACTGAGGAAGTGGTGGTGACTCAACTAACATCAAGAAAAACCTACAGTAAAGCTCTTGTGCTAGGAAATCCGATGCCAGTGTCTTTGGTAGCAGCGACCAAGTGATGGTGGTGGCCCTGGCAATGGTGGTGGGGAAGCAATGGTGGCGACAGTCGAGCAGTGATAGTCTAATGTTGGCGGTCGGGCACTAATGGTCCGACGGTGGTGGAGCTTGACAGCGGCAATCTGACATACAACTCGATGACGGCGGTTCGACGGTGGTTGAGCTTGACGGAGGTGGTCCTGTGGTGATGGAGCTCCACGAAGGCAGTCCGATGGCGGTGGAGTTCAATGGCGTTAGACGGGTGTTGGTTGTTCGATGATGGTGGAGCTTGACGACAATGGCCGACGGTGGTGGAATTCGACGGCGGCGTCCAATAATGGCGGTGCTCTACGACAACAGTCGGGCACTGGTGCTTTGGCGACGGTGCAGCTCGAGAGTCCTTAGGAGCTTGGAACTCCCTTCATCCTCTTTTTTATGTCCAGATCCCAAGTACCATAGGTGGTGGGGGTTGATGAGGTGTTTTGTATTTCAATATATTTTCTTATAGACACCAAAATACAAACGCAAGTATACGTATCGCACAAGTAATGCAAGGCTCTAATGGAGTCCTGATTATCGATCCCACTACAAATGTATAAATTTATGATAGTAGTACTAAAACACAAAGTTCTAACTATAAAATTTACAAGTAAAAAACACAAGTTGACAATGTTTAATTATACTAATAGAACTAAGTTTACCAAACTATTACCTAAACTTTGAAGTAAATTTACTAATTATAAACAAAGTTTTACTATTTTATATCGAAAGGTTCAAATTTGTGAAAACATCATTCCCCTTACAATGAGTATAAGGTTAATGAAAGATTTAGATTGTTGGAAAATGTATTGTGTCAAATATGAGCATTTCGATTATTTATCCTCTTCCGATTGCATAAAGAACATTGGTTAATTTTCTTTTGATCCTTAAATCCGTGGTTAGGCTGAGAGGATACTGGATCCCACTCCAGAGCTCTCACTTCCCCCTTGCTTGAAGAATAATTCTCGTTTTAGTTTCCAAACACTAGGACCGAATTGAGGATTTTAGTTTGTCACCCTTATAATCTCCAATACTACGCCTAACAAAGTATATTTCCTATTTATTTGCACTCAACCCTATGGACTACATTCTCATCCATATAATTGAATGTGATTCTCACTTTGTTGTAGAACTCATATTTAGGGCTGTCAAAAAAGCTCGTTGTTCGCGAACAGTTCGTGCTCGGTTCGCCAAGAAGTTCGTGTTCGATTCGTTCGATAAGCAAACGAGACGAACACGAACAATTTTTTTCGTCCGATTTGTTAAACGAACCAAACACGAACAGTGATATGTTCGTTTGTGTTTGGTTCGTTATTGTTCGAAATATAAAATAATTTAAAATAAATTATATATAAAAAATTTATGATATTTTAAAAATAATTATATATTATAAAAATTTATCATATTTTAAATAATTAAACTTCTATAAATTATAATATGTGATAAATTATTAAAAACAATAATAATATTAGAGTATTAATTATATTAATATAAATATTATAATCAATATACTATACTATATATTAAAATAAAACCCTAAACACCTTATTCGATTTGCTTCATTTTGAGGAAGTATGGATTACCTAATGTGTACGGAATATCTGATCAATTTACTTCATTTTGAGGAAGTATGCTATCAAAGCTATGGCTGTAAAAAAAACTCGTTCGCGAACAGTTCTTGTTCGGTTTGTTAGAAAGTTCGTGTTCGATTCGTTCGATAAGCAAACAAAACGAACACTAACAATTTTTTTTCGTTTGGTTTGTTTAACAAACTAAACACGAACAGTGATGTGTTTGAACATTTCGAACACAAACACTAGCTCTGTTCGTTCGTGTTCGGTTCGTTTACACCAGTACTCATAGTCATTTCAAATCTTATACTTCACCACAAATTTTAATATTTTAATTGGCCAGATAAAAAATAAATAAAGTACGAAGTATAAAATCATCACAAGTATTTAACATTTAAATGACATATCTAATCTATATTTTCATTTTACTGTATCTCATTGCAAGGAGAAAGACAAAGAAATCTACTCATAATTCATGAGAAATATACGAGAAAATATGAATTTTATATATAAAAGAATGTTCATACAAACAACGATAAACAAACACAACTTATCTGTAACTCTTCTCTAAAGTAAATCCATTGTTTGAATCTCTTTATCTCTTACAACAACACTCAATACTCACACCAAATAAGACTCCACAAGACTCCACACACTTTTTACTTTGACTCCTACAACAACCTTACACTAAAACTCCAAAACTCCACTTAACTTCACTCACACACACTCATTTCTGTCGTTTAAAGCACTCTAATATAATGTAGGGACGAGTTTCCCAAGAGATGCCTCAATCAAACCTCCAAATGTCGTATGAATACGTCGAATCTGCTAAAAATTCGTGCGTAACTATCCTAGGACGTCATCGGCGCCGAATTTGGGCATTGTCGGCGCCCAGTCTCTGACAAATGGCGTCGTCGGTGCCCATCCAGGCGCCAAGCCACGTTTCTAAACTTCTATTCTCTGGATACGAACGTCGTCGGCGCTCAGCGCCAATTTTTCAAAAATTGCCTCATTTGACTCCAAATTAAGGCATCCTCGTTGGCATTCCAGATAGTGAAGCCAGGGCCTTCCCTTGCAAACCAAAAAGGATTTTTGTTTTTATTGGACAGATCAAACTTGAAGGAGGTTAAGACCCGTGATTCTATGACCAAGTTGGAAGTGATCCGAAAACCCGTGATTTTACGACCGGGTTGGAGGTGACCCCTAGACCCATGATTCTACGATGAGGTTGAAAGCAATTAAGACTCGTAGTTCAATGGTGAGGCAATTGTCTTCCTTTAAAATAAGTGTTGACCAACCTCATAGGACAAACTACGTTAGAAGCGATCAAAGCCGGCAGTCCTGCAATGAGGCAGCTATCTTCCCTTGAAGAAGTTGACCGACCTCATCAGACATACTGAGTTGGAGGTGTTCAAGGCCTGTAGTCCTACGACAAGGCAACTGTCTTCCCTTACAAGAGGTGTTGATCGACCACATCGGATAGACCGGGTTAAGGTTATTAAGGCTCACAGTCCTACAACAATACAACTATCTTCCCTTAAACGATGTTGATCAACCTCATCAGACAGACCGATTAGGAGGCGATCAAGGCTCGTAGTCCTACGACGAGGCAATTTTCTTCCCTTAAAAAAGTATTGACCAAACTCATTGGACAGATCAAGTTGGAGTCAACCAAGGCTCATAGTCCTATGATGATAGTGATTGAGTAGTGGTGGGTTCAATGACGACAATAATAGTGGTGGTTGGGCTATGGTGGTGATGATCCAGGAATGAAAATAGCTGAGTGATGGTGTTCTAGCAGCTAAGGCGACCTAATGATAATGGCCAAGCGATGGAGAGTTGTACCACAATAGTGACGTCAATCGAGCGTTAATGATCTGATATAGAAGCAGCAGTCCAATGAGCATGGCCAGACACGTCGTTGGCAGTCTAACGTCAATGGTTTTGTGACGGTGGTTCAATGAAAATTATCTGGTACTATGGTGACCTTACAATAATGCTCAAGCACGATGATGACCCAACATTTGTGATCCCCTTACGACGATGACCCGATGATGATGGTGCGTGTTGACCTCACTTTTTGTCGAGGTTTAGTATTCTTCCTAGATTTAGGATTCTAGCCTCAGGAGCTTCCCCGACGATCCTAGATTCCTAGCGATGGGACCCACCTCGTTTTAGAGTGTCTGGAAGCCACTTCGTTACTCTTTGAAATCTTGTACGAGATTCCGTACCGCTAGTCTATAGCCGGTCGAAATTGACGTCAGGAGTTCAAATTGAGTCCCTATAGGACCTCTGGACATTAGGACAGCCTCGTGCACGCCTTACACACATGCACTATTCTAATCGATCGAGCTCGAGTCAAAATTTGTGACGAGACCAAATTTCGATACGATTTTGACTTGACCGTCGACAAGGTTGCCCAGACGACCTCGGATGACGAAACGGACTGCGCCGATGCGTCCGGAACGTCGATTTTACCTAAAATTGACATTAAATTTGCGACGATAGCCTGTCAGGGGCGAAATTGGTGAATTAGGGTTTAATTTAATAATAATAATATATATATATTTATACACTTATAAATTAAAACCTAAGCCCTAATTCCCTCTTACGCGTGATTCGGCCCGTCTCCCTCTCCCGCTCGTGATCGAACATCCGAGCCAGCGTCTCCTTCTCCCGCGCTCGAGCCGCACGCCTCTCGCCCCATCTCCTGTGGTCTCCTCCTAGAGCCGCAGATACCCATCCCTTATCCCTGGCTGCGCTATCTTCTCCCTGCGACTTGTCCCGCGTGCGCAAGTGGCCCGAGCCTTCTTGCGGCAATTTGTCGCCAGCTCCACTTGCGCACCTTCCTGTAAGGTGAGTAGCAGCACTTCCTCCCCCTTCTTCGCCTATAAAAATCCCCATTTGGGATGAGTTTAGGGCTGGCCGAACTTCTTCTTGGAGAAGGGGAGGTGTTGCTGGTTTGAGGCTTGGACTTCCTGCTTCCTTTGTGTATTCTACACTAGCTGGTACCCCTTATCTCCCCTATTTATCTTTCGGTTTGGCCCAGGGAAGCCGTAACTCATGCTGTTGGCTTAGCTTCCCCTGTTTAACATTTCGGCTGGGCATGTATATGTTGAGGAGTGCTTTGTCTTGTTGTGTAAAAGCTGATTATTCACTCCCCCTCTTTAGTATCATGCTAGCATGTGTTTATGCAAAAGTTTGAAGAGTGTTATTATGTGAAGCATGTGTAGGAGTAGGGAATGTGACATAGCATTAGTTTCTTCCTTTACTCTATTTGCTTAAAATGGTGAAAGATTGACATGTTACTATCTTATTTCTCCTTTTATGCTTAAGGTGAAGTTCAAAATAAAAAAATTGTGGTTTTACATTTGGGCTTATCTAGCATGAAATATTGGAGAACTTATTTGGGTCTTGCAAGCATGTGGTAAATTTGGTTGGGATGGTAAGTTGCTTATTCCCCTTTTGCTTCTTTTATATACATGTGGAGGCTTGATTTTCTTGGGCTCCTTGTAGCCTAGTCCTTTATAAGAGCATGTTGTGAAATCTTTTAGTAGGTTGGGAAAGCTTAGTTTTAATGTCTTAAGTCTTTTTTGGCTTAAGAGTGCATGCTTAGATGGATTTGGAAAAGATTTTATACTTGTTCTCATGTGAACCATGTGAAGGGTTTAGTTCCAATGCCTTAAGCTTCATTTGTTTCAAGAATGCATGCTAGAAAGGGTGGTTGAAAAAAGGATTCTATGTGGGTTCTTACTCAAAGCATGTACTTGTCTTTTATTTTTGATATATTGGAAGCATGATCTTGAGGTAAAGTTGGCTCTTCTTGCAAACATGTTAGGATGAATATTATAAAGCTCCTTGCTTACTTTGGCTTGGCATGAGTTATGGAAAGATTTATTTAGCTTTTTAACATGCATGTGGAGCTCATTTCTTGCTCCTTGTAGCTTTGTCTTGATAAGATGCATGTTGTAAAGATCCTAATTGGTTTAGAAGGCATTGCAACTTATTTTGATAGCTTGGTTTGGTCCTTCATAAAGTGCTCTCCTCTTTAATTATTTGTTGAAAGATTATTTCATGCTTGGAAGGGTTAAGTTGGAGGAAGGCTTAAATATGCTCTTTTCTTTGTTTAAGATGCATGGGGGCTTTGTATTTTGATATGTTAAAAATATGGAAGTATTTGTTTTAGCTTCATGCTTGATTTGATTTGGCTTTATGGTGCCTTTGGAAGGCTTGTTTTAAAGGAGTTTGGGTATTGGCTTTTATGGAAGCTTGAGCTTTGGTTTCATGTTGAAGTTATGCTTTACTCGTTTAAGTTTATATTTAGCTTTAAAAGATTTGTTTTTTTTTTTAGCTTCACTTGGAGGCTTGGTTGGCTTGTCCTAGCCCCTACCCGAGAGCCTGCTTTGATGTATTATGCTTATTCCCATTTTAATACTTTAAAAGATGTTTTCATGACTTTGTTTTATACTTCATACATGGCTCGGTTTTAGCCTAATTGAGATCTCCTTTCCTTAGCTTTGTGTTGGGTTCGATTTCAGCATCATACTTGGCTCGGTTTTGAGCCCAATGTTGGCTCGGTTTCACTCCTATAGTGGTTTTCTGTTGTGGCTTTGCGTTGAGCTGTAGTTATGGCTTTGTGACGATCCTTTTATAAATCTTATGCTGGGATTGTTTCCCCTTTTCCGCCTCAGCCGAGAGCCTCTGTTTGGATTTGTTGGAGGAGTTTATACTCTTGAGGTATATTAAGTTATGAATCAAATTGGGAGTTTGGAAATCTTAATGTTGGCTTGAGTTGCGAGTGCTAGTGTGGCCCTTTGCTGTCTTGGCCGTGGGACTCCTTGACCCTTGTAGCAACCTTGGCCGTGAGCTTTAATGTGGTGATTTAAATGGGAGCCTTACCTTTTGCTACTCTTGCCTATGAGATTGATTGAAATGGTTTGGAAGTATCTCTTTGGTTTGCTTGTGGGGAGGAAATTGAGCACTATACTTGGGACATCCCTTAGATGCTTTATTTGATGAAATTGGAGTTAAATAAATTCTGAAAAGCTTGTCCATTCACTCTCTTATAAATTTGGAAGCTTGTCCTTTCATTGGGAGTTTAGGGATCTTCTTGTTGTTGTTAACTTGGTCCCGAGCCAGATGGTGGTTTTACTTTTTAGTCGCCTTTGCCCATAGAATTTATGGTGGTGATATGAAGGTTCAATTCTAGCATGAGTTTGGAAACATTAGCAGCCAGTGTTTTCCTAAGCCATTTCCTCTTTTGCTTGATTTTAAATGCCTTGAACGATTTTCTCGGATTTCGTTTCTAAACACTCTTTTGATATAATTGCACCCAAGCGAGAAAATGACACCCTCGAGGTCGATTCAAGGAGCTTGGGCTTTGTTTTCAGTGTTTTATTATTACATGTCTTAGGGGAATTTTAGATTAACCCATCTGTCGCTTTAACCCTTTAAATTCGAAGGTGGTTTAGTCTTCTTTTCCCCTTCTTGTTGCTTGACACGTCTTCCCCGCTCCACTCGGAGTTTGGTTTTGTTTTGTTTTTGGGGCAATGACGGCGATGATGCTAAAGGCACGCCAATGATAGAGTAGAATGATATCCCATCCTACGACATCAGGACCCGCTCCGGGCCCCAGTGAACCGTAGGATGACGAGTATCATTCACCGCTATAAGCGCAAGCGGGCACCCGTACCTTCTTAGGATTGCTTAGTGACCCTATACCCGACGAAATGATCAACTCGTGGACAATCCCAATTTTCAAAATCGATATGAATGGATACTATTTCACTACAAACAAATATTGATAAACTCTCTTTTGTATGCTCGAAATCCACGTGCATGCTTAAAAATATAAATTTTAAAATCATATTATAAAATTTAGTTGTCAACTTGTTGATTACCAGTTCCGGGTTGAGGAGCACCCTTCCTGAGTTAGGTTTAGTAGGACACCCTTCTAGTTGAGTGGCGGACTCTATACACTCGGGTGACCGAGTAGCCTTCGACGACCCTTCGAGCAAGATCTATCACGCTTCGAGCCTAGCCTCGATCCGAGTGCTTGCAGTTTTCTTCGGATTTTCGTATGATTTTGATGAAGCACTCGTGGTCTTTTTTCCGGGACTTTTCTGAGGTTTTGATGATTTGATTTTGATTTTTTTATTTTCTCCGGGCTTTCTGTTGTGAGTCATTCGCCGTCTTTTCTCGAGCTTTCTAGACGACACTTCGTTTTCCGCTTCGGCTTTCACTCATGTGACACACTCCGACTCGCCGCATTCAGTAAATAACGGACCTCCTGAGTATACGGGTTTGCTTTACATTCATAAGCATATTACCTTCCTATCTGCACTCGCTACTTGCTTCTTTCCTTACATAAGCATGTTGTACCATACTTTCTGTGCGATGTTTTACTCGTTTTCCGTGCTACATACTACGCTATACACTGTATCAACATCTAAAAATACTTGCATAGGAAGTTTAGGAGAACTCAACCATAGTAGTCACTTGATTGAATATTTTGACTTGCCATCTTAGAAAACTTAACCTTTTCACTGCAAAGGAGCTTGGAGCTACGGTAGGCAAGCGCCATCTTCAACAAAGAAACATATCTTCACAATGCCTAAACCATTCCTTGGCTTAAATAACAATCAATAGGATTTCGAGGTTGTTCGCTTAGTGCGACATAAATCCTCAACCTCTTGTCGGCCTTTGTATAGCTTCTCAGTACAATATAAGCCCCGACTCGTTTTAGTGATTCCGAGCGTTATCGTTCGTTACGACCTAAATCCTCACATCTTCTGAGTTATTTGTGTGATCGTTTCACACGAACGTAAGTCCCTAATTAAATAAAATCGGCATGATGAAACACTTAAATAATATCTCCTCTAAATCGAACAAATCATAGGATAGCTTGGAAGTCACCGAGGTTCGCCTCCGGATCTCCGATATCCCCTAGCTTTTCTTCCTTCGGATCCTACAATAAAATGTTCCGGATTTGAGTCGATCCCCTTTCACACCTCTTCGTCCGATTACGTCGAAAAGTCCTTTCCTTTCGATCTCCTCGAAGATAATATTTCCGATTTTTATCGAGAGTTTTCTCAAGCGATCTCAGTCATTTAGGATGTAATTAACTATAGGGTTTGCCTTTATAGGAAGCATTTCGAACCCAAACTTAAAATAAACCATATTTAATTCTTCATATTAAATAGGGAACTCATGTCAACGAATAAAATGGTTTCGCGAGACCAAACGGACGTCATATATTTCTTAGTTTATTTGATCGAGCCTCACCCTCAAGTTTTGTGTTTGTCTTTCGGGATAAATGCACGACTTGAGCGTAAGTAGCCTCTTTCATTTAAACTATGAAAAATATGGGGTCAGTTTGACTTCATACTTCTTTTCTAAAATCATGTTGAAGCATCCTTCCGAAGCGGGCGACGGGATTTCGATTCCGGCAACCGACAGCTTCTTACGGGCACTTCACACCCAAAACAACGCCGACAGTGCGGTATGACGACAACCTATGATGATGGTTGCCCAATGATAGTGGTCGACGGTGGTATTAGTTCTCTGGTGACGATGACGATAATTGTTAGGAAGGGCATCAAGCTCCAACAATAATATATTTGGTTTGTTGGCGTCAAGCGGGTTATAATGGTCTAGATGCAGCCCTACCGAAGATGGTGATTCAGTAAAGGTGTAGTGGTTGTGGCAGCACCGTTGTCCAGGCGACTGTGGTGGCAGTAGCGCCATCGGACAATGGTGGGTCGACAATGACAGTGCAAATGCTGGCTACGATGACCGAGTAGTGGTGATTCAGTGATAGCATTGGTGTCAGTCGGACGATGGAAATGGCTTAGCAAAATTAGGCCTCTTTTGGGGTAGCTTATAATCGCGGGCTTCATTTTCAAAATGCAATTGTCCCCTTTGATTAGTGCGTTCGGGCTGCATTTTGGGTAAACCTTTAACTCTTCCTTGTAATGATTAAGTAGGATGATTGTAATGTGAATTGCTTGGCAATTTCTCATATTTTAAATGGTGATGATTAACCTTAAAATCTTAATTTGTTTTTCATTCTGGCCAATTGAATTGTAAAAACATGTTGTGAATCATAAGTCTTAGGAAAGTCTATGGTAGAATCACCTAAGTTAATCACTTTAACCTATGGGGTATAGAGAAATGCCTTGTAGGGAGGTGCAAATGTTAAGAAAATATGTTTTGAAGGGATATCTATGGGATTTAAGAAATTAAAGTCATTTTAATCCAAATTTCTTTCTGCACTTGGGAGTGGGAGAAAATTGTTGCTCCTATTTATCACTAGTCCTTTAGTACTTACAACTTTACATTCCATGTAATTCACTTAACTCATTACAAAGGAGGGCCTCTTAAATATTTTATGTATTTTCAATTTAAATTGTGATAAGAAGGATTACTTGTGTAGAATTTAACTTTTCTTTTTTTGTGACACATTAGGATAGTTTTATAGGACTTTTGACAACATCCACTTCTCAGGCTAGAACTCAAAACAGTAGGCTAAAACTTTTCCAATTTTGAATTACTTCATTCCTTATGGGATCGACATTATGAACTCTAAAATACGATATTACTGATACGACACGTGCACTTGCGTGAGCCTCTCGTGTTGTAACACTTGGGATTGGTATCATGTAGTAACGCTCCAATTGCGAGAATGCTCTCCAATTGCGAGAAAGCTGGCGAAACACGATGTGTTTGTTTGCTACAGGACAAACATACCGTTATTTTATTGTTGTTTTAGATCGCGAAGGATTCACTGCATTGGGCCTCCGTTCGGCATTTTGCAGATGAAAATGTCCAAAATAATCATATTCCGCTTGCTGACTAGAAGCATGTTCCATTGGCCGGAAGCAGTCCACTGAATCTTGCATTTCCGGCGAACGTCTATTTACGGGGAGATTTCATTGATCCCTCGGAGAAAAGCTTCGAGATGCTAAGCGTGCAGACCATAGAGAAGAAGAAGAACAGTGCAGAGATAATATTTTTGCCTCTTTTCCTTATCAAAAGCTTTCAACACCTTTTTTTATTGAAACCATCTTTTCACTTTATTGAAAAGCTCATTTTAACCGTTTCTGTTTAAAGTCCTTTATAACGCCACTTCTTTGAAGGGTGAAGCAGTCTCGAACAAAGCCTAAGTTAATCACCGAAGGTCTTATAGTACTACTGCAACCATTAAGACCTGCAAAAAATTATCTCAATGTGCAAGCAATAAACTATTGTTGGTTGTCTACACTGGTGTAAGAAGCTTGTTATTAGTGACTCACAATTGACTAAAGGCAAAGGGGTATTCTTGTACTTTTGCCCATCCTTTAAGCCTCTTCCTTAGGCTCCTTCTATTTTAAATAGATGTGGGTGGGTGAGGCTAAGGCTAAGGGTGTATGTGAGAGGCAAGAGAGAAATTCTGTTCAAGAACTTGAGAGAGTTAGATTAGCCTTGGAGGAAGGTGAGGAGAGCATCTTAAGGGTCTTGGGAGCAAATGAAGACCCATGGAAGATGAGGGCTCATCTTGTAAGGCTATGTACTTCTTTGCTTTTGCCATAGTGAACATCCAGATTGTTTCCCTCCCGTGGATGTAGGTCCAAAGAGACCGAACCACGTAAATTGCTTGTGTTTCTTGTTGTGTTTGCTTTTGTTCTTTGTTTATTTCTTCTAGCCAATCGATTTTCCCACAACAATTGGCGCCGTCTGTGGGAAAACCGTACTTCTTGCCTAGAAGATTTGGCAGCAAAGAATTCAGCAAGGTATCGCAGCCTGCACGTGTTCGGCTGGAATCAAGAAAAGGGAATTCGGGATTTTGAGCCTGCAGTCGCTGAAGGTGTTCGGCTGGAATCAAGAAAAGGGAATTCGGGATTTTGAGCCTGTAGTCGCTGAAGGTGTTCGGCTAGAACAAGGTAATCCGCAAGAAGGAGGCTGCAGTCTTTCCGCATCCTCCTCCTCCACTGAAAGTTCGTGCGAGGCAAAAGATACGTGGTGGACGAAGGAAATAGGGTTCGCGGCAGAGACGGGCTTCTGCAGTTCGCGCGAACACAATTTTCCCTCGACCGAATTGCGAGTTCGCCCGTCGAAAGTTCGGAATCGCGGGAGTTGTTCTTCGCAGGAGTTCGCTTGTGCAGGTGACGGAAGGAGTTCGGTTCCCTGTTCGCACATTCTTTGCGGGAGAGATCCGCGAGGCGAATAATTGGAGGCGCGGCGGATTCGGCCCGCGAGCCAGTGCGGTCGCAAGAGAGACAGGCGCCGGAGGCAGACCACGCTCCAGGCGCAGGCGCGACGAAGCGTCGGTTTGGCGGGAGGAAGGGTCGCGCAAAGCAGAAGGAAGGCCAGACGTGGAGATCGCGACAGGCGCGGGGAGTTCGGCTCCACGCTTCGCGACGGCAGTTCACACAGGAACAGTACCGCAGTTTGGTAATTACAGGAATCCAATTACAGAACAAGCAGTCCGCCCTTTGGTAGTTTCAGGTGTTCTGAGGGCTGTGATAAATCAGCCACGAGAATGAGTTCCGCTAAATTTGATATCGAGAAATTCACGGGGAAAAACGACTTCGGCTTGTGGAGAGTAAAATGAGAACGCTCTGTGGTTCGGCGGGGTGTTGCGAAGCCTCGCGAGGTTCGGCGGCATTGTCGGGCGGCCGACCGAGAAGGAGAAGAACGTCATTCTAGACGGGGCTCACGATCGATAATTCCGAGTTTGGGCGACAAAGTGCTCGAGGAGGTGTCGAGGGAGACAACGCGCTCGAGCTCTTTGGGTCGAACTCGAGGTACTTTATATGACTAAATCTCGGCTACCGGACTCTTTCGAAGCGACGCTTATACTCATTCAAAATGCACGAAAACAATCGGCTTCGGAGCGCGATTGACGAGTTCAACAAGATAATAGATGATCTCGAAAACATTGACGTCAAGATGGACGACGAGGATAAAGCGTTACTGCTGTTAAACTCTATTCCTAAGAGCTACGAGCATTTCAGGGATGCGATGCTCTATGGAAGGGTACAGACTATTACTTTGGAAGAGGTTCAATCGCTCGGACGAGCAAAGGAACTTGGAAAAAGCACGATATGAAAGAAGAAGCCGGCGGAGACGGTCGACTGCTAGAGGAAGATCGAGCAAGAAAGTTCCAAAGCGATCGAACGGATCAAAATCCGAGAAGAAGAGCGAAGTCGGTCTTCTAAGAGATCAATGCAGTGTTACCACTGCCACAAAGAAGGTCACTCGGGAGGAACTCGTCCGGATAGAAAGAAAAGCTTTCGGAGAAGCCTAAAGATTCTGAGAAGCAAGTGTAGCCTCGGATGGCTATGATTCGGCAGAAGGCTTTGGTGATATCGGAATCGGAATCCGACGAGGAGTGGATCCTCGATTCCGGGTGCTCCTTCCACATGTGCCCTCACAAAGATTGGTTCGAGACATCGCAACCGGCAAGCGACGGGTCCGTTCTACTTGGAGATAATAAAGCCCGCGAGGTACTTGGCGGCGGAACAATCGAATAAAGATGTTCGATGGAGTCGAGCGGATACTTCAACACGTCGGGTACGTTCTCGAGCTTAAAAGAAATCGATCTCCTCAGGTACTCGGAGTCGAGTGGATACACGTTCGAGCGAGAGAATGGCTGCATCAGAGTAGTCAAAGGTTCACTCATTGTCATGAAAGGGGTCAGAAAGAATGGGCTATACTCTCTAGTTGGAAGAACAGTCATCGGCAACTTCTCTAATGCAGTTCAATCAGAACCCGACAGGACCAGATTATGGCATATGAGGCTGGGGCATGTAAGTGAAAGAGGCTTACAAGAGCGTCCAGCGAGGATCCGTTATGCGGAGATCGAGTCGACAGAATTGGAATTACGCGAACGAGTGCGTATTGGGGAAGGCTACCGGGGTGAAGTTCTCTACGGAAATCACACATCGAAGAAGCCACTCGATTACGTACACGAGTGATTTGTGGGGACCGGCCGGGACTCGGACTCATGGAGGAGGGAGATACTTCATGTCTATCATCGACGACTACATCAGGAAGGTATGGGTCTTCATCCTTAAAACTAATGATGAAGCTTTTCAGCGGTTCGAGGACTGGTTAACTCTCACCGAAAACAAGATGAGAGCAAAGCCGAAGCACTCGAGAACCGATAATGGTTTAGAGTATTGTTCGGAACGGTTTGAAGAGGCTGTGCGTAAACAATGGTATTACTGAAGACACAAGACGATCCCGAACACTCACTCGACGTAATGGCTCAGCCGAGAGGATGAACGGGACTCTCCTAGAGACGAGTGAGGTGTATCTTCTTGAATGCAGGTCTACCCAAAAGTTTCTGAGGTGAAGCTGTGTCTATCGCCTACTACCTTATCAACAGATGTCCTTCGACAACTATTGATATGAAGACTTCTTTGGAGATATGGTACGGGAAACCAGGTAACTACGATAACTTGAAAGTTTTGGATGTATTGCTTACGCTCACGTCGGACGAGGATAAGTTCGAAAGAAGACTTTGAAGTGCATTTTCATTGGATATTCACCTGGGACCAAAGGTTACAAACTTTGGTGTTTAGATCAACAGAAATGCATCATCAGCAGAGACGTGACATTCGATGAGTCAAAAATGACAAATCTACAAAGCTACGTTACCAAAAACAGTGCCGCTAAGGAGGGTTCTTCTATTGAGGTGGAGCTGCAACAACTACAAACTTCTACCGATCAAAGGACTGTTACGAACAATCACGATAAAGTGGCAGAAGACCAGCAAGAGACTGAACCGGAAAGCAGATCAGATGATTACAGGCTGACAAGAGACAGACAAAGAAGAACTATCAGACCGCCAGGAAGATACGGCCGTGCAGATATGATCTTCTACGCTCTGAATGTTGCTGAAGTGATAGAAGAAGCTGAACCAAACAACTATAAGGAAGCCTTAAAGAGCAAGGAAAAAAATAGGTAGGTAGATGCCATGAATGAGGAAATGGCCTCTCTGATGAAGAACAAGACTTGGGAACTTGTGGATCGACCAACGAACAAACGTGTAGTTGGTTGCAAGTGGACCTTTAAGAAAAAGGAAGGCACACCAGGTATTGAAAAGATCAGATACAAAGCCGGACTCGTTGCGAAGGGATTCACTCGGGTAGAAGGAATCGACTTCGACGAAATTTTCTCGCTCGTAGTAAAGCATTGCTCCATTAGAATGGTTTTAGCACTAGCGGTTCAATTCGATTTGGAATTAGAGCGGCTAGATGTTAAAAGCTGCGTTCCTACATGGAGAGCTCGAAGAAACCATCTACATGGATCGGCCAGATGGGTACGACAGACACGGAGACTAAGGACAAAGTTTGCTGTCGAAGAAAGCTTTGTACGGATTGAAACAAAGCCATAGACAATGGTACAAACGATTTGATGAGTTTATGCTGAAGATCGGCTTTGTCAGAAGCAGCTACGACAGTTGTGTATATATGAAGTGGCAGGACAGTGAAATAAGTACGTACTTGCTCTTATATGTAGACGATATGTTAGTAGCCAGCAAAAGCAGGGAGGAAGTCCAGAAGATCAAAGGTATGTCAATTATGAATTTGACATGAAAGACCTAGGACCTGCTACAAAGATCCTAGGGATGGAGATTAAGAGAGACAGGAAAAATGACGACTTATTCTTATCTCGAAGTCGTATATTCGGAAAGTTCGGCGAGGTTCGATATGCACGAAGCTAGCGAGGTTGCAACACCGATTGGTCGGCACTTCAAATTATCGAATTCTCGAAGCACACGAGACCGAAGCGGAGAAAGAATACATGGAGGGTGTCCGCTACGTCGATGGGGTTGGTAGCATCATGTATGGTATGGTTTGCGACGGACCGGATCTAGCTCTACGCCGTCGGTGTTGTTAGCGGGTTCATGGCTAATCCAGGGCGGACTCACCTGGGAAGCACTAAAATGGATGCCGAGATACTTGAGAAATCTTCTGATTTGGGGCTACTTCTTTAAAAGACAGGAAGGCAATGAAGAAAAGTTAGTTGGTTACGTGGATTCCGATTATCTTTGAAGCATCGACACCGGGAAATCATCGGCCGGATTCATTTTCACTGTCTTCGATGCTTGCTTGTCGGTTGGAAGTCTAATCTTCGATCCGTCGTAGCTCTCTCAACTACGAAGCCGAGTACATCGCCGTAACCGGAAATGTCGAGAGCCATGTGGCTAAAAGGCATGGGCGAAGAGCTTGGGATACCTCAAAAGGTGGTAACTGTGTTCGGCGACAATCAAAGTACTATTCATCTCACCAGGAATCAGGTCTTCCATGAAAGGTCCAAGCACATTGATGTGAAGCTTCATTTTGTGAGGGATGTCGTCGCCAAAGGCTCAATAGTAGTAGAGAATATACCTGCCGAGGAGAATCCTGTCGACATGCTCACCAAGGCGCTACCATGGCTAAGTTCGAACATTGTTTGGACTTAGTGAACTTTACCACGGGGCGAGAGCCCCTCGGGGGCGGAGTGGAGGGAATCATCTTTTCGGAGCTTCGAAATTGAGAGTCGAAGTGGAGAATTGTTATTAGTGGTGACCCACGATTTTATATTATGATATTTTTAATTTAATTGCAACGACGCCAAAACTTGACCCAGTTATTTATATGTATAGAATTGTAATTGTTTATGTTGTGGATCTTCTGTAAGTATACGTATCGTATCGAGTAATACGGAGCTCTAGTGGAGTCACGGTTATCGATCCCGCGGGGAAGAGAAAATTAAATAACAACTAATTTTAAAATAATAATAATAATAATTTAAAATAGTATACGAAAATTTGGAATTCTAAATTTAAGCGCAATAAAGTAAGCTAAGTATTTTAATTAGGTAACTTAACTAAGTAGAAAATTAATACGTATTGAAAGTGCGGGAAATTAAACGTAATTCTTTAAATAAGTCTTAACTATTCGGAAAAAGTATCTTTCACTTGTTTAGAAATTTAAGTGATTGATGAATTTAAATAGATAATTTTAAGGTATTGTGACAAATAGGAGCATTCATATTCTTTACCTTTAGTCGAAGTGTAAAGAATATTGACTAATCACATGTTTGATTCTCGAATCTGTGGCTGAAGTTTGGGAGGATACCGACTGCCACTTGAAGCTCCACGTTCCCTCGCCTGAGATGCTAACATCTACACTTCAGCTCTCAAACAATAGGACCAGAATTGAATATTTTTGTCCGTCACACTAAAATGCTCGATTCTACGCCGATGATATTATTTCCTATTTATTTGCACCCTCCTTCAGAGCTTTTGAATTCTAGAATATCGGATGTAATTTTTACTATAGTTGATAATCAACATATTTTAACAAATCAAATGGCCGGTTTGAAAGTAAATTAAGTTTTAAGTAAAAATTATCACAATTTATTAATATATATAAGTATCTACATTTTAATTTCATCGAGTCACTTAATTTCATAAACGGGAGAAAGACTAATAAGCTACTCAGAATGCATGGGAACTAAACTAAGCATGGATTTCATTTAAAGTTAAAAACAATAAATACAAATACTTATCTCGATTTATCCCAAAACGGACTCCTCGTAGTTCCTTTGACTCTTCCTTCAGATACAACACGACTCACTAATTACTCACTAAACTCACTAAAGACTCATAACTGCCATAAAACTAGACAAAGACTAAAGATTACACAAGACAAAAAATTGCACACAAAACTAGACAAAGACTAAAAGATTGTACACAAAAGGCGATTTTCGGCCTCTATATATAGAGGTGAGCAAAGGACCAAGAGGTGCGTAAGCATCCCTTCGAAAAGTGTCCGGGTTCGATGTATCGTGCCATTTGAACTACCTCGCCGTCGGCGACAGAACTACCTCGGCTGTCGGCGAGGCTTCAGAAGATCTTCGAGCCGGCTTCGAGCTCGGCTGTCGGCGAGACGGTTATAAATTCTTCGGAATTTTCTTCTTGTAACCTCGCCGTCGGCGAGTTCGATCTCGCCGTCGGCGACTCAGCATAAATTGCATGATTTTGCTCCCAATTCGCTCCTTTTTATGATTTTTGCTTTTACCATCTAAATTATTCATTCATCACGACAAAATAAAGAAAATACCCTTCTTTAAAGTGCGATTTTATCAAAAATAGGTATGAATTTCTTAATAAATTTTCCGACGATCAAAATCCCCAAACTTACTTATTACATGTCCTCAAGTAATTTTTAATACTACATCAAAATAATGAGTTTTATAATAAGATTTTTCAATTTAAATAAACTATGAATTAGATTAATTAAAATCATAATAAAGTTAAACAAAAATAATTCATGTAATTTAATTAATCTTATAGAAAAAAATTATTTAGTTATCGAGTCTAAGATTTACAGTTTCTTATTCATTTCGGGAATAGCTATATTTAAAAGAATAACTACTTAAGATATTCGTATGATAAGAAATTCAAGAAACACTTATTAGGTAAAATTCTAATCCATAAACATAAGTTTGGAAATATCTAAGTTTTTTCACTTTAGGTTAATTCGAATGAAGCCGATTTTTGATAAGGCATCTCCTCGAAACTTCTCGCTTATTTTTCTTTTCTTTTCTTTTTTTCTTTTTCTTTTTTTTTTTCTAATGAGGATTCATTGTATCTGGAGAGCTCGTTAATAATTTTGAACTTCATTTTCATTTTCTAAATTTGAAACTTAGAAATATTTCTTAGACTTATATATCTTCATAGTTTTTCTTCATTGATTTTCAATCTTTCTTTTTCACTTGAATACTTAAGAATTTTAATTTTAGAATATAGTTTTCCTTACTAAAAATAGTTTACTATATTCTTATTCACTTTAACGAAATAGTTTATTCATTTAATTAATTAAAGTATCTTAGAAATATTTCATTTAACCTTTTATAATAATTAAAAAAAATAATTCATATTAAATCAAATTGAAAAATTTCTTATAAAAATCATTTTTATAATAATTTGAAAATAGAAATTGAAAACAAGTTAATAACTAAATTTGTATTTTACTCCCTCCAAACTTAAATTTTTATATCTACTCTAAATAATGAAAAAGGGAGAGTAAATAAATCATACCTTTGAAGTTTAGGTATTTCTTCTTTTTTTTTCTTTGAAATTTTTGCGAGCTTTTTCATTTTTACATTGAACACTTATCTTGTTAGTATTCTCAATATATATATAACGAGAAAAATGCGGGGATAAAATGCGAGATAAGTATTAAACACAACAATTAAAATTAACTGCTACATTACACCTATGAATCAGCTAACATATTAAAAGCAATTAACTAACAGATTAACGATTTTAAAACTTAAAACAATACGAAATAATAGAAAATAAAAACATCTTAAAGAAAACTAACATCATAATTAATATAAAAACAAATGCACTTAACTAACACAAACAAAAACTAAACTACTATAACAATTCAAGCAAATTAATCTAACTAACATCCAATGTCTCACAACATAAAGTACTGAATATTATAAACATATAAAAGTTTCCAAAATAACTTAACATCAAACAAACAAAACAAATAAAGTCCTAATCTTCGACGATCAAAGTCCTGAGGTATATCATCTCTTCCCCGATCTGTAGGTGAGAAAGACTAAGCAGGCTGAATACTTGTGAATATCGGGAGCACTCGGGAAAGACAACATCTAAATCACCGCTCCTATAGCGACGCTCGGCTTCATAGTATGCGATCTCGTATTCCGAATGTCGTGGAGATATTCACTATCATAATCGTGTCTTCACGTCCAAGCCTCCAATCCTTTGATCTATATGCTCAAATCTTCTTTCCATATTTTCTCCGAATAACTCAAAACTCTTTCTACTCGGGGTTAATTCATTCATCGGATCTTGAAGGGTAGGGGTGGTAGACTCGGGAGGTTCATAGCTAGTAGAGGGTATATCTCTGCTGGGTGAGTGAAATAACTTCTCACTCACGATCTCCGACTTTCGTGGGATTCATATTTCTTTATATTAGCTCGAGTTAGGGGTTCATAGGCTCTATCCATTCCTCATCATCTCTTGCCTCTACCCGAGATAATTGGCGAAGTGCATAGATAAGACAGGGATGTCCCTAATCCTCCTCCGCTTTCATTTCAAGCGATGGGTAATATGTTTTTATATATAACACTTCCCGCATTAATACTCTTACAGTTACGAATACGAAATTCGAAGCGTTTCATCTCTTGTTACCTCACTATGATGGTAGGTAGGTAACAAAGTAGAACGAAATAAAATAATGTCGAGCTTTTGATGTTGCATTTAGCATAGAAAGAGGGAAGTTTACGCGTTCTCGCTGCTTTATCTTCCGGACTCGCTTTCCCATCAGTGAGAAAGTCGATCACCTCTTCTAATGGTCCTTCCATAGTTCGAAAAGTTTCATATTCGCTCCAAGGTGTCTTGAACTTCATAATATGCGTTTATTCTAACATTACTGAAATCTACGAAAAATCCTCTAACTTTAGCCGTGCATCTTACACTTGTGTTAAGTTTGTATAAAATTCCTTTACAACTTCTGCATAGCTACTGTTAGCAACGAAACGAAGTTTTCCCATCCTCGTTCCTTTATAACTCGCTCTACTTCTCCTCCTGGATTCTTGAATACTCGATCCATGATGCACTTTCTTCCTTGTATATTTTCAAAATATTTTGCTCGTGCTCGTGCATTGATGAATCGGTTTTCGTCGAACTCTACTCGACGTTTTTGTCGTGGAGCCATTTTTCGATCCAGTGAAATTTACAAAATTTTAACTAAACTCCAAAATATTACTAATAAGGCTTCCACAACAACTAAAATCCATTTAAATCGATTTATAGAAATTCTTCCAGTATTTTCTTCACATTTCAAAATTTTTCAAAATATCCCGATGTAGAAGAAATCGATGGTGAAAATCAAAATTTTTGCATAGGAGTGAAGCTCTTACCGAGGGAGATGAAATCCGGTGTCGAAAAGTGTTGAAATCGCTTGAATCCAAGATCTCTCGAGCTGCAGGTCGGTTTTTCGAAAATTTTAGGAAGGGGATGATGAATAGTGTCGGTTGACCGGTCGAATATAGGTCTTTTCGCGTTCTCGTTGTCGACGAGATTTTTCTCGTCGTCGCCGAGCTAATTAATTCCATAAGGCAAAAGTTTCGGGAAAAATCCGCCGTCGAGAAATTCTTCTTTGTCAGCGAGATCGATCTCGTCGTTCGGCGGGATTTTTCTCGCCGTCGGCAGAGTCTAAAAATTTCGATTTTGAATTTCGTCGATCATTTTCAACCTCGATTTGTCTTATATTATATTTACGATCATATCATTTATTAATTTAATATGAAGATTAATTACTTATACTGCAAACAAATTCACACAACACAACAAATTAAGCTTTAATATTGAAATCAGTGAGACATACTAAACTAACATAATTTAAAACTGCTATAATCGAATTTCGAACTTCGATCCTTACTACCGATCAGCATCGCATGAACCGATCCACGACACACTAAATGCCGATACTAAACTATGACGCATATCTCAGTTAAGTTTGAGATATTCGAATCATCACTCACACATAATAAAATCTAAATCAAATCGAATAACATAAATACGAACATCTTATGAAAATCTTTACTATCTGCTTCTTGAGGTCGGAATCTTCATCTTCTCCGATATTTCACTATATGACGATGATGTACGAATAAGTTATAGAAGGCTCGAAGGAAATTCCGAAGCAGTTCGTCAGTGATCCGACCCTTCATCAAAGTAAATGAAGAAAGTCTAGCTTCCAAGTGTCCGGAATGATCGAAGTGTTCCTTCATCCTCCGATCAATGTGATCGAATAAATCGGATATATTGTCGATTAAATCTCTCGCATTACGTAGTTCTTTCTTCATTCCATTAATTTTCTTCATAAGTAACTCCGTTTTATCCGAAATAGGCACTGTATAGGATTATTACTGTGAAGCTCTATCGAGATAAATGTAATGTCTTCATTATTGTCTAAAGTAGAGGAACATATCCGTAGGATCGAGCGAGCTTCAAGGTAACGAACCTTTTCCCGAGCTTCATAAGAAACACTAGTCGTCGACTGCATAATGCAAAAATAGTAGATGGGTGTCACTAGTCCCGTGAATCGACCCATGCACAATTAAACTCGATGCGGACTTAACAATTATTGATCCAACATCAATAGAGCGATCCAGTTGAATACAATAATTCGATATAGCGCATTCCTTTGAAACTTTGTTTACCCTCATAGTAGGTAACAATTTAGATGAGATGAAAAAGTGTCGGTCTTTTGAGACATGATTCAAAAGTGATGCGAGAAACTAACATACCCGTCTTCGCGCATTTCCCAATCTTAGGTTACATCGATCGGATATTGAAATATCTCATTCATATTATATCGAGAAGCACAAAATTTGAATAGTGACATACAGGGTGTTTTACATAGAGAATAATTCATTTACTCTTGATGGAGTAAACGTCACCCATCTTCTCGGACGTAGATATTCCCATTGTTGATCGCATGTAAGTTAGAGTAGAACTCTTTCACTAGCTTGGAATAACAACGACGAGACGTTAGTGTAACAAAATACCTCCGTGCTTGCGTATGCGATCGTTTCTTATCTTAGTAGTGGAATTCTCTAATCCTCGATTGACGAATCCCGTTCCTCGATAACTCTTTTCTTTACCAAAACCTTATTGAAGATCCGTTGCGCTTCCGCACTCACAGAATTTCCTCCGGTTAAACACTCCGGATTTAGAGGAATCTAAGAATTTGGAGGCCGTTATAGTGAATGGAATGAATTCCAGTGAAGAGCGGACTTAGAATGGTTTAAGAATGGGTTTTCACAAAGAAATTGGTGTTAAAACCGTCCGGATCGGCATTTAAAGTATATATAACTCATTTTTATAACTTCCGTCGTATTGGCAGGAGGTTTCTCGTCGTCGGCGACTTAGTTATAAAAGCGCACTTTCGGGATCTCGGCTTGTCGGCGGGCTCGTTTCTCGCTGTCAGCAAGCTTATAAATAAACTAAATTAAATTAAGCGCGAACCTCGCTGTCGGCGAGTATCGACCTCGCCGTCGGCGAGATTTCAAAATAATGTCCGATTTCGCTCTAAATCGAATAATTTCTTTTCTCATCATAATGGTTCGAATATGTGATGATTCTTAATAATAATTGAGTAGTAAAGTTTCGATAATATAAACTAACGTATTAAGATACTGATAAAAATAGATAACTAATATGGGTTCTCTCGCCATAGAGCTTAGGTTTAACGTCGTCGGCTCGAACTAATTTCGATTATTAATCGGGTTGATTAAGCATTAAAACGCTTTTTATAGTTAGGTCTTATACGCTTCGAAATATGGTTTTAATGCATGTCCATTAACTTTAAATTTATGTCGAGTTTTGGATCTTCGATTTCTATAGTTCAGTATGAAAATATTTGAGTTATGGTGAAAGGTCCTAACCATCGAGACTTGATTTTCCGGGAAATAATTTCAATCTAGTATTATATAGTAAAACTTATCCGTCTGTTCAAAATTTTTCGATTAATCTTCCGATCATGCTGTAATTTCATCTTTTCTTTATAAATCCGATCATTATCATACGATTCGTTTCTTAATGCTTCCGATTCATTTAATTGCAATAATCTTTTCTCGCAGACTTGCCTTCATATTATAATTAAATTCTTTAATCGCCCGATATGCTTTATGTTACAATTCAACTTAGTAAGTGATACGTTTTTTCATATATAAGCTCGTAAGGAGTCGTTCCGATCGGAGTTTTATAAGCTGATCTATAAGCCCATAATGCGATTGTGCTAATCTAATAGACCAATCTAACTTTATTTAGGTTACTGATTTTTCTAAAATACGTTTAATCTCGCGATTAGATCACATTAATCCGTTAGTCTCGTAGGATGATAAGCGGTGATATCTTATGAGTAATATTGTATTTTTCTACTTAGTTTGTGAATGTATTTATTTCTAAAATGAGTTCCTCCGTCGAGTGATAATCACTCTCGGCATTCCAAATCTAGTAAAAATATTTTTCATCGAAATTTTGAAACACTCTTAGCATCACACCACAAGTAAAGACATGTCTTAATCCAGTTTGGAAACATAGTCAACACATTCTTAATATATATGAGTTTCGAACGAATGAATAAAAGGTCCATAAAATCTAATCACCAAGCATCAAAAATTTACTTCTAATATAAAGTTTAGAGGCGTTTCGTTTTTACTAGATATATTCTCCTACTCTTTGGCGATTTATCGCGAGTTTTAATATATCATATACGTATCTAAATAGAGTAGGCGGATAAAATCAGATTGTAGAATCTTATAAGCGGTTTTATCGATCCTAAATGTCATCCAAAATTAGAATCACGACGTTTTGAATAATTGGTTCGATTTCTTCATAAGATACAGCATCTTCTAATAATTAAATCCTTACATTGTTTATATAAATATGGTTCATCCCAAAAATAAGTTTTCGTATCACTGGATGAATTTTTTCATTGTTATCAGAAGTTAGCATAGGTGGTAAAATATTACTAACTATATAGATTTACTTATATCAGCATCTATAGTATTTTCCACTCATTGATATTATATAGTTGTTTCATCGGAAAATCATGCTATAATTTCATTTTCGATATCGGATAATTCACGATTTTCTAATCTTGATAAATGATCCGCAATTTGATTATCGGTTCTTTCTTATTAACGATCTCAAAATCGAATTCTTGCATTAATAGCATCCACTTCAATTAATCTTGGCTTGGAATCTTTCTTTTGCATTAAATATTTGATCGCGAGAATGATCGGTATGCACGATACATTTCGTTCCGATCGGATAATGTCTAAATTTATTAAAATCATATACTACCGCTAATAGTTATCTTTACATAATCGTATAATTTATTTCGACATCATTTAGAGTTTCTTAAGATAAGTATATAACTTTAAAAATCTTTTCATATCTTCGCCAAGAACCGCTCCTACAAGCATAATCACTTAGCGTCACACTATAATGCTCGAATGGTTTCTCAAGTTAGGTGAAAGCTATTATAAGTCTGTAATTAATTTTTCTTTTAAGAGTTCAAAAGCATTCGGGAATTCGATCGTAAATTCAAATTTCTTGTCCTTTTCGAAGTTGGCGTAGAAGTTTAGTAATTTTTGAAAAATCTTTTATATAGCGTACTGTAGAATCCAAGCATGTCAGAAAACTTCTTACCCTTTTACCGTAGTTGGAGATGGTAATTTCGTATAACATGAATTTTCGCAGGTCCACTTCCATGCCTTTTACCGAAATTTTATGCCCTAATACAATGCCGCCCGCAACCATAAATCGACATTTCTCCGATTTAGAACTAAATTTGTTTTCTCACATACTTCTAATACTTTTCGAGATGAGTTAAGCATGTGTCAGAATGATGTTCGAAATACGGAGAAATCGTCATAAATACTTCTATTCCATTGTCGATTAACTTACTAAATATAGACATCATACATCTCTGGAATGTTCTTCGTGCATTACATAATCAAAGGCGTTCTTCGAAAGCGAAAGTTCCATAAGACGTAGTAAATGTAGTTTTATAACGATCCTCGGGAGCGATTTGTATTTGATGATAATCGGTGTATCCATCCAGAAAACAAAAATACTTTATGTCCGTTAATCTATCTAACATCCTAGTGCAGAAATGGTAAAGGGAAGTGATCTTTCACGGTGGCGATGTTAATTTCATATAATCGATACATATACGCTGACCAGGTAACTTGTCTTTATAGGAATAAGATCGTGATTTTCATTAGCGTGACTGGTCACTCCTCCCTGCTTGGAACACGATGAATTGGGCTTACTGCAAGCATCTGTCGTAAATAGGATATATAATACCATTATCTAACCATTTTAAAATTTCTTTCTTAGCTACTTCTTTCGTTATCGGGTTTAATCTCCTTTGGGGATCTGCTTTAGGTTTATGTTCAGTACATCTAAAATAATTATACGCATACAGATTGAAGGATTAATTCGCTTTAATATCTGTTAAAGTCCGACTAAAAGTTTTTTATATTTTTTTAAAGTTTAAAAGTTTTTGTTCTTGAGATTCGTTTAATGCGAGATGAAATAATAGCTAGTAAAGTTGAAGAATTACTCTAAATAAGCATATTTCGAATGATCGGGTAATATTTTTAGTTCGAGTTCGGGAGGTTTAATAATTGATGGAACTATATTAACGCATCGGTATTTTTAGTATTATCAAAAATTCAAATCTTTCCCGAATAAAATCTGATTCTTCATGATTATCTTCGATTAATTCGGTGTTTTTTTTTCTAATTTATCCTCGTAATATTCCTTAAAATGTTCTTGTTGTAAATATTCAAGTATTTCAGTCAGAAAACATTCGTAAATGCTTTTTCAGTGCGGGATATTTCGTTGATTTTCGCGATATTAAATGTAAGCTTTTTGGTCATTTCTCTCATAGTTAATTCTCGCTTTCGAACATCAATCATAAATTTTCCAGGTAGCTAAAAATGGTCTTCACTAAAATGATAGGAATTCTTTATCTTCATCATATCTAAAACGATAAAATCTCTTGGGAAGATAAATTTATCCACCTTTACTTAACACATCTTCGATAACTCCCTTAGGATAGGTAGCAGAACGATCGATTAATTGAAGGGTTGCTTGAAGTAGGTGTAATTTTTCCTAATCTAATCTCTTAAAAATCGATAGAGGCATTAGATTGATGCTTGCTCGCTAAGTCGCACAAAGCTTTTCCATAAAATTTTTCTCCTATAGCGCGAGGGTATAGTGAAACTACCAGGGATCTTTCAATTTTTCGGAAGTTTCTTCGAATAAAATGCACTACACTCTTCATTTAAGTGCGTTCATTTCATTATCGATGAATTTTCTTTTCTTATTTAGAATATCTTTCATAAATTTTACGTAATTTGGCATCCGATCTAAAGATTCAACAAAAGGTATATTAATTGTTAATTTCTTTAATATTTGAGAATTTAACGAAGTGTTTATCTTTTTTATGTTGAGTAGTCGTTGAGGAAATGGTGGTGGAGGTTTTTCAACGAAATTTTCATAGGTATTAAAGGATGTTCGAGAGTTTGAATCTTGTTGAATTGTTTCTTTTCGATTTCACTTCACTCTTTTTGGCTTTCAAGTTCTTTTTGAATTTGAGGTCTAATTCTTTTCCACTCCTTAGTTGTATTGTTTTAATTTGTTCTTTTCCTTGATCTTTAGGATTTATTTCACATTCTTTAGGAAAAGTTCAGAGTATTCTATTATTTAGCGCGATGATATGATATGTCGAAGTTGAGTTTCGATATTTTTAATAGATGTTCCTTGAATTTGTAATTGATTTCCTGAATTTGTAGTTGATTTCTTGATTTTATAGTTGATGACCTATATTAAAATTAATTCATCCATGGATAATTTTTTATCCTTGAATTGAGGGTTATTGTTATTAAATCAGAGTGGGTAATTAGGTTTATAGTTTGGATTTGCTTGATTAGGTTGATTCATCCATTGTTGATTAGATGTGTTATTCGATTAAAATTTGGATGAGTTTTCCGACAGGGATTATAATAGTTTGAATAAGGGTTATTAGTTATTATTAATAGCATTTAAAGTTTCATAATTAGTTTGAGATTCTATGATTTGTCGAGATGAGTTTTCTTCTAAAATAGGAGAGTAGTTACATTCCAAAATGATCTAATTTCTTAGATATAGCGACAATTTGAGAAGCTAACATAGATATTGCATCGTTTTCATGAATGCTTGATTTATCTTTTTAGGATTTACTCTATCAATGAGCTATTGGAAATTATTTGTTGTCGTTTCTTCGATTAGTGCGTAAGGCTTCGTCGAATGGTTTAGACATTAATGAACCTCCGATGACGACGTCGATGATTGATCTTAAAGATCCTACTAATCCATTATAAAAGGTTTGAATAATCGGCGATACGGTAGCGCGTGATGTGGGCATTTCACGAAGTTCGCTTAAATCTCTCCCAAGCTTCATATATTGATTCTCACATCTAATCGACAAAAGAAGTTATATCATTTCTAAACTTAGCAGTTTTAGATGGTGGAAAATATTTGGATAGAATTTTTGTGATAATTCTCACGAGTTTTAATAGATCCAGAGTCTTAACGAATTCAACTAGCATTTAGACTTTATCCGCCTAATGAAAAAGGAAAAAGTACGAAATCTTATAACGTCGTCGGATACTCCTTGATATTTAAAAGTAAGCACTGAAGTTCAGAAAACTACGCAGATGTAAGTTAGGATCTTCGATGGAGTGAACCACTAAATTGATTGTTTTGTATGCATTTGGATAATTGCGGGTTTAAGTTCGAATGAATTAGCAGTCTACATCGGGGTTTTGAATAGTTAAATGAATTTCATCGATGTAGGGTTGGCATAATCTCTTAATGGTCTTTGTTGGTTCATATTTTGAATTTCGGGAATATTCGCCATTTGTGTTAAATTTATAATTTGTTTTACTTTGTTTTCAATTCTTTTAATTGTACGCTCTAATTCGGAATCGTAAGGTATTAAATTTTCGTTTCCGAATTTGCGCATACGATTTCAGAATAGATATTAATTTATTTATTATGATTATTTTAAAATAGATCCAGTTACTTTTAGTAAATTTTTAACTTACTCACTACGACAATGTGCATGAAAACTTGACTCACAATTTTATATTATGATATTTTTAATTTAATTGCAACGACGCTGAAAACTTGACCCCATTATTTATATGTATAGAATTGTAATTGTTTATGTTGTGGATCTTCTGTAGTATACGTATCGTATCGAGTAATACGAGGCTACAGTGGAGTCTTGGTTATCGATCACGCGGGGAAAGAGAAAATTAAATAACAACTAATTTTAAAATAATAATAATAATAATTTAAAATAGTATACGAAAATTTGGAATTCTAAATTTAAGCGCGATAAAGTAAGCTAAGTATTTTAATTAGGTAACTTAACTAAGTAGAAAATTAATACGTATTGAAAGTGCGGGAAATTAAGCTAATTCTTAAATAAGTCTTAGCTTATTCGAGAAAAGTATCTTTCACCTTGTTTAGAAATTTAAGTGATTGATGAATTTAAATAGATAATTTTAAGGTATTGTGACGAATAGGAGCATTCCTATTCTTTACCCTTTGATCAGGTGTAAAGAATATTGGTAATCACATGTTTGATTGCTGAATCTGCGGTAGGTTCGGGAGGATACTAGTAGCCACTTGAGCTCCGCGTTCCCTCGCTTGAGAGTTAACATCTACACTTCGACTCTCGAAGCAATAGGACCGAATTGAATATTTTATGTCAGTCGCACTAAAATGCTCGATTCTACGCCGGTGATATTATTTCCCTGTTTATTTGCACCCTCCTTCAAGGCTTTTGAATTCCCGAATATCGGATGTAATTTTTACTTATAGTTGATAATCAACATATTTTAACAAATCGAATGGCAGGTTTGAAAGTAAATTAAGTTTTAAGTAAAAATTATCACGATTTATTAATATATATAAGTATCTATATTTTAATTTCATCAAGTCGCTTAATTTCATAAACGAGGAGAAAAGTAATAAACTACTCGGAATGCATAGGAACTAAAGCTAAGCATGGATTTCGTTTAAAGTTAAAAACGATAAATACAAATACTTTATCTCGATTTATCCCCAAACAGACTCATCGTAGTTCTTTGACTCTTCCTTCGATACAATACGACTCACTAATTACTCACTAAACTCACTAAAGACACACAATGCACACAAAACTAGACAAAAGACTAAAAGATTGCACACGAAGACACAAAAGACGCACACAAAACTAGACAAAAGACTAAAAGATTCGCTACAAAAGATCGATTTTCGGCATCATATATGAGGTGAGCGAAGGACAAGAGGTGCGTAAGCATCCGTCGAAAAGTGTCAGGGTTCGATGTATACGTGCCATTTGAACTACCTCGCCGTCGGCGACGAACTACCTCGGCTGTCGGCGAGGCTTACGAAGATCTTCGAGCCGCTCAGCTCGCTTTCGGCGGGCTCGGGCTCGGCTTGTCGACGAGACGGTTATAAATTCTTCGAAATTTTCTTCTTGTAACCTCGCCGTCGGCGAGATTCGATCTCGCCGTCGGCGACTCAGCCTGAATTGCATGATTTTGCTCCGAATTCGCTCCTTTTTATGATTTTTGCTTTTACCATCTAAATTATTCATTCCTGCAACAAAATAAAGAAAATACCCTTCTTTAAAGTGCAATTTTATCAAAAATAGGTATGAATTTCTTAATAAATTTTTCAGCGATTAGTGACTCACAATTGACTAAAGGCAAAGGGGTATTCTTGTACTTTTGCCCATCCTTTAAGCCTCTTCCTTAGGCTCCTTCTATTTTAAATAGATGTGGGTGGGTGAGGGTGAGGCTAAGGCTAAGGGTGTATGTGAGAGGCAAGAGAGAAATTCTGTTCAAGAACTTGAGAGAGTTAGATTAGCCTTGGAGGAAGGTGAGGAGAGCATCTTAAGGGTCTTGGGAGCAAATGAAGACCCATGGAAGATGAGGGCTCATCTTGTAAGGCTATGTACTCTTTTGCTTTTGCCATAGTGAACATCCAGATTGTTTCCCTCCCGTGGATGTAGGTCCAAAGAGACCGAACCACGTAAATTGCTTGTGTTTCTTGTTGTGTTTGCTTTTGTTCTTTGTTTATTTCTTCTAGCCAATCGATTTTCCCACAACAAAGCTTTTAGAGTTGTTCAAATTTTTTCCTTAGATCTTTGATTCCGTGTCTGAACATGAGTTAGAGGTTTTGAAATGTTCAGTTAGGCATCTCGGTTTCCAGCCTTGTTATTTTTTAAATATTATTGTTTGTCAAAATTGTTGAAATAAATTTGTATCGTATTTCTATTTGTTCAAAGAGAAACTAGCTTTAATACCATGAAATCAACCATAAACAGGAGATGATAATAGCAAAGAGAAGAGAAACCTAATGAAAAATAGAGAATTACATTCATCCAAATGTATTAGATTTCACAAAAGAGTTTATAGGATAGACACTATACTTTTTGGAATGTAATAAAAGATAAATAACAAGCTGAAATCAGGTTTATAACATTACTCAAGCTATTTGACAAAAATAAATGATAATTTCAGCCCATTTACTGAATCAAAACGAGAAAATAAAGATGTCTGGTGGGAAAATAATATGACATATCCCAGATAAGAAAATAGTTGTAAAATCAGGATTTTGCACTTATTTGGAAGCATGCTAAACCAATATGGCAGCAGTGATAAAGTATGCAATATGATAGTTGTAGAATTCATAATATATGGAATGTTCGCTGTGAAAAGAATACAAGGAATGATGGAATCCGCAATATACTTGCACCTTAGGATAATTTGTTATTGCTTCCTGTTGCCTGCTTATGCTTTCTTAAATAGCAAAAAAGCTTTAGAGTACAAAAAACAGTAAGAATAAGTTGTTCCGTGAAAGCAAAAAGCAAGTTTTTAAGATGATAGAATTTTCGATAGCATCCCAAAAAAAGTACTTTTATGACTTTTAGCTTTCTTATTTAATAAATTATCTGATTATTTTATTCAACTATAAATTAACTAGGATAAGGATACTATATAATAGTTGCATGAAATTTAAAATAATATTCATTTTAATCATTTAATCAACACATATTAGTGTTACATCTATTTTTTAACTAAAAAACTGTTCTTACAGCTGTGATAATAATCTTAGCATGAATTTAATCATTTGCTTTCATTGACAAAAAAACAGAACACCATTCAGAATAATGCATCATTACAATGCAACAATACAAAACGGAGAGAGTCTATTCATGATCTTGCTTATTATGTGCTTAGTTGCAATAACTTTGATGAGTTAAGGTTTGTTGCATTGAGTATGTCACTTAATGTTCTTATTTGGTTTGTTGCATTGAGTATGTCACTTAATGTTCTTATTTGTTGGATATATAATGTCTATTATTGTGCTAATCCAATTTACATTTTTGCGCATTCTTTTTTACTTACTAATCATTAGGCGCAATAAATATAATTACATTTAAATGAAATATACCTTGGTGTATGTAATGTGGTCTTGAATGCTGATATATAAAGTAGCATTTGATGTATAAGAATTAAAACAACAGAAAAGACATGTGAAGATAAGGGATTTTCAATTAGTACAAGATATATATATATATATATATATATATATATTGTAAGAAGTGATGCATATTTGTAATGTGTTTAATCGTGTAAGATCGACTAAAACCAAAATAATGGGAAAATCAAGGGGATTATAAACCTCTATTATTAGAGCTAGCAGTTAAAATAAGGAAGCTAAAGTAACAAACCACAAGAGAATATTAAAAATATTTAAAACTAACTTATCAAAAGTTTTCTTGGTCATTAAACAGTTTGGAACTCTTTATAATTCATTTTCATTTACTGTTATTATGCAGAATGGTCATTATTACTAGAATGCTTTTCTACAAAATATTAAAGGAAATTATTCGGCTATAAATTGTAATCAGTGTTGAGCTTATTGGTTTCTTAATCATAATGCTTTAAACAAGGAAAGATGAACTCTTTATTATACTATAAAGCCCATTAAATATTAATTCATCTGAAAACATTAGGTTCAGTCCTATATCAATAGTTTAAAATATGTTTGTGCAAAAAGACGAAGTGATTACCAATTAATCATAGAATTGACCTTTTGAGTTGAAAATAGATTTCACTATTAATGCAAAAGTCCAAACTCTACTTTTACTTTTGATCCTCACTTCCTAACAAATGATTTCTTAATCAATATTTTGATTATGATAAAGTGATTTCAGTGATTTGTGACTCGTCAGAATCTTCATAGCCTTCAACCATGATTGCCCTCACCCTAAGGCAACTTTACATAGTTAAGTACGCTTGTAGTGCATGGCAATTGCTTGTGTTAAAACAGTTCTGTTAGAGTGAGGGCAATATTTATTAAGCAATATGAATATAATGGAAATTAGTCCCATATATAAAATTAAAAAATATAATGGTCTATCAAGCCCAACTTTAGTTGTCACATGGAATTTACTTCGTAAAATTGAATTCAATTACAACCTAGAAAGGTAAAGGTCCCTTTTCTTCTCAATTGGATAACAAAAAGGTTGACTATTTCATCAATTCTTTTAGCAATTCCTGAAAAAAAGATTCCCTTCTTAGACCTCCCAAATAAACCTACAAAATTTGTTAGGGTGATTTGAGGTTCCATTTAATGATAAGCTTGGTTAAGCTATCTAGATGGGGCAATTACAGTAGTAAGAATCCAATATAAAGATCACAAAAGGAGTTATTTTTTATCATTTGATAGAATTCAAGTGAAGTTGCAGTGATGTATTCAATATAGGTATCTCATCGGACCAAGAAATTTAAATCTTAATCATATAATCATCGGTCAGTTTGGCCAGAAAAAGCCTATTATTTCATTGGTTCTCATTCCATTCTGAATTACAGGTGTCTCATCATAGAGCTAGGTTTCTATTCTGATGGTCGAACAAATAACGCAAACATCATATCAATAAAGCATGATGAATGGGAAAAGACATGAAGAAATTAATTAAAAGTATAGTAACCAAAATAATAATAATAATAATAATAAACTTTAAGATAAATAAGGACAAAAGAAGCAAACCATGCCCATATTGCTTTTCCTTGACTTTTGAATGGATCACATTGATAATAAAATCTTAGGGTCTGAGGAGACAAGGAAGAAAGCATAACCTGCCAAACCAAAAAGGAAGCTGCTCATAATAATAGTATGATATTTTGGAATATATAGAATCTGACTTTGTAACACTAATTTTTTGGTGGATTGATCAGATTCAACTTATGAGCATTTGTGAAAGGAGCCAAAGTAACATTCATCAATCTGTTAACGATTAAAATCATGCCTTTTTTAAAAGCTTTATTAATAATATGACAAAATACACTTGCATGTTAACATCTTTAGGGGATTGCAGATTAAAAAAGTGTATAGCAAGTTGTTGAATACAAGCAAAAAAAAAGAAGGAAAAAACATAACATGAGCTAAATACAACAACAACAACAATAACAAACCTTTATCACACTAATTGGGGTCGGCTACATGAATGCTTTTTCTCCATTGCGTCCTATTAAGTGTCATATTTTCATTTAATTCAAATAAATTAGGATCATTTTTTATACAATATGTCCAATTCTTTCTAGATCTACCTCTGCTTTTATTAACATAATTTGAATCTAAAACATCTACTCTCCGAAGGAGATCATCAGATGGTCAATATGTAATGTGACCAAACCATCTAAGACGACTCTAATTTTGTTCGCCATTGGAGCTACACTGACCCTATCACAGAATATTCATTTCGCATTTTGTCTCTAAATGTAAAGCCATACCTAAGCATTCTTATCTCAGCAACACTTAACTTAGTTTTATGTTTGTCATTTAAAGGCCAATTTCTAATGTAGGTCTTTGGGGTATACGACCAATTGAATAGGTTTTGAGAATTAGAGGGGACATATGCGGAAAGCATTGAGGCAGACCTAGTTAATAACTTGACACAGATCTACTTACAATGCTCCCCAAGGGTGTAATCGGGCATATGTATGATATGGTTTTTTGAAAGACTTTTGGTCCCTTCGGCCATACTCGCATTCTACTTTAGAAAGAGCAAAGACTATACCAACTTAGCAATCCTAGGATTACTCCACCTTTATTACGACTTTTTAAATAAGGAAGAAGAAACACGACAAATCGCAACCTTTTAAGGACACAAACGTCTGAATTTGCAACTTTGTGGAGTGAACTCCTCTGCAGTACTGCATGAGGCTACGACCTACATGTTTGATATACTGCTCGACAAAAAGAGCTCCAAAACGTGTATAAAAGAACCTTATCTACAGTAGCACATGGTGAAAAAGAACAAGCAACGGAAAAGTCGTAGCGCATCCGTTTTGAAACAAAAGTCAATTCCATGAGCGCACTAGTGCAAAAGCCGTTGCGCGTTAGCACGCACATCCGCTTTCTTGCAGAGCCCAGTAGTTTATCACTTTCAAAAGAAGGAGTCAATGCTTTAGCAATGACCCGGGTCCCGGGTTGCTTTGGCGCTCCCCACCCCAATGCGAGAGTCTTGCCTGTGATGTACTTGACTTGACTCTCCCTTGCTTGTTGTTTGCTGATCGTTGTATGAAAAAATGACATGAAGTTAGATATGAGTAGATGTTGCTGGTCGAAAACAAAATGGCTCTCATGAACAATGGAACAAAATGGTCTCGCTCGATGCTTTTCATTTTTGTATTTTCATATTCAGAGTTCTAGCAAAGTTCTTGAAACTTTGAAACTCAAACCTCAACCGTGAAAAAAATGCCACAATGCTCTAAATTCTCAACTTCAGACGCCCCCTTACTTTGCGACTTTCCACTACTTCATCCGCCGAAATGACTGGGCAAATCTAATGTCTTCTAGCATGAAATCAGCTCGTGATCCTTAGGGGCGCTCAATTGTAGCTTGGATAAGTTGTTTCTTTAGGTTCATGAGGAGTTACAGGCGGCATATATGGGAACATGCAGTATGTCAATCACAAATCCGTTGTTGGTGCTCTTGCGACGCACGGGGTACATGTGGCTCTTTGAATTGCTCTTGTCCGTATACAAGCTGGCTAATCTAACAGTATGGGAAATATGGGAAAGAGTAGACAATCTGGGGGGTACAGGCTTTGCGCACGAAGCAGGAGGAAATTGGTACTCACGATACTGGCGAAGTCGGCACAAGAAGTAGGCGGGGTAGAGGCAATAGTTGTGGGTTTAGGTGCGGCTAAATCAATATACCCGTCTAGTGTTAGCGGAGTTGGTAGGAAGCACGGTTGGTGAAAAGTTGTTACTAGTTTCATTCATTCTATTCAAGAAATCTCTCTCCCCTGAATTGGTCAATCAAATAGACTAACAATGTAGGTGTATGTTGGCACAGTTCTGTAAATCAGAGATGCCCCATCCGGTTGAGCTGTCGCAGTCAGCCTTTCTCTTCCTGGTAGTAGTACGAATAGGAGATCCAACATTATTGTATTAAGCCTTAAGCAATCAGGGTTAAGCTAGCTCATTACCAGAAAGAAAATAGGAGCTCGTATTTAGATTAGAGGACGCTCATCCCAGGCAGGCAATAGGGACTTCAAGTGGAAGGAATTAATCAAGGTGTGAATGAAGACTGTTTCAGTGATTTATTTCTTAGCTCTGCTACTCTATTGACTCGGCCTTTCTTTCATTTTGGTATAATGAGAATGCAGATAAAGAGAATGCCCAAATAGAGTGGGATTTCTTAGTGTTTCATAGGCGCAGTCAGTTAAGAATTTGGGAATATGGGCTTTCGCTTTCTTTTCATGGATGTTGTTCCACATGGTTTTGTTTTGCTTCGCATCTCTAGTTGAGGAAAGAAAGCTAATTGTTGCTCTGAAACTAGATTAATGTAGTGGGCAATAATTGGAAGCACAATACGGGCAGAAGCAATCCCCAAACATCATTTTAGAGCTCATTACTCTTAGTGTGAAACCCAAGCTAACATAAAGAAAGGGGTGTAATAGGTCACTATTTAGAAGATTTTGCACAGACTTTCGTTGAAAGCTTCTTTTTCGACGGCGTAATATCTAGAAAAAGGTTTGTCTTGATATTTTAGTTGGTATGACACGTCACCACCATCTTATAAAATTTTCATTTCAGTCGAAGCGATATTTTTCTATCACACAATAGGCCCGAAGCATTCCTCCACTTCAACCAACCAACATGAATTCTACTAATAACATCCCCATCTAAATAACCATCACTTTGAATAATAAACCCAAGATATCTAAAGCATTCACGCATTTTAATAATTAGATCACCTATAGTTACAGCTCTGTCACTAAAGCTACTACTACTAAAATTACATTCCATGTATTCAATTTTAACTCTACGAAGGCCTTTAGATTCCCTCGGCTATTTCTCTGGTCCTATCCACGAGAAGGATATCATCAGTGAAAAGCATACACCAAAGTACATCCTCCTGTAAATGTCTAGTAAGAGCACCCACAACTAAAGCAAAAAGATATGGGCTTAAAGTCGATCCCTCATGTAATCTAGCTAAAATAGAATAATATTTGGTCAATCCTCCTTCTGTTCGAATGCAAGTAACACTCTAGTATACATATCTTTAATGACTTGAATATAGTCATATCAACACCTTTCTTCTAAGAACTCTCCAAAAGATATCTTAGAACCTTATCATAAGCTTTTTCTAAATCAATAAAAATCATATGTAGATCCTCCATATTCTCTATGAACTTCTCCGTCAAACCTCTCAATAAATGCATAACTTCCATAGTAAACCTTCCCGGCATAAATCAAAATTAATTATGAGAAATCTTTACAATACGTCTTAACCTATGTTCAATTACCCTCTCGCATAATTTTAAAATTTGACAAATCAACTTAATTCCTTTATAACTAGTACACTCTTGTGCATCACCTTTATTCTTAAAAATGGGGACCAAAATACTCTTCCTCCACTCCTCGGGCATCTTTTTAGTTTTTAAAATAACATGAAAGAGTTTACTAAGCCAAGAAACTCTCAAGTCTTTTATACATTTCCAAACTTCAATTGAGATATCATCAGTCTGCTCAACTTCTTATTTACTATGTTGAATATATTTTTTGTAAAAAAAACACTTTTTTATTTTCACATTAATACACTTTACTTGAGTTAAAATTTTACTTATCTTTTCTCTTTGTTTGGCTAGTTTATGCATATATTTTTCATCCTCTTTGATATCTAATCTATTATAAAGACCATTAAAAGTAGAATTTTGAGTGTCACTTATTATTCTCTTAGACTCCCTACGGGAGGTCATTTTATATTTTTCTCAATTCTCTAAGTTTTTACATTTAAATCAGTTTTTATAACATAACTTCTTATATTTTATTTTTTCTTGCACATTATTATTCCACCACCAATTATTTTTATTTATAGAAATATTTCATTTTGATTTTTCAAGTACGTATTTTGCCACTTGTTAATAGTGTTTCTTACTTTATCCCACATTAGAATTTTCTTCTTCACGAATAACCCAAATCTTGAAATCTTGAAGTTTACTACAACTACAATAAAACCTTAATCCCACTAAGTGGGGTCCGCTATATGAATCCTTTTTATCCATTGCATCCTATTTAGTGTCATATTTTCATTTAATTCTAATAAATTAAGATCATTTTTTATACAAAAAGCCCAAGTCTTCCTAGGTCTACCTCTGTCATTCTTAACGGAGGAAGTCGAATCTAAAACATCTACTCTCCTAATCGGATCATCATACAATCGACGTTTAATGTAACATGAGCTAAATGTCATTACAATATTATTACCTAACTAAAGTAAAAGAAAAAGTATAAAACAATGCAATTAATAAGGAAAAACCTTAAAAGACTTGGATATTGATAGAATAAGCTTGATCATCCAATACTTTCCCAATCATCGAGTATAATATCATGTTTGCGTGCGGTTGGTATGCTTCCTTGTCCCCAACCCTTTTGCACTTTCTTCAGAACTTTCATAACCATCCCACTACCATCATCTCTGAAAACAAATATAAATTTAGAGTCATTAATTTATGATAAGTTGGGGAAAATGCCAATACTACTCTCACAACCTATGATGAAGAATGAAAGTACAGAAAAAGTATGCAAGGAAGTTACTTGTGCAATAGAGTGCGCCAATCATCTTCTTTCAAACTGTTCGTCCCACGAATATGAGACTTAGATTCAATCATTTTACTTCGGCGTTCTGAAACTTTGTTATATGATTCGTCATCATGACGGGCGACCATGTTCATCATTTGTTCAGAAAGTTTATCAGCATCTTTTTTATTCCCTTCCTTACCGAGTGCATCAATCACTGGCATGAAAGTAGCAGGATCTAAAAGAGAGCCTCTATTTATCAAAGCAACAAGCAAGTTGTGAGCATCATCCACTAGGTTTTCATTGCAGAGTTTTTCAATAAGATATTTGTATGGGAAGTTCTCAACAACAAAGCCCTTTTGAAAGGAAGTTTGAAATAACTCCTTAGCCTCCAACACTTTCCCATATCTACACAACTCATGGCAAAACAAGTTATAGAGAGCCTCCTTCTCACCCCAGGTGGCAATACCAGTTCTGAACGCACTTCGAGCAGCATCAAACTCACCGGCCTTGCAAAAGGCTTTAATTAGCAGGCTGAAAGAAGCTAACCTGGGGATGATTCCATGCTTCATCATCTCATCTAAAAGTGAAGCAGCTCTACCGATCATTCCACCATCACAAAAGGCTTGCATCAGGTTATTGTACGTGATAGCATCCAGAGCAACGCCTTTCTGACACATTTCATCAAATAATTTGTGCATTTCGCTGATTTGGTTTTTCCTTCCCAAGCCCCAAATCAGTAAGTTGTAGGTTCTTGTACTTGGTTGACAGCCTTTCTTCTCCATGTCCCTAAGAATCTTAAAAGCTGAGGAGATCTTCCCACGCTTACAAAACCCATGGATAAAGGTGTCATAAATTATGGCATCAGGAGTGATATTCTTTCCCAACATCTCAAGCAGCTTCTTCTTAGCTTCATCCAAGCGGTCTGCCTTGCACAACCCATTTATCAATATTGAATATGTAATTAGATCTGGAAAACATTTACTGCTGCCATTTCTGTCATCAACAAGACCAAGGAACGCATTACCAATTTCACCAAGTGCTGCACTTCCATGACACCACATACCACTAACAATCTCCATTGCCTTATCCAACTGCCCACATTGGCATAAGCCGTCAATAACTATATTGCAACTCACAATATCCAAACCATAACCTTTCTCATTCATCTTTTGCAGCAGTATTTCTGCCTCCCATCTTCTTCCCTCTTTCCAGAGATTCTGCAGCAAGATGTTGCAGGTAAAAGCATTTGGAAAACACCCATTGCTCGCCATCTCATTCAGAATCCAGTTGGCAGCTATTACCTTCCCTTTTAGACAATATGCGTGCAACAAAGAGCTGTAGGACACAACATCCGGCATGATCCCTCTACTTTTCATCAAAACCATTACTGATCTAGCAAAAGAAATCATTCCCCGCTTGCACAGCCCATCAATGACAATATTATAGGAATACACATTAGGTTCCAAACCAAACATTACAAACCCTTCTAAAACCTTCATAGCTTCCAAAAGTCTGCCATTTCTCACTAAACCAGACAACCATATGTTGTAGCTCTCCAGCTTCACAAAAAACCCATCTTTTCTCATTTCTTCTACCAAAATTTCACCTTCCTCCAGCAATCCTAACCTGCATAAACCATCCAGCACCAAATTATAGCTAATCTGATTTGGCCTTGGCAGCCCCAAATCACCACCTTCCTCTTTCATATCCCTCAAAATCCTGTGAGCGTCATAAACCATTCCAGCCTTACAAAGAGCTGAGATCCTAGCATTGAAAGTTACCACATTGGGAAATAAACCATCCATCCTCATCCTCTCCACCAAGTTCTCCGCCTCAAGCACCTTCCCTTCCCTGCAAAACCCAGCAATCAAGGTATTATAAATCACCATATTCGATCTGCAACCTTGAGAACCCATTTGATTCAACACCTCCAATGCATGGTCAGCCCGTCCTGCTCTACAATACCCACGAATCAAAATCCCGAAACTGAACTCATTCGGTTGGCACCCCTTCAGCGGCATTTTATCAAACACATTGATAGCATCTCCCAATCGGCCAGAATTACTCAGTGAAAGCATCAAAAGGTTGAGGCTTTGGACATCCGGAGCGCCGCCGGATAGAATTAGTTCACGATAGATGACTTGGACAAGGTCATGGCGGTTTAAACGGAGGGAGGAGCGAAGAAGGGAGTTGTAGAAGGAGAGAGGGGTAGAAGAAAGGGAGCGAAGAGAAGGGAGGAAGGAGACGGAGAGGTCGAGGAGGCCGAATGAGGCGGAAGAGAGTGCCAGAGCAGTAAGAGAAGAGGGGGTGGAGGGTGAGGGGTGAAGGAGGAGGAGGCCATGCAGTTGCTTGAGCTCGGGAAGCATTTGGAAGCGAGCGAGAATGCGGGAGATGGAGGAGATAGGGGAAGGGGAAAGAACGGAGAAAGGGGAGGAGGAGGAGAGATGCTTGAAGAGGCGCCATGCGAGAGAAGGGTTGTTTGCGTTGCGGCGGATGATCGAGGTGATGGAGGGGGCAGCGGTCATAGGCCGTCCTGTGCTCCGGGTCGGTTCAGGGCGGGTGAGGAGTTATTTGAATTGCTTTCGTGCGCTTCATTTTGAGGACAAAGGCCCATAGTATAATTGATATGCAAGCTGCATCTAAGATATGTTCGTAGCATGTTTTGTGACAATAAAGCCCGTATTAGAATTGATATGTAAGTTATATGAAAGATTTGTTGCAAGGAACATTGATTAAAAATTAAATTAAATTTTTCTACTGCTACATATATATCTATATAAAATGTTGGGTCTTGTAATATATGTGGCTTATGCCTAAATTCTATTAGCATTAAGCAGAAGTGAGAGGAAAAAAAGAGTGGAAAACCGCGAGGGAAGAGAGATAGAGAGAGTCAATTTTTTTTTACTTTTATATTTTACTGATATTTATAGGTTATGGGGTGTCATTTTATCATGATATAAAAATATATAAAGATACATAATGTTAAGTCATATTCAACAATTTTATGTCATGCATAGCAGTTTTATGTCATGTAATATAGAATTATGTCATGTCTCACTAGATAATTAAGTTTAACAACTTGGCAGTGTGACGGTTTGATGAGCACTCTAGTTAGACAGTTCAACCACTTCAACAGATAAGTAGTTTGTCAATTCGGTCATTCGACGACTTGGCAATTCTACATGGCAGTTCATTTGCTTGGTAATTAGATGATTCAACAATTGGTCAATTCGTCAGTTGAGTAATTAAACAATTGGATTATTCAATAATTAGAAAACAAAAAACATAAGATCTAGGAGGGTTATGATTTCACTAACTAGTGAGTAGCACACTTCACTTTGGGGGATGGGGATGCAAAAATCCAAGAGGGGTGCAAATAGATATGGAGATAAGTTTAATTGGCTGTAGAATTGATGTTTCTAGGGTGACAGACTAAATTCTTCAACTTGGTTTTTAGTTTGGATCTAAGGGTCGTCCTTGGTAGGTCTTTTAGATAGGGCATATTGGGTAATTTGGAAGTGAGATGCCCGAATCTATTCAGCACTACTACACTAGCTGGAACAAACTTTAAACTATCTAATGTTCTTTAAGTGCTTTGAGAGGGTAACGAATAGATATGCTCATATTTGTCACTGACTACATTAAATTCTAAGCATTTCATTCATACAAATTATCCAGGTAATTGCACGAGAATGGTAGCCTTTAACATCTCAAAATTCTCCAAATCAATTTATCGAGATAAGTTATCTTTAGATTTAAAATTTTTATTTAGGAATAGTTATTAGAAAAATCATTTAATTCGACATTCCAAACTAAGGCCTGATAGTAGTTGACTATAATTAGCCTAAGAGATTTCTTACATCACTTATCTGTGGGATTGATACTGGGTATAAAAGAAAACTCTATATTACTTGAAACGATATGTATACTTGCGTAGTACCCCTAGTGTGTAAACTAATTTTTAAATTTTATAACATTTAATTTTTGCACACTAGCTGCTAAATATAGATTGGGTCAAGTTTTTGGTCATTTTTTGGAAGCTAAATTACAGCGTAAATGCTGGTCAGGTCACATAACAAAAATTTACAACCAAATATCTATTTGTAAGGAAGATTATTTATTTATTCCTCTTCATTTTTAAAAAACGTAGAGCTGTTAAAATCATCAAATATTATAAAATTAAAATAACCAAAATTCATTTAGATAACATCATAATATAATTAAAAAAAACATATACAACAATCATAATTTGATCTCTCTCTCACCTAAATATAAATATCATAATGGCTGTTAAAAATTTAGATTTAAGGCACTAACATATATAGTTTAACGCTCTCATCAGTAGCACAAAAGTCTCAACCCAACTTGGTCTTAGCCTTTCATGAGACAACACATGTGAGTACAGTAGGGCGAGCAATCATGATTCAGTCAGCTATTCAAAATCTACAAAAATTTTCAATATTTTAAAAAATAGACAAGTGTTCAAATAAAATAAATCAAATATGGTGGAACCATGTATAGTAGCTATCACAGTGTTGACACAATAATTTATAATTGCAGTAGACATATGCTACGTAATAGTAAAAACAAGATGATATCATAAGTGTAGGAAAAATTAACATAAAAATATAAATTTATTTTTTTATGTAAATTGTTTTAATATTTTATCTTCATCACTTTAACCTCCGCTTCATATTTCTTTTACGTCCCTTCTAACTCCACTTATGCTTATATGTTCACTCTTTCACATTTGTTTGTTCAGATGTATCAAACTCACAAATGGGTAATTACTTACGTGTACAAACTCTTATAACTCCACTTTATTGCATATAACATACAACCATTCAATCACAACCATCTACAATTCCTCCATTTTTATCATTTTTTACACATATTTTAGATACAAAACATACAAATGCTAACAATTTTGATATATTGAGTATCAAAACATGCTGTAAAAAGTGGTACAAACCAGTAGGCAACATTAATCATAAAATTTGTGGGAAATAAATATGCACATATCAACAATCGTAACTTACAAAACCGTTTATATGGAATGTCTGGAATAATATTTCTATCATTTTTTATTCCACAACAAATTTTATCAAGTTTAACATAGATGCAAAAAATATATAAAATATTGACAAAGCAAAAAATCGGGCAAAAAATCACGGCTTGCCTTCATGATCAAATCCCGCAATACATTCGTGATTCGAGCTAGATGAGAAACTAACAACAGGATTGTGGCACTCCATCGTGATTGATCCTCACGATACAGTTGTGATTCGAGCTAGCTAGGAATTCAACATGTTTATGGCACTCCTTTGTGGTCGACCCTTATGATACGGTCGCAGTTCAAGCTCTTGGAAAGCGAAATGACAAAATTGCATTATGCATGTAACGCTTTCCTATTTGTGGCGTGGGATATTTACGCTTAAAATAATATTTTTTATTAAATAAAGGATATAAGGATAAATTGCCAGTGCATAATAGCCAATAAAGAAATCCCAGCTTCTAATATGATTGCGCCAAGAAACAAGTAAGTTGCTCTCAAGCATTTTATCTTATGGTAATAAACGAAACTTGTTGGTTGTCAAACACAAGGTCATAAAAGATAATTGCATCTTAATGATATTGCTGAAAATTATACAAGCAATTATGGAGCCCTCCTTTTGAAGAGGAATAACAAGTTAATATATCTTCATTCAAAGAGAAAAGACTTACTCATAACTGATACATTACCAAATACAATTTATTTAATAAAAGGAAGAATTCAAATATCAATTAATATTAAACAAAGTTCTTTTGTTCGTGTACATAGATGTTTTCCCAGTCTTCTCAAAATAGAGAAATTATTACCTATGGAGAAAGCACGCATAGTTGTGTGCGTAATAACACCTGAATAATTTTTATTTTAATATTATTGAGATGTTATTGAGAGGTTGTTGGACTTATTCGAGATTTTTGTGAGTAGAACTCTAATAACTTTGAAATACCTCGCAATACTTTATTAGAAAAATATTCGGAGTACACATGAAAAACTCGGTAAGCAATAATTTCTTCTCAAAATGGATGTCACCTCAACGGCAAGGTGTTTCCTCAGCCGCCTGCGCACTCTTGCCCATTTTCTCTGCACTCTCCGCCACAAAGTTGATTACATCCTCCAATCCCTTCCATGAAGACCCTCCTTCCTCCATCGCCATCCTCGCCTTCTCCCTTAGCTCCCTGGCCCTCAACCTTCTCTCTTCCCCTTCCTCTCCACCCCCCATCAACATCTCCACCGCCCTCTCAATCTCCCCCCTCCTCACCTGCACCACCTCCTCCTTATTATCCACAAAACCCACCAATGTCGGCTCCTTCACCCCAACTGCTACCCCAACCTTGAGCACATCCAACACCAATCTCTCGTTAAGAAATTGGTCAGCGAAGTGCGGCCAAGTCACCATTACCACCCCCGCCGCCACCGCCTCCAGCGTTGAATTCCACCCGCAGTGTGTCACAAAACCCCCCACCGCTACGTGCTCCAATATCACAGCCTGCGGCGCCCAACCCCTTATCACCATCCCCCTCCCCTCCACCCTCTGTTCCAACTCTGTCATCCATTCATTCAGCCCCTGGACCTCCTCCACCCCCTTCACCACCCATATAAAAGGCCGGCCGGACGCTTCCAACCCGTGTCCTAACTCCACCAACTGAGCCATCGTATTGCGGGCAATGCTCCCGAAGCTAACCAGCACAACTGACCCTTTCTCCTGCTCGTCTAGCCACCGGAGAAGGACCTTGTTGTCAACAGAGGAAGCCCGCCCGCGTGACTCCTTGGCATGGAGGTCTTTGTTATAAAGCGAGAGAGGACCGACAGGCCATATCGGCTTCCCCATCATCTCCCGATACCTTTCAAAGTACCAGGGCTCCAGCTCAGTGAAACTGTTAACAACCACTCCATCTGCAGATTCTTCTACCAGCTGCATAGTCTCTATGAATTTTAACCATCCAGGATCCAAGCGCCACGCAGCGACCACCTCGTGCTTGCTGACTTGAATGGGATGCGGAAGGCCCGGAATTATCACAGGCTCGTCGGACGCCGCCTCGATTGCAGCCTCAAGCTCAACTCTGTTTTGCTCGATCAAGCGTTGACATAACATGTAAAAGCAAGAGGGGCCGTGGAAGATGATACGGGGAATGTTCAGTGAGAGGGCAACTTCAGCTGTCCAATGTTGAAGGTTGTCTGAAATGATACAAGCCGGCTTTGGCCATTTGGCTGCGTTAGGGACGCGCAAGTGGGACTCGAGCGGGTCGCGGAGGAGGGATAGAGCGTTCATGAATGTGAGGAAGAGGGTGGCGGAGGGGATGAGATCGGCGTTCTCGCAGCCTTCAGGTAGGCCGACTTGTGTGGCTGGGAAAGGAAGCTCAACGAAGCGGATAGGGAGGGAGGAAGCTGAGACCTGGTCGACGATGGCCTGGATGCGAGCTAAGTTGACTGGTGTGGTGACGAAGGTGACGAGAACGCCGCGGGCTGCAAGGAGTCTGGCTAAGTCGACCATGGGTATCATATGGCCCTGCGCCAAGAGAGGGACCAGAAGAAAGTGGAGGCGTTTTGTGTTACAGCTGCAGTCATCAGCTTCGACGCTCATGGTGGGTGACATCGTATCCATTATTGAAGGGGAGAGGAAGAACGTAATTTATAGAAGTAAAAATGAGATTTTTTTAATCAAAAGAGCTGTTTTGAGTTGAATAATCAGGATGAAAGTTCCTGGTGATTACGTTTTGAGTATTAAACTTGTTTATCGTAAATCAGGATGTCATAGTTTTATATTTTTCAGTCAGGTAAGAATTTAGAAAAAAATAAAAAGTTGTTCAACAATGCCGGGCGGGCTAAGGTGACGGCTATTGACAGGAATGGGAGAACATGGTCAATCCGGAGAGCTTCGAGATTCGGAAAGAATATTATGTGCGGTGGCCCCCACTCACTCACGAAGAATCCCCCGGACCACCACATGCACTTCATGGCCACCAAGGAAGCCACGACCTTTGTTTATTTGTATATTTTTTATAATTAGCACAACATATCCTCTAATACAACTATGATGTAATTCATGTCAGTTCTAATATTTTTAAAAATATTTTTTTTTTTTTTGGTCTGTTTTGCGTCTAAGGTCATCATCACAATTTTATTTGGAGAATATTTTTTTTATTATTAAATGTAATGATTGTAAGAAAGATGATCTTTGATTTTTTGAAAAAAATATATGCTTATAATTGTTATGGTAACTTTCTAATATATATATATATATATATATATATATATATATATATACAAAGATTGCTCAGAGATTATTAGACAATTCTCCCAGCCAATCTCATGTGCATAAGAATTTTATATAGGCGGGATCGAACCCGTGACCTCAGAGATCTTACAAACTCTGTCCACCAAAGAGTCGCGACATATATAAACATGGATGTAATTTTACTTCATCAAAATAAAAGGTACAATTTGGGTGGTTGATGGAACACACTACCAAAACCCAAATAAATACATTACACATTCATAGGGTTTCACAACTACGATTACAACTCAACACAAAGAAAAAAAAAATCTCCAAAAACATTACAAGTATAAACCAAAAAAAGTTCTCCAAAAAGTAAACTCTTTATTTTTATCTCTATCAAAGATTTACCCAAAAAAGAGTTGTACCTGATTCAAGAAGTAAAGAAAACAAGAGATAACAAAAGTGCAAACGTAACTGTGCATACCTTGTTAAATTTAGGTGCCTAAACTGAAGAAAAAACTCCCCAAAATGGCTTTGTGTACCTACTACAAGAAACAGACAAAATAAAACATCAAAATAAACAGCAACACTGACATACCTGCACCCAAATGTTTGCAATCCAGCTTGATACCACGTACTAGCATATCCCCTGTGCTATAGCCAATTCAAATATAAACCAAAATCCAACCAGAAAAGATGGGATGGGGGGTCAGCCTTCTCACCAAAGCATAAGTTACTAAACCACACCCAAACCCAAAATAATATTGCTTCCTGCCAAAGAATTGAATGGGTTAAATCTAGAAGATTCTGAAACCATAGTCAAAGGTGCACTAGATCAATTGAATGAATAATTAAAGACCATAAAGCCACCCCCAATTCTACGCCCAATAAATAATATTTTTCTATTTATTTGCAGCATACTTTCAAGGACTTTGACCTCCCTGAATCTTGGATGTAATCTTGACTTTAGTTGTTAAACTCAACATATTTTAAAAAATCGATTGGACGAGTGAAAGTAAATTAAGATTAAAGTGAAAAGATTATCACAACTTCTTTAACATTCTCTTGGCACAACTAATTCAAATTATCATTTCACAAAAATCTCAAAACAAGGAGAAAGACGGAGAAACTACTCAGATTTCATGGAGAAGATACGACAATATTTAGATTTCATATATCAAAAGCAAAGTTATACAAACTAAAATAAGTGAATACGAACTTATCTCGAATTCCTCCCAAAGCAAACTCTCGAAGGTCCTTTGAATCTCTTCTTTTCTTTACAACACATGCAATTCTCCTGCGAAACGACAAGAATGAAGAAATCTCTCACGTTCCTTCCACTTTTACTATCTCTCGAAGAATCCCTCACAATTAACACTAATTAAACTAACTCTCTAATACTCTAATGACACCACAAACACTAACTAACACGCTTAGACTCCTGTGGACAAACTATTTTCGGCCCCCAATTGTTTCTTATAAAGTTGTAGAAGAGTTTCCAAGAGTTTCCCAAGCATCCCTTCAAAAATCGTCCACATTCAATGCAACTCTTGAGAGAACCGACTTACTCGCCGTCGACGGCTTCGATCTCGTTGTCGACGACCATCTAGAATACTTGGCTCTGGATCCTCTCTCATAAGATCCGTTGTCGGCGGCCTCGATCTCGCTGTCGGCGACCTTCCTTGTAATATATTTTCTGAACTGTTGGGAAAAATCCGTCGTCGGCGCCGTCGATCTCGCCGTCGGCGTCCTAGATCAAATTTTCATATTTTGGTCATTTTTGCTCCAAATTCACTCTTTTTTACATCTTTTTGCCTCAATGTCCATAAATCAACATACCTGCAATAAAAAACATCAAAAATACCTTTCTTTAAAGTGCAATATCATCAAAATCACTATAAAATAAACATGAAAATCTCAACATATTTTCGATGGGTCAAAATCCCCAAACTTAACTATTACTTGTCCTCAAGTAATTTTTAGTACTACATAAAAGTTATGATTCATTGTGGTAAAGTTCTAATTCAGAAATACTATAATTTTGATTTAAATAAATATCATAATAAAACTTCTTAGAAAGATTTTCAAGTAATTAGAATAATCATGCGGATATAAGGTTATCTAGTCATTAAGTCTAAAAGTTCTAATCTTCTATTCATTTCAAGAATGATTATATGTTGTAATATTAATTCACCTAGAATATTCGGATAATAGGAAATTCATAGAACGCTATTAGTAAAGAAACTAATCCATAAATATAAATTCGAAATGTATTTTAGTTTTAACCTTTAGGTTAATCCAAGTGAAGCTAATTTTTTATAAGGCATCTTGACCCATCGAAAATTTGTTGAGATTTTCATGTCTATTTTATATCGATTTTGATGATATTGCACTTTAAAGAAGGGTATTTTTGATGATTTATTGCAGATATGTTGATTTATGGATAATGGAGTGAAAAGATACAAAAAGGAGCGAATTTGGAGCAAAAATGACAAAAAAATGACAATTTGATTTAGGGCGCCGACGGCGAGATCGACGGCGCCGACGATGGAATTTTCCCGAGAGTTTAGAAAAATATTACAAAGAAGCCAACCGACGGCGAGATCGAGGTCGTCGACAGCGGGCCTATGAAAGAGAGCCCAAGGCTAAGTATTCTAGAAGGCCGTCGATAACGCGCTCAAGGCCGCCGACAGCGAGAAAGTCGGTTCTCTCACGACGTACATCGAATGTGGACAATTTTTGAAGAGATGCTTGCGAAACTCTTGGAAACTCTTCAACCACTTTAAAAAGAAACAATTTAGAGCCGAAAAGGGTTGTCCGTTGTTGTCCGTGTTTCCACCGAGTCCATAGTGTGTCCACTTAGAGTGTTAGTTAGTGTCTTGTTTCCATTATAGTTTTAGATAGTGAGTTCAATTAGTGATATTTGTGAGGGATTCTTTGAGAGATTGTAAGAGTGGAAGGGAAGTGAGAGATTTATTCCTCCTTGCCGTTTCGAAGGAGAATTCTGTGTGCTCTAAAGAAATGAAGAGATTCAGAGAAACTTCAAGGAATTTGCTTGGGGAGAAATTCGAGATAAGTTGTATTTACTTATTTTAGTCTGTAGAACTTTGCTTTTATATATGAAATCCAAATTTTGTAGTATCTTCTCCATGAAATATGAGTAGTTTTTTTGTCTTTCTCATTGTTTTGATATTTTAGTGAAATGGTAATTTGAATTAGTATGCCAAGAAAATTTTTAAAGAAGTTGTGATAATCTTTTCACTTAAATCTTAATTTATTTTCAATCTGGTCAATTGATTAGTTAAAATATGTTGAGTTTATCAACTACAGTGAAGATTACATCTGAGATTCAGGGAGGTCAAAGTCCTTGAAAGTACGGTACAAATAAATAGGGAAATAATATTTATCGGGCGTAGAATTGGAGATTTTAGAGTGACAGACTAAAATCCTTAATTCGGTCCTATCGTTTGGGTGCTGAAGTGTAGATGTTAGCCCTCAGACGAGGTGAACGTGGAGCTCCGAAGTGAGAGCTGGTATCCTCCCGACTCTAACCGTGATTCGATAGCCAAGCATAGGATTAATCGATGTTATTTATGTACTGACCAAAGGGTAAAGAATATGTATGCTCATATTTGGCACAACACATTTTTAAACTAATTTTAATTATCCATTCACTTAAATTTCTTAATAAGGAGAAGGATTATTGCTTATATATTTGAACTTCACTTTATTAGTATAATTAGTTACTTGTTAGTAGAATTAGTTTATTTAAAACTTTATCTTATTTATGATTGCATATTAGTGACAGATAGACAATTCGATTTATAAAGTTGTGATTCTAAATTGATTTTTATAATCCTAGTCCGTAGCCTCTGTCTGTATTCTTTAAATTATCCCTGTGGGATCGATATTCGAGACTCCATTAGAGCCTCGTATTACTTCGAGCGATATGTATACTTGCGTTGAAAGATAACTGCGAATATTGAATATCTTTATACACATCTATATCAAATACAAGAAATATTAATTAACGCAAAGTGCGCGGAGCGGTTTAAAGTTTTTGGCGTCGTTGTCGGGGATAGTTCGATAATTAGATAAGATAAAATAGATAGATAGTTATATAACATAACTAGAGTAACGGACGATTTAGAACAATTAGAAAACTTTTTAAAAGAATTTGCAACTTATTATTATTTAGTCAATTGTTTTTTATGAACCGATTTCGATTGTATGTGTAAATTTGGATCCGAAAATCTTATACCCTACGATTCAGAATTAGAACGCACTGTTAGAAGAATTATAAAACTGAGAAAAGAACCTATAAATCCTGATAATCTTAACGCAATGGAAAACAACAACAAAAGAATAGAAAATGAGCATCAATCTAGACCACTAAGATATTACACTAACCATACATTTGATGAAATTCACTTAACCATCCAAAATCCAGATGTAGCTGCTAATTCATTTGAGCTTAAACCAGCAATTATCCAAATGATACAAAACAATTAATTTGGCGGAACTCCTAGCGAAGATCCTAATTTACATCTTGCGAGTTTCTTAGAACTTTGCGCTTACTTTTAAAAATGACGAGTGTCTTGTCGGCATTATTTTTAGGTTAGGTGTTTTATTTTGAAAAGGGGTCGCCTACGAAGATTGTCGGCGAATTTTAATTTAATTTAAATAAATAATTTGAAAAGTAGTATTTGATTTTGAAAATAATTTTAAATTTGAAAATTTTAAGATATGAAATTAAACCGATCTCGCATCCCGAATAGTTTATATAAACGAGCGCCGCACCACAAACCGTGTATCTATCCCGAAGAATAGACACACTTGCTTGATAATGGGGCTCGATTAAATAAACTAGAAAGGTTTGTGACATCCGTTTGGTCCGCGAACCAATTTTATAAGCCGACGAGTTCCCTCGCTTAATATAAATGAATTAAGCGGGGTTTATATTACCCAGGTTCTTAAAGTTCCCTATAAGGGCAAGCCCCTATAGTTAATTACATCTTAAGTGACGGAAATCACCTAAGAAAACTCTCGATAATAATCGGTAGTTCCGCTCTCAAGAATTTCAAAGTTTAAGTTTTCGAGGATTGAATTTTGGAATTTCAATAGGGAATGGATCAAGTTTGGAACGGCTTATTTTCGGAGTCCGATGGAAGAAAAGTAGGAGAAGCTGAGGATCCAAGAAGAATCGTGGCAACTTCCCAAACTATTCTATTGTTTGGCTTCAATTTAGGAAGGTCCTAATGTTTATTTAATGTTTTGATCTTGCCAATTTTAATTAATTAGGACTTATATTTGTATGATAAGATCATACAAATAGCCTCGAAGATGTGAGGGTTTATGTCGTATCGGACGACTACCTCGGAAATCCTAAGACCGATTAGGGCTTAATTTACATGACATGATCATGCAAATGCCTAACGAAGAGTTGAGGATTTATGTTGCACTAGGCAAACTACCTCGAAGCCCTATGGCTTGGTTATTTAGTTCTAAGGAAAGTTTCGTTGAAGTAGACTCGCATTTTCGTCGATGACGATGGCGGTGCTGCCCACCATGCTCCGAGCTCCTTGTTGTTGCAGAGGTTTAGTTTTAGAAGTCATAAATCAGAAGATGAGAGAATTGTTTGGTTTTAGAGAAAGTCTTAATTTCCATGTGTCTTTAATATTTTAATTAAAACAAATTTTAAAGTTGATTAAACAGAACCGATTAAGATCCTACGGTTCCGTCATCCCGCACCGTTATTTTCATCGAATTCACTTAGTCCGGATGAATTTGCTAAACTCAACTAAATGAGTTCCGCACTTTCATTTAGACCGTGGGAAATCCCGTTAGCAACACGTGGGTTACATCATCCGAGGTATTCCCGATCATTCAATGAGACGTTTTAATTTAGTTGTAGTTGTAGTTTTGTTGTTTGTTTGTGATTAAATTTTGAGTTGTCTTATATTTTGAAATGTTGTGGAGGTGAATTTTATCTTGTAGTGTCTTTTAATTTAGTTATGGGTTTCGGCTTTGGTTTTTATCCTAAAGGTGTAGGTTTTCATGCAATCGTTGTTTATCATGCAAGAAAAGTAAGTGCGATGCGATTAAATAAGTTGCAATAAAGTAATTTGCAATAAAATAAAAGAGTACCTGGAGGGTCTTCCCGTCACCCCAAGCCGCACTTAAAACACGATTTAGAGCATTTAAGCATTTATAGCAATTTCTTAGGTAAAGCTAAGGGAAGGGTTATGGTTTTCTACCAAAATCCTAATCCTATAGCTAATCATTCTTATGACGTCTAGGTCTTCAATTTTGGTTTTAAGGATGATTTCTCTTCACCAAAGAACAACTAAGCTCAATTTGTTCTTAAGGACATTCCATCATATTGAGGAAGTGTTTAAGACGAATCTTAAACATCTTTTCAATATTTCGAGAATTATCCTAAGTCCAAATGAATTTATTGTGCAGTGTGAATTAATCATCCAGGGTGTTTAAGTTAAGTTTTATTTCTTGCTCGGTGAATTAGGATGTTTGAATATCCTTATGGGTGAAGTGTCATTTCACTCGATACTCCGTTTAGGAGTTATAATAAGTAAAAGCTCCTAAGAGCAAAATGATATTTAATGATTTGTGATTCAAATTTAAGTTCAAATTAATGATTTAAGTTTGGAATAGTGTTCAAGTTATTTTAGATTTATTTTGAATTTCTTTATGTCTTAAGTGATGTCATTTAATTCAATTTAATATAATTTAACTTAATTTAATTTAATGTGGTTTAATTTAATTTAATTTAATTTAATTTAATTTAATATAATATGCTTTATCTTAATTTAATTCAATTTAATTTAATTTAATTTAATTTAGTTTTAATTTAATTTAAATTTAATTTAATTTTATTTTATTTAATTTAATTTAATTTAATTTAATTTAATTTAATTTAATTTAGTTTAATTTAATTTAGTTTAATTTAGTTTAATTTAATTTAATTTAATTTAATTTAATTCAATTTAGTTTAATTTTATTTAATTTAATTTAATTTAATTTAATTTAATTTAATTTAATTTAATATGATTTAATTTAATTTTATATGATTTAATTTAATTTAATTTAATATTTTATTTTAAAAGTGTTTGCTTTAAATAATTTAACCTTAACTTAATTTAATGATTAAGTCTTTTAGCATTTTAAATCTTAAACTTGGATTATCATTTTAATCAGGAATTAAATATTATTGGGATGATTGATTTAGGGATTCTTAAATTAAAGAACAAACTTCTTCCTAATAATATCCCTATTTTAATAATTCCAATTTTATTATTCTTCCAAATTTAATTTATTATTTTATTAAGGTTTATTTCAATTATTTTAAATTATTTAGTATGTTTCTACCCTTTAATTATCTAAATTTCAATCATCCAAATCAGATTAAAATCAAATATTTTACCTATTCATTTTATTAAGCCTAAAGTTTTAATTAAGGGTTAAAATTACCATTTTGCCCTTCAAGCTTAATAATTTCATAACTCACTAAGAGTCGCGACATATATAAACATGGATGTAATTTTACTTCATCAAAATAAAAGGTACAATTTGGGTGGTTGATGGAACACACTACCAAAACCCAAATAAATACATTACGCATTCATAGGGTTTCACAACTACGATTACAACTCAACACAAAGAAAAAAAAAATCTCCAAAAACATTACAAGTATAAACCAAAAAAAGTTCTCCAAAAAGTAAACTCTTTATTTTTATCTCTATCAAAGATTTACCCAAAAAGAGTTGTACCTGATTCAAGAAGTAAAGAAAACAAGAGATAACAAAAGTGCAAACGTAATCGTGCATACCTTGTTAAATTTAGGTGCCTAAACCGAAGAAAAAACTCCCCTAAATGGCTTTGTGTACCTACTACAAGAAACGAGACAAAATAAAACATCAAAATAAACAAGCAACACCGACATACCCGCACCCAAATGTTTGCAATCCAGCTTGATACCACGTACTAAGCATATCCCCCGTGCTATAGCCAATTCAAATATAAACCAAAATCCAACCAGAAAAGATGGGATGGGGGTCAGCCTTCTCACCAAAGCATAAGTTACTAAACCACACCCAAACCCAAAATAATATTGCTTCTGCCAAAGAATTGAATGGGTTAAATCTAGAAGATTCGAAACCATAGTCAAAGGTGCACTAGATCAATTGAATGAATAATTAAAGACCATAAAGCCACCCCCAATTCTACGCCCAATAAATAATATTTTTCTATTTATTTGCAGCATACTTTCAAGGACTTTGACCTCCCTGAATCTTGGATGTAATCTTCACTTTAGTTGTTAAACTCAACATATTTTAAAAAATCAATTGGACAGAGTGAAAGTAAATTAAGATTAAAGTGAAAAGATTATCACAACTTCTTTAACATTCTCTTGGCACAACTAATTCAAATTATCATTTCACAAAAATCTCAAAACAAGGAGAAAGACGGAGAAACTACTCAGATTTCATGGAGAAGATACGACAATATTTAGATTTCATATATCAAAAGCAAAGTTATACAAACTAAAATAAGTGAATACAACTTATCTCGAATTCCTCCCCAAGCAAACTCCTTGAAGGTCCTTTGAATCTCTTCTTTTCTTTACAACACACAGAATTCTCCTGCGAAACGACAAGAATGAAGAAATCTCTCACGTTCCTTCCACTTTTACTATCTCTCGAAGAATCCCTCATAATTAACACTAATTAAACTAACTCTCTAATACTCTAATGACACCACAAACACTAATTAACACACTTGGACTCCTGTGGACAAACTATTTTCGGCCCTCAATTGTTTCTTATAAAGTTTTAGAAGAGTTTCCAAGAGTTTCCCAAGCATTCCTTCAAAAATCGTCCACATTCAATGCAAGTCGTGAGAGAACCGACTTACTCGCTGTCGACGGCCTCGATCTCGTTGTCGACGACCATCTAGAATACTTGGCTTTGGACCCTCTCTCATAAGGCCCGTCATCGGCGGCCTCGATCTCGCCGTCGGCGACCTTCCTTGTAATATATTTTCTGAACTATCGGGAAAAATCCGTCGTCGGCGCCGTCGATCTCGCCGTCGGCGTCCTAAATCAAATCTTCATATTTTGGTCATTTTTGCTCCAAATTCCCTCTTTTTTTGCATCTTTTTGCCTCAATGTCCATAAATCAACATACCTGCAATAAAAAACATCAAAAATACCTTTCTTTAAAGTGCAATATCATCAAAATCACTATAAAATAAACATGAAAATCTCAACATATTTTCAGTGGGTCAAAATCCCCAAACTTAACTATTACTTGTCCTCAAGTAATTTTTAGTACTACATAAAAGTTATGATTCATTGTGGTAAAGTTCTAATTCAGAAATACTATAATTTTGATTTAAATAAATATCATAATAAAACTTCTTAGAAAGATTTTCAAGTAATTAGAATAACTGTGCAGATATAAGGTTATCTAGTCATTAAGTCTAAAAGTTCTAATCTTCTATTCATTTCAAGAATGACTATATGTTGTAATATTAATTCACCTAGAATATTCAGATAATAGGAAATTCATGAGAACGCTATTAGTAAAGAAACTAGTCCATAAATATAAATTCAGAAATGTATTTTAGTTTTCCCTTTAGGTTAATCCAAGTGAAGCTAATTTTTTATAAGGCATCTTGACCCACTGAAAATTTGTTGAGATTTTCATGTCTATTTTATACTGATTTTGATGATATTGCACTTTAAAGAAGGGTATTTTTGATGATTTGTTGCAGATATGTTGTTTTATGGACAATGAAGCGAAAATATACAAAAAGGAGCGAATTTGGAGCAAAAATGACAAAAAAAATGAAAATTTGATCTAGGGCGCCGACGGCGAGATCGACGGCGCCGATGACAGAATTTTCCCGAGAGTTCAGAAAAATATTACAAAGAAGCCAACCGACAGCGAGATCGAGGTCGTCGACAGCGGGCCTATGAAAGAGAGCCCAAGGCTAAGTATTCTAGAAGGCCGTCGACAACGCGCTCAAGGCCGCCGACAGCGAGAAAGTCGGTTCTCTCACGACGTACATCGAATGTGGACAATTTTTGAAGAGATGCTTGCGAAACTCTTGGAAACTCTTCAACCACTTTAAAAAGAAACAATTTAGAGCCGAAAAGGGTTGTCTGTTGTTGTCCGTGTTTCCACCGAGTCCATAGTGTGTCCACTAGAGTGTTAGTTAGTGTCTTGTTTCCATTATAGTTTTAGATAGTGAGTTCAATTAGTGATATTTGTGAGGGATTCTTTGAGAGATTGTAAGAGTGGAAGGGAAGTGAGAGATTTATTCCTCCTTGCCGTTTCGAAGGAGAATTCGTGTGTCTCTAAAGAAATGAAGAGATTCGGAGAAACTTGAGGAATTTGCTTGGGGAGAAATTCGAGATAAGTTGTATTTACTTATTTTAGTATGTAGAACTTTGCTTTTATATATGAAATCCAAATTTTGTAGTATCTTCTCCATGAAATATGAGTAGTTTTTTTGTCTTTCTCATTGTTTTGATATTTTAGTGAAATGGTAATTTGAATTAGTATGCCAAGAAAATTTTTAAAGAAGTTGTGATAATCTTTTCACTTAAATCTTAATTTATTTTCAATCTGGTCAATTGATTAGTTAAAATATGTTGAGTTTATCAACTACGGTGAAGATTACATCCGAGATTCAGGGAGGTCAAAGTCCTTGAAAGTACGGTACAAATAAATAGGGAAATAATATTTATCGGGCGTAGAATTGGAGATTTTAGAGTGACAGACTAAAATCCTTAATTCGGTCCTATCGTTTGGGTGCTGAAGTGTAGATGTTAGCCCTCAGACGAGGTGAACGTGGGAGCTCCGAAGTGAGAGCTGGTATCCTCCCAGCCTAACCGCAGATTCAGTAGCCAAGCATAGGATTAGTCAATGTTATTTATGTCTGGACCAAAGGGTAAAGAATATGTATGCTCATATTTGGCACAACACATTTTTAAACTAATTTTAATTATCCATTCACTTAAATTTCTTAATAAGGAGAAGGATTATTACTTATATATTTGAACTTCACTTTATTAGTATAATTAGTTACTTGTTAGTAGAATTAGTTTATTTAAAACTTTATCTTATTTACGATTGCATATTAGTGACAGATAGACAATTCGATTTATAAAGTTGTGATTCTAAATTGATTTTTATAATCCTAGTCCGTAGCCTCTGTCTGTATTCTTTAAATTATCACTGTGGGATCGATATTCAGGACTCCATTAGAGCCCTGTATTACTTGAGTGATATGTATACTTGCGTTGAAAGATAACTGCGAATATTGAATATCTTTATACACATCTATATCAAATACAAGAAATATTAATTAACGCAAAGTGCGCGGAGCGGTTTAAAGTTTTTGGCGTCGTTGTCGGGGATAGTTCGATAATTAGATAAGATAAAATAGATAGATAGTTATATAACATAACTAGAGTAACGGACGATTTAGAACAATTAGAAAACTTTTTAAAAGAATTTGCAACTTATTATTATTTAGTCAACTGTTTTTTTATGAACTGATTTCGATTGTATGTGTAAATTTGGATCTGAAAATCTTATACCCTACGATTCAGAATTAGAACGCACTGTTAGAAGAATTATAAAACTGAGAAAAGAACCTATAAATCCTGATAATCTTAACGCAATGGAAAACAACAACAAAAGAATAGAAAATGAGCATCAATCTAGACCACTAAGATATTACACTAACCATACATTTGATGAAATTCACTTAACCATCCAAAATCCAGATGTAGCTGCTAATTCATTTGAGCTTAAACCAGCAATTATCCAAATGATACAAAACAATTAATTTGGCGGAACTCCTAGCGAAGATCCTAATTTACATCTTGCGAGTTTCTTAGAACTTTGCGCTACTTTTAAAAATGACAGAGTGTCTTGTCGGCATTATTTTTAGGTTAGGTGTTTTATTTTGAAAAGGGGGGTCGCCTACAGAGATTGTCGGCGAATTTTAATTTAATTTAAATAAATAATTTGAAAAGTAGTATTTGATTTTGAAAATAATTTTAAATTTGAAAATTTTAAGATATGAAATTAAACTGATCTCGCATCCCGAATAGTTTATATAAACGAGCGCCGCACCACAAACCGTGTATCTATCCCGAAGAATAGACACACTGCTTGATAATGGGGCTCGATTAAATAAACTAGAAAGGTTTGTGACATCCGTTTGGTCCGCGAACCAATTTTATAAGCCGACAAGTTCCCCGCTTAATATAAATGAATTAAGCGGGGTTTATATTACTCAGGTTCTTAAAGTTCCCTATAAGGGCGAGCCCCTATAGTTAATTACATCTTAAGTGACGGAAATCACCTAAGAAAACTCTCGATAATAATCGGTAGTTCGCTCTCAAGAATTTCAAAGTTTAAGTTTTCGAGGGATTGAATTTTGGAATTTCAATAGGGAATGGATCAAGTTTGGAACAGTTATTTTCAGGAGTCCAATGGAAGAAAAGTAGGAGAAGCTGAGGATCCAAGAAGAATCGTGGCAACTTCCCAAACTATTCTATTGTTTGGCTTCAATTTAGGAAGGTCCTAATGTTTATTTAATGTTTTGATCTTGCCAATTTTAATTAATTAGGACTTATATTTGTATGATAAGATCATACGAATAGCTCTCGAAGATGTGAGGGTTTATGTCGTATCGGACGACTACCTCGGAAATCCTAAGACCGAGTTAGGGCTTAATTTACATGACATGATCATGCAAATGCCTAACGAAGAGTTGAGGATTTATGTTGCACTAGGCAAACTACCTCGAAGCCCTATGGCTTGGTTATTTAGTTCTAAGGAAAGTTTTGCTGAAGTAGACTCGGATTTTGTCGATGACGATGGCGTGCTCGCCCACCATGCTCCGAGCTCCTTGTTGTTGCAGAGGTTTAGTTTTAGAAGTCATAAATCAGAAGATGAGAGAATTGTTTGGTTTTAGAGAAAGTCTTAATTTCCATGTGTCTTTAATATTTTAATTAAAACAAATTTTAAAGTTGATTAAACAGAACCGATTAAGATCCCACGGTTCCGTCATCCCGGCACCGTTATTTTCATCGAATTCACTTAGTCCAGATGAATTTGCTAAACTCAACTAAATGAGTTCCGCATTTTCATTTAGACCGTGGGAAATCTCGTTAGCAACACGTGGGTTACATCATCCGAGGTATTCCCGATCATTCAATGAGACGTTTTAATTTAGTTGTAGTTGTAGTTTTGTTGTTTGTTTGTGATTAAATTTTGAGTTGTCTTATATTTTGAAATGTTGTGGAGGTGAATTTTATCTTGTAGTGTCTTTTAATTTAGTTATGGGTTTCAGTTTTGGTTTTTATCCTAAAGGTGTAGGTTTTCATGCAACTGTTGTTTATCATGCAAGAAAAGTAAGTGCGATGCGATTAAATAAGTTGCAATAAAGTAATTTGCAATAAAATAAAAGAGTACCTGGAGGGTCTTCCCGTCACCCCAAGCTGCACTTAAAACACAGTTTAGAGCATTTAAGCATTTATAGCAATTTCTTAGGTAAAGCTAAGGGAAGGGTTATGGTTTTCTACCAAAATCCTAATCCTATAGCTAATCATTCTTATGACGTCTAGGTCTTCAATTTTGGTTTTAAGGATGATTTCTCTTCACCAAAGAACAACTAAGCTCAATTTGTTCTTAAGGACATTCCATCATATTGAGGAAGTGTTTAAGACGAATCTTAAACATCTTTTCAATATTTCGGGAATTATCCTAAGTTCAAATGAATTACATTGTGCAGTGAATTAATCATCCAGGGTGTTTAAGTTAAGTTTTATTTCTTGCTCGGTGAATTAGGATGTTTGAATATCCTTATGGGTGAAGTGTCATTTCACTTGATACTCCGTTTAGGAGTTATAATAGTAAAAGCTCCTAAGGGCAAAATGATATTTAATGATTTGTGATTCAAATTTAAGTTCAAATTAATGATTTAAGTTTGGAATAGTGTTCAAGTTATTTTAGATTTATTTTGAATTTCTTTATGTCTTAAGTGATGTCATTTAATTCAATTTAATATAATTTAACTTAATTTAATTTAATGTGGTTTAATTTAATTTAATTTAATTTAAGTTAATTTAATATAATATGCTTTATCTTAATTTAATTCAATTTAATTTAATTTAATTTGATTTAGTTTTAATTTAATTTAAATTTAATTTAATTTTATTTTATTTTATTTTATTTAATTTAATTTAATTTAATTTAATTTAATTTAATTTAGTTTAATTTAATTTAGTTTAATTTAGTTTAATTTAATTTAATTTAATTCAATTTAGTTTAATTTTATTTAATTTAATTTAATTTAATTTAATTTAATTTAATTTAATTTAATATGATTTAATTTAATTTTATATGATTTAATTTAATTTAATTTAATATTTTATTTTAAAAGTGTTTGCTTTAAATAATTTAACCTTAACTTAATTTAATGATTAAGTCTTTTAGCATTTTAAATCTTAAACTTGGATTATCATTTTAATCAGGAATTAAATATTATTGGGATGATTGATTTAGGGATTCTTAAATTAAAGAACAAACTTCTTCCTAATAATATCCCTATTTTAATAATTCCAATTTTATTATTCTTCCAAATTTAATTTATTATTTTATTAAGGTTTATTTCAATTATTTTAAATTATTTAGTATGTTTCTACCCTTTAATTATCTAAATTTCAATCATCCAAATCAGATTAAAATCAAATATTTTACCTATTCATTTTATTAAGCCTAAAGTTTTAATTAAGGGTTAAAATTACCATTTTGCCCTTCAAGCTTAATAATTTCATAACTCACTAAATTGAGTTCAAATGAATTTGAAATTTTTATGTGACTTCACTCATATGTCAATAAAGACATTAGAGGAGAAAATATGATTTTTCTGTATTTAATTTATTTATTTAATTATTTTTGGTGAAAAATGGGGATTTTCAAGGAAAATTTAACAACATGACCAAGGGAAAGTTTCTGTCCTTAAGAAAATTATGGGACATTCCTAATGACCAGAGGACCACTTGGACCAATTTTTGTGATTTTTTGAATTATATTTTATTTATTAGAATTATTTTAATTTCTGGAGTATTAATTAATTTAAAAATAGAATATAAGTTGAAAAATGAATTTTATAATTTTTAAAATTCTCTCTGATATCAAGGATTCCAGAGAACCAAATTTTACAATTTTCTGATTTTTCTTTAATTTATTGGAATTATTTTAGTGAAAATGCTAGAAAATACATTTTTTTAATTTTAAAATTACCCTAGGGCTTTAAAATTTAATATCTCATTAAATAGACCTAAGAAAAATATGGGGTTTGTTCCTAAGTGATTATATTTCAAAATATGACATTTTGGTGAATCTTATTATTTTTGTGATTTTTATTATTTTTTAATTATTAAAATATTAAAATAATACTAAAAAATTAACTTTTTTAGAAAATTGAAATTTTAATTTTCTTGAATTCCCCTGATATCGAGAGGCTCTAAAACCAATTTGGTGAATTTTTGAAAGGTATTTTGAAAGTTATGAATTTTTAAAGTTCAAAATGACTAAATGGCTTAATCAACCCATTTAGTAAGGCTAACCAAGTCCAATCGACTTCAAACTTTTATGGTGGGTTCCTCTGATCCTAAAGGTCAGTGGAGAATTGATTTCAAGTCAATTTGATCTATGGTTAACTCTAATTAATTAGAGAGTCTATTTTGGGTGTTTAAGCCAATTAGGGTTATTTTAAATGAATTAACTCAAGTCCTATTTTTCCTAGGGTTCTCTCGGTCATAAGGAACATCACCAAATTTTCCTAGAATTTATTTCACAACATGCTAATTTTTGGAATTAAAATACTCAAAACAGTCACATGCATTTGAAAAATCAATAACTTTTCACGTAGATGGCCTCGACCTCGGAAAATTCAGGGAATGTTCCCGAGTTCGGAGGCTTCAAAGCTCCTATGGTCTCATGCCATGGTGAATTGTATGAATGCATGGAGAATTGAAACAATGCAGGGAGTAAATAATTAATTAAAAATAAAATACTTGGATAAAATTAATTAATTTCTTTTTCACATTATTCTCCTCTCGTTCACCGAGTAAGAGGGTATTTTTATTTTATTTTTAGGATTTTTCTACACAAAGTTATGAATTTTTGAATTTCTGGGATTTAAATAAATAAGAAAAATCCTATTTTTCTACTTAAGTGACGCGGCGCCGCGTCAACCTCGGCAGCTCCGAATGCACACGCGGCGCGCTCCCATTTGACGCCGCCTTCTGACTCAGCGCCACGCGGCCCGCGGTTCACGTACCGTCTCCTGGTCCGACGCCATCTGAGCCGTCCGTCCGCGCGTGTATTGAATGATTGGCATCCGTTCATCGTCCCCGAGCGTCCTATCCTGAGAGCCGTCTACCTTCTAGCCCTAAGATCTCACTCAATTCTCCATGGATTTTTATGTTCTTATGCTCTATGGATTCGTCTTGAAGAGACGAACACATCTATACGGCTAATGCTCATTGAAATCGACTCATTTGAAATGGAGAATGTTCGAAGCTCGGGATGAAGAATTGATCCATACCTTAGCTACGAGAGGTGAAGCCTCGATCGGAGATGTTCGGCACGTTCGTTGGAGCTGCAGGAGGCTAGGGATGAAGCCCGGGGATGTGTTGAATCGCTGGGTGTGATTTCCACCAAGGCCGATCACAACCTTTGGAGTCCGGAACAACCTGGGTGGCCCGGAGAGGGGGCTTTCACCTGTAAAACTTCTTCTCTTGGCCCGGTGAAGGTGTAGGTGAGTTTAATTTGATTTTGGTGGAGGATTCAGGAGTGTCCTGTTCTGGCCTGAGAATTGAGCTCCAAAATTGAGCTCAATCAATGGGGATTAGAGCAGGAGAACAGTAGGGATCAATTGCTCTAAGTCTGGAGGAGAGTGAGGAGTGATTTTGGCAGAGTTTTGGTATGGTCTGGTTCAACACCTCCCATGGCCGTGAGGGTGAGGGGTTTAAATAGGAGAGGGTGGAAGGCCTCCCAGGGAGAGTTAGGGCTTGGGATCAGCTGCTTAGGTCAAGGGCGAGCAGTCCATGGTGGCCACTGGGCATGGGGCGACTCAGAAAGTAGAATCCCAAAGTTGGCTCACATGTGAGCTCTCGGCCATGGTGTTTTCCGGCGACCTGGTGGCTGGCCGGCCAGGCATTGGTCACCATCTTGTTCAGGTGGGTCAGGGCTGGGGTTTGGTGCAAGCAATTGGCAATTGCCATGTGTAAAGTGGTTGAATCAAAGTAGAAAGGGGAAGGGGCCACTTTGGCTTGGTTTGGGTCAACCCACCATTTTGGGCTTGGTGCACCCTTCCAAGCTCTGATTTTGAGCTGAGGGAATCATTTAGGTCAGCTTAGAAGGAGTGGTGAAGTCTCCATCCATGATGAGGTGGCTAAACATGGTTTAGTGTGTGACATGATTAAGGCGAAAAAGGGTTAAAGGAGGTTTAAGAAAGAACCCCTCTTCTTGCCATAAATGGACTAATGACAAGTCAAAGCCCTCATGGCTTCATGTGGCTTGAGAATGGCTTGTTCATGGCTCCATTTGGCTTGGGAAAAGGTTGACTTGTTTCATGAAAAGGGTTTTAGAAATATTTGGCATTTAGGGGGTAATTTGACATGTGGCTTGATTTGGAATGGTTTAATTGATGATTTTGAAACTTAGGGGTGATTTTGATCAAATGGATGATGAGGGGAAGTGTCATGTGGGCTTTAGGATGATTTGGGCTTTTGAATTTTGAAGGAAATGGGCTTTTAGGAAGGTTTAAGGGAAGTGGGCTTTTAAGTTTAAGAATGTGTTCATGGATGGGAATTTTTGTAAAATGTTGGGCCAAATAGTTGTTGGTTTTGGTTTAGGGATGTTTCATGAGTAATTTGAAATAGATTTAAGGTGGTTTGGGTTTGAATTGGGTTGAATTTGGGTTTATTTGGTAAATGGGCCAATGTAGGTCAAATTGGGCTAACTTGGGCTAATGTTGGGCTAGGGTTGAAATTGATGTAAAATAAATGTTGAGAAATGTTTATGAGAATGTTTCAAAGAGGTTTTGGCTTTGGTTGGGTTTTGATTTTGAGGTTTGGGTCTATTTGGGCTAGGTTTAAGTTTAGGTCAAAATTGGGCTTTTTTTATTTTGGGTTGAATTTGAGTGGGGTTTGGGTCTAAATTTTGGGCAAATCTGTTAGTGTTTTGTTTATGGGAATGTTAAGGAAGGTTTAGAAAAGATTTGGGATTAATTGGAGTTGAATTGGGTGAGTTTGGGCTAAGTTTGGGTCATGGGCCCAAATTGGGCTTTAAGGCCAAAAGTGAAATTGGATCCCAATGCCAACCAAATCGGGCTTGGATTTGGTCTAGATTGGTGTTGGGGATGTTGAATTGAAGTTTAGAATTGAATTGGACCAGCGTTTGGGTCAATTGGGTAGGTTTGGTTTGACATTGGGTTCATTTTGGGTTAAAATGGGTCAAATTGGGGGTTTTGATAAAAGTGGGGTAAATTGACAAAATTGGCCCATGATGTAGTTGAACAAAATGAAATTGGGAATATTTGGGATTTTCTGGGAATTTTCTGAATTTTTGGATTTTTTGGCCAAGAGGGGCATTTTGGGTATTTTGGAGGGTATTGGGAGATATTTTTGGAATTTTTGGTATTTTTGGCTATGGATGGTCAATTTGATTGGTGAAGACATGTTTAGGAATGATTTTGGAGAATTTTGGGTAGTTTAGGTGATTTTGCAAATTTTGGAGGGTTTCAAGGGTTTTGGGTAGGCCAGGCGGGTGTAGGGTCCCGGGGTCAAAAATTGAAAATTTGGAAAATTGAAGATCGGGTGAATGTAAGTGGAATGAAATCATTTTTGTTGAGCCATGAAGCCATATCAAGTCCACATGAGCCATGAAGGGACTCATTTGAGGCATCCACTATGTTGTTCCTAACCCTCTTAGCCAAGGGCTTAGGGGTTAAGGACCATCCATGTGAACCACTTTCATGAGTCAGGAGATCAAGTTGGGTGTGGGTGTGGCTTTAAGAGGTGTGTGAAAGTGTAGTGTATAGGTGTAGTGTGTGTGTAAATCAGCCCTTTCACCAGACCAGGCCACCGAGGGCAGTCCTAAGGCCAAAGAATCCTATAGGAACTCATCCTTTAAACTTCCACATTTGATTTCAACCCTCAGGTGATTAGGGGTCTATAGTCAAGTTTGTGGAGTTTGCGGGGAGTTAAGAAGTGGTTTGAATTTCTAAGTGGTGGGTCCCAATTCTAATCCTCTAGGATAGTCAAAGGAAAAGCCTAAGGCTAGATCCTAAGTACTAAAGAGAAGAAGAGAAGACCTCATCAAAAATGAGGTCAACATGTCTGTGTCGGCATATTTTTAGGTTATGTGTTTTGAAAAGGGGGTCGCCTACAGAAGTTGTCGGCGAATTTTATATTTAATTTAAATATATATATAATTTAGACAGTAGTAGTTGATTTTAAAAATAATTTTAAATTTGAAAGTTTTAAGATATGAAATCAAACCGATCTCACATCCCAAATAGTTTATATAAACGAGCACCACACCACAAACCGTGTATCTATCCCGAGGAATAGACACATTGCTTGATGATGGGGCTCGATTAAATAAACTAAAAGATTTGTGACATCCGTTTGGTCTGCGAACCAATTTTATAAGCCGACGAGTTCCCCGCTTAATATAAATGAATTAAGCAGGGTTTATATTACCTGGGTTCTTAAAGTTCCCTATAAGGGCAAGCCCCTATAGTTAATTACATCCTAAGTGATGGGAATCACTTAAGAAAACTCTCGATAATGATCAGTAGTTTTGCTCTCAAGAATTTCAAAGCTTAAGGTTTTCAAAGGATTGGATTTTGGAAATTTCAATAGGGATTAGCTCAAATTTGGAACAGTTAATTTTAGGAGTCCAAAGGAAGAGAAGTAGGAGAAGCTGAGGATCCAAGAAGAATCTTGACAACTTCCCAAACTATCCTATTGTTTGTGTTTTCGTTCGTTTTTCTCTCTTTTATTTTAGAAGGAGTCGCCAGCCTGTCGACCGTCATATACTTCCCCATTCGGTCAGTCTCCTCCCGAATCAAATAAGTGATTCAAAGAGAGAGGAACCGAATAGAAAGGACATACGACAAAATGACAAACAAGAGAAAACACAAACGTGGAGAGCTTACGGCGATAAACCTCGCAAGGATAGGTTTAAGAGTGTTCGCCCAAACAACATCCGGCGAATGCATCTTAAACCGATATCCCAGGCAAGAATACCTACGAACCACCCAGCAACGAGAGTCGTGTGTAGGTGCCTCGTCTGGGCCAAGAGTGCTCCTAAGGGACGTATCCCACTTAGTTAATTACATCTTAGGGGTGTACCCGGGAGAATACTCTGATCCAAGGGGGTTTGTTTACTCAAGAGGTGCTAACTAGCACTGTGGCTACAAAAGGAGGTTATTTCATTGTGGGGATGTTCCGAAGCTTTCAAAGCCTCGTTTAGACCACGGGGTGGAGAATGAATCTCCCACTATCCCCGCAAGAGTAACGGACTCATCCGCATACAGAACCTGCGAAGAACCATATCATCCCAATGGAGAACCCCAACACGTCAAAGCACATCCGGCCGTGCGCAGGACAACTGTCAGATCCCAAATCCAAGGCAAATTATCGCCAGGGCCATCGAGATGATGCCAACGGTTGCATAAAGGAATGAAATGGCTCAACAAAAGGTAGTCAAGAGGATGGAAAGAGTATTCCTAAAAAGGTAGATGAAGAAGTCGTGGCACGACACCCATCATTCCAAGCAATTAGGACCCGAGTCCACCTTATCAAGGTAGTCGACCCCAACACGTTCCGAGATCCCCGGTCAACAATCCTTCGAATTCAGACCCCAACGGGGACCTCGGTAGCCCTAAGGTCAAAAAGGAACGAAACTCTATCCTATGACTATAAGTTGAGTTCCAGAGGTGTAGTCACACCGCCGAAATGGCGAGGGATGCCACAGAAGGAAAAGAATGAGGTCTGGCCACAAAGTCGTACACTCCAACAAGAGGGCTTATACCCCGTCTGGCCTGGGAGCCTCCTAACATCCTAAGCGAGCTAGACAACCACATATTCAAGATTATGCTGGGCCGCCGATTGAAGAAGTACGGGGACTTCTCCTCGGGACATGCAAATATGATGCAATTATCTAAGAGAATCCTAAAGTATCATGGAGGCCCTATTAGGTATGACTGGGGTGATAGCCATTAAATGCAACCTCGTTTTAAATCGGCCCGAAGGCCATGCAGGAAAATAAAGACGACTTTAAAATCTTGAATCTTTTAATCCTAAATTTTAATTTTATCTTGAATATTTTATTAGGATCTTTTAAAGCAGAAATAAACAAAATAAAGCGCTTCCCGCATCAATGTAAAGAAACAAAATGTAAAACTATCCAAACATGCAAGTCATGCAAATAAAAACAGAAAAACACTCCAAAAGAATAAATAAAAGAGACCAAATGCCGCCGGACCGGCAACATAATCCTAAAAGCAAGAAAGGCGGCCGACCTCGCATACATGCCCGGTCCTAGATCTATACAAAATATAAGATTCGTGACTTAAGGCACGGCCACGAGTCGTTGCTCCTGTCCGGTCACATGGTTCGGTGCGTCGTCCGGGCTTCGAAACCCGTGCCCGTACCTTATTTCCGACATACGTACCTTCCTAAGGACTCTATTAAATACATCCCGTAAAAGAAAATAAAGACTCGACCGCATAAAACAAGTATTAAGGCACACCATGGCAACGTGAAATAACAAGCCGTGCCTTGTAATTGGGGGAGCTAACGAGCACTCGCAAGCAAAGGGTTAGAAATCATTACGAGCTCCCACATGATAGCACTCGTGTGAGTGTGTAAATAGGCACGGCTCCCGCGTAAAATCGCCCGACATACTATCACACACAATAAACATGCAAGCACATTGACGAAAGCAAGAAAAGTGACACGTGGGCTAGCACAGGACAACACAAGCACATAACAATAGCCGGAGGTGTCGAAAAGACTACCTAGCATCCTAAATCCTAGCACAAGCACACCATCTAACGAAAAGTGCATTAACCTAGAATCTAAGTGCGGGGCAAGTCCGGGTTTAGTATGACTTTGGCGGGGTCGCCATGCCGGCCCCACCCCGAGGATCCAAAGGGTCTAATAAGTGTCACCCGGGATGAGCTTTTAAAAATGACGGCCTCATATACGGCCTAAATTTGCTTATATGCTTAAATTTAAAAATACGATAGACGTGATAAATAGGAAAATATGTAATTTTATATTTTAGAATAAGGGCCATTAAATGCGAACCCGTAACATGCATGGGTGACACAAATTAGATCCTTTGGATCCTTAGCACAGTCATACTCGTGTCAATCCCGATGACTTAACTCGCGGAACTCACCGGGATCAACCCGGCAAGCGACGCTCGTTAAGGCATCGCGACCGACACGGGAGTCACTCTCCTAACGGGTCTGGCTCACTATCAATGCGAACAGGCAAATGCAAGTGTAACTGATCAAAATGAGTGTACCGCGAGGCAGTGACTCGAGCAAAGACGAGCATACGCGTGATGGCGGCGGCCCAGTGGGTCCGTCGAGGCGACGGTGACCCGAAGGGATGGGCGTGCCATGGTGGCGATGGCCCGAGGTGATGGGCGTGCCATGGTGGCGGCGGCCCGAAGAGGGTGTGCCGAGGCGGCGGTGACCCGAAAGGATGTGCAACTCGTACATATGACCGGTGCAATATGGCTAAACCTATGTGCGACAATATGCGAAATGCATACATACACATGCGGGATATGCAACGACGCAAATGGCTGGTCGACCCAGTCAGAGTATCCGGTCGGACCAAAATATCGTGTCAACCGGCCCGGGATAGCCGATTAGAGCACGAGTGATATCGACCGGCTAAGATAACCGATCGATGTGCAAATATGAAATGCAAGGTGCAGCTGGTGTCAACCGGTCCGGGACGACCGATCGGGGTGCACGTGGAGAATGCAAAGTGCAAAAGTATGACACGTGGGAAATGCGAAGTGCAAAGGATACCGATTTGGCCGGAACGACCGATCGGGATGCAAGTGCAAACTGTAACGTATAGGTGCAAGCGTGCAACATGCAAATGTGTCAAGTGACATGCGAGACATGCAAGTGTGATAGGGAGCCATTCCCGCACTATCGACCTCGCCCGGGGGACCTAGGGTCAAAATATGAAAAGAAACGGCGACTCGCCGCTTGCTCCGGCGAGGCAAATGGGATACTTTCCCTCCGGATTTCGGAGAGGGAAACTATCCACGGCGTCGCGAAATGGGCTAGCTACAAAGCTTTTCCCATTTTGCGAACTCCTCTAAACTTTGCAAAGCGAGCCAGCCGAAAAGCTTCTCTCGTTTTGCCAAGTCCGACCTCCCAGCTTTTCAAGGTAAACTGGGGAATCCAAAGCAAACGGAGTGAGGGACTCCGACCCGTCGGGACCGGTGCTAAAGCTCAAAATAAATGGGATTCGCTTGGCTTTCGAGGGGGTTGGGCCACGCATGTGGTATCCTATCCTAAAGGCTAGCTCTAGGAAACAAACGATCCATCACATAGGCGCGTCGTCGCGCCGGCTCACGCCGACGCACGCACCCCGTGCGGGCGATCGAACCCGCACACCTAATAGCTACATCCTACGGCCGGCTATGAAACAAAATGCGAGTTTCAAGAAATTATACCGCCGCGATGTTTGTACGATGCCCGACGATGATCGATGAAATTTCTGCACGCGGTAGGAGGTCCTTGCAGCCTCTAAGAAAAAGCAAATACGTTCGCTGTCCGGCGAAGTCGGAACACTCCGGCGAGCGAAGGTGATGCAAAGGGGAGAGCCCGGAATATGTGACTATCCTTGCTAGTTTGCTTTGGTGCGAGTTCGTCACCGACGAGGCGGAGGTCCGGCGAGCGGGGTTGGTCGGAATATAAATATATATATATATATATGTTTTTTATGTGGTGAAGAAGGTGGAAGAGGTTGCGATGAACTCAAATGGAGGCCGGAGGAAAAGTGCGACGACGAACTTCGACGGCAAGGAAGAAATCCGGCGATGACAGGCACTTCGGCGAGCGAAGGTGCGGCCAAGAGGAAGAAGAAGTCGGCGAGGGAGGTGGCAGCAGTCTTGGCCGGCGGCTGGAGGAGCTCCGGCGAGGGAGAAAAACTCACCAAAGAAAGGAGCTCCGGCTAGGTGCTTCGAGTGCTTCACGAGAGAGAGGATGGACGTGTTGAAAAGCTTCCCTTTTTTTTTTTGCGATGGAGAAGAAGAATATATCCAGTCCTGGCTGCCGCTCAAGGGAAAGGAATATCTTCTTTTTTTTTTTCTTTTTTTTTATTATATTTTTTTTAGGAGGGAGTGGCGTGAGACAGCCTGGGCTTTTGATAGGATTAGGATAGTTTTATTATATATATATATATATATATATATATATATATATATATATATATATATATAAAAAGAAGATAAGCCATCCTCTTTTAATTTTGTCAGCTGCACGCGTACGCGTGCTCATTAGTAGGATAGGGTCCCCTTTTTCTTTTTTTATTATTTTAATTTTATATATATATATATATATATATATATATATATATATATATATATATATATATATATATATAGTGAGGATGGATAAGAGAGATGGAGAAATAGCCATGCGTGATCCTCATTTACTTCCCTGGGCTAACATGTGATCAGATTACGGCTTATATATATATATATATATATATATATATATATATATATATATATATATACTAATACTATTATCACTTGCGTATTTCTCACCCGAACACGTTTTCGTGGTGAAATGAGTACTCCTAGGTAAAAATCGACGTTTTAGATTCATTCGTGCTTGTCCGTTTCATCATCCGGAGTCGTTCGGGGTCGTTCGGGCCACTTTTCGAGCGATTTGGCCGAAAAGGATAATCCACATATTTTAAGCCCCGCCCGCAACGTCGTAGTAGAAATGAATGTCCTCCCTAGGTAATATCGACATTCCGGACACACTCGCGTGGCCCGTTGCGTCGTTCGAGGTCATCCGAACAAGCTCGCAGGTGGATGGGCTAATTTGAGCGATTTCCGCACGACGCGTCGAGTAATACCTGTCGGCCGATTAAAGCCATCCGATATGTGAAATGTCGACCTGCCTTCGCCTAGTGAAAGCCAAAGCCTACCGTAATGACCACGGTTGCGTGCCCCTCAACACGCACCAAAATGTCTCGAATGAATGTCTTGCGCTATAGCGGTTAACACATGCATTGAGCAAAATTCCTTGGCGCTCGAGCAGACATTCTACACTCGTGACATCAAAAATTGATGTCAACAGTTTGGCTTCAATTTGAGAATTTACTTAATGTTGTAATCTTGCCAATTTTAATTAATTAGGACTTATATTTGCATGACATGATCATACAAATAGCCTTCAAGATGTGAGGGTTTATGTCGTACCAAACGATTACCTCGGAGTCCCAAGACCGGTTAGGGCTTAATTTACATGACATGATCATGCAAATGCCTAAGCAAGAGTTGAGGATTTATGTTGCACTGTGCAAACTACCTCGAAGTCCCATGGCTCGGTTATTTAATTCTAAGAAAGTTTCTGTGAAGTAAATCCGAGTTTTCGTTGATGACGATGGCCGTGCTGCCCACTATGCTCCAAGTTCCTTGTTGTTGCAGAGGTTTGGTTTTAGAAAACATAAATCAGGAGATGAGAGAAGTGTTTTGGTTTAGAGAAAATCTTAAAATCCAAGTGTTTTTAATATTTTAATTAAAACAAATCTTAAAGTTGTTTAAACGAAACCGATTAAGATCCCACGGTTGCCAGTCATCCCGCACTTATTATTTTCATCAAATTCACTTAGTCCATATGAATTTCGTTAAACTCAACTCGAATGAGTTCCACACTTTCATTTAGACAGTGGGAAATCCCGTTAGCAACACGTGGGTTACATCATCCGAGGTATTCCCGATCATTCAATGAGACGTTTTAATTTAGTTGTAGTTGTGGTTTTGTTGTTCCGTTTGTGATTAAATTTTGAGTTGTTTTATATTTTGGAATGTTGTGGCGGTGAATTTTATCTTGCAATGATTTTTAATTTAGTTTTGGTTTCAGTTTAGGACTATCCTAAAGGTTTTGGTTTTCATGCAACGATCTTGTTTATCATGCAGAAAAAGTAAAGTACGGTGCATGTAAGTAAATTGCAATAAAGTAAATTGCAATTAAATAAAAGCATACCTGGAGGGTCTTCCCGTCATCCTAAGCTGCACTTAAAACACATGTTAATGCACTTAAATATTTTGCAAGAAATACCTAGGTAAAGCTAAGGGAAAGGGTTTTGGTTGTCTACCGAATTCCTAATCCTATAACTAGTCATCTCCTATGACGTCTAGGTTCTTGTGTTTTGGTTTAAGGATGATTTTTTTTTACCAATGAACAATTAAGTTCAATTGTTCTTATAAACATCCCATCATATTGAGGAAGTGCTTAAGACGAGTCTTAAATATCTTTTCAATACCTCTAGGATTGTTTTAAGTCCAAGAGAATTTAATTATACAAGTGAATTAATCATCCAGGAGTTTAAGTTTTGTTCTCTTGCTTAGTGAACTAGAACATTTGAATATACTATAAGTGAATTAACACTCACTCGATACCTCATTTAAGAGTTATAATAATAAGAGCTTTAAAAGGCAAATCAACTTATTAAGTATTTTAATGATTTAAACTTAATGATTTAATTTTAATTTTGACTTAATTATAAAAAAATTAGTTTAAGTTTGGAATAATGTTCAAGTTATTTTAGATTTAATTCTTAATGATTTCATTTAGGTTTGTTGTTAAATGATTTTAAATTAATTTAATTCAATTTAATTTTAATTCAATTTAATTTTAATTCAATTTAATTTAATTTTAATTTAATTTTAATTTAATTTTGATTTTAATTTAATTTAATTTAATTTAATTTAATTTTAATTTAATTTTAATTTAATTTAATTTAATTTAATTTAATTTTAATTTAATTTTAATTTAATTTTGATTTTAATTTAATTTAATTTAAGTTAATTTTAATTTTGATTATTATTTTAATTTTTTTTAAGTAAGAATTAAGTATTATTGAAGTGATTTATTTAGAGATTTTTAAATTAAAGAATAAATATCCTCTTAATAATATCCCTACTTTAATAATTCTAATTTCTATTATTCTTCCAAAATTTCAATTAATTAATTAATTAAAATTTTATTTTAATTATATTTGAAATGGTTAGTAGGTTTCTACCCTCAATCATTTAAGTTTCAATCATCCAAAATCAGTTTAAAATCAAATATTTTACCCTCCCTTTTTGATTAATCCTAAAATTTTAACTAAGGGTTGAAATTTTTAATTACCCTTTTGCCCTTCAAGCTTAATAATTTTATAACTCACTAAATTAAACTCAAATGAACTTAAAATTTTTATGTAACCTCACTCACATGTCAATTAAGACATTAGAGGAGAAAATATGATTTTTCTGAATTTAATTTATTTATATAATTATTTTTAGTAGAAAATAAAGGTTTTCAAAGAAAATTCAACAACATAACCAAAGTAAAGTTTCTGTCCTTAAAAAAATTATGAGATGTTCCTAATGACCAGAGGACCACTCGGACCAATTTTGGTGATTTTTTGAGTTATATTTTATTTATTTTAATTATTTTGAGTTTTATAGTATTAATTAATTATAAAATAAAATTGAAGTTGAAAAATGGATTTTATATTTTTCTTAAATCTCTCTGACCTCAAGGAGTTCAGAGAAACAAATTTTATAATTTTATGATTTTTCTTTGATTTATTAGAATTATTTTAGTGGAAATATTAAAGAAAATCATTTTTTAATTCAAAAATTGTTTTAGGCTTTTAAAATTCAATATCTTATCCTAGAGACTTAGGAAAAATATTTGGTTTGTTCCTAAGTGATTAGGAGTTAAAATGTGACATTTTGGTGATTTTTAATATTTTTATGATTTTTATTATTTTTTAATTAATAAAAATATTAAAATAATAGCTAAAAATCAACTTTTTTAGAAAATTACAATTTTAATTTTCTTAAATTCCCCTAAAGTCAGAGAAACCTCAAAACCATTTTTTTTGAATTTTTGAAAAGTATTTTGTGAGTTATGAATTTTTAAAGTTTAATTTTGGTTATATGACTTAATTAATCCATTTAGTGGGGTTAAACATTTCCAATTGATTTCAAATTTTTATGTGATGTTCCTCTGATCCTAAAGATCAGTGGAGAATTATTTTCAAGTTAATTTGATGTGTAGTTAACCCTAATTAATTAAAGTTCAATTTTGGGTATTTAGACCAATTAGGGTTGTTCCAAGTGAATTAACTCAATACCTATTTTTCCTATGTTCCTCTGGTCATAAGAAACATCACCAAATTTTCCTAGAATTTATTTCTCAACATGCTAATTATTGGAATTAAAATACTCAAAACAGTAACATGAAATTGAAAAACCAATAACTTCTCTTAGGGATGGCCTCTAACCTTGGAAAATTCAGGGAATGTTCCCAAGTTCAGAGGCTTCAAAAGCCCTATGGTCTCATGCCATGGTGAATTGTCTATGCAAATGGAGAATCAAAATAGTGCAGAGAGTAAATAAATCAGTAAAAATAAAATACTCAATGAAATTACTTGATTTCTTTTCCACATTATTCTCCTCTGTTCACTGTGAAATGACGGGTATTTTTATTTTATTTTTAGGATTTTTCTACACAAAGTTATGCATTTTTGAAGTTCTGGATATTTAATAAATAAGAAAATTTCCTATTTATCTACTTATCCACGTGGCGCCGCGTCAACCTTAGCCTCCCCGAACGGCCACGCGGCGTCTTCTGGTTCGGCGCCGCCATCTGACTGGGATGCCACGCGGCCCGCTGTATCGTCCCGTCTCCTCATACGGCTCAATCTGGACCGTCCACCCGCGCGTATATCAAATGGACGACATCCGTTCATCTTCCCCAAGCCTCTGGCCGAGAACCGTCCATCTTCCGAGCTTAATATCTCCCTCGATACTTAACCGATTTCTACGTTCTTATGCTCTATGGATTCGTCTTGAAGAGACGAACACATCCATACGGTTTATGTGGCATGAAATTAAGGCAATAGAAATGAAGAATTCATGGAAGCTCGGGAAGAGGAGAGAGCTCATACCTTTGCTCAGAGAAGTGTGGCTTCGATCTGAGAGTTGTGTCACCTTCATTGAGTCCAAGTAAGCTCCGGATGAAGTCTCCGGCCACGGGAATTGCACTAGACTTGATTTCCACCAGACCCGATCACAACCTTTGGAGGCTAGAGCAGATGAGTGGCCTGGAGAGGGGGCTTTCACTGGGGAACTCCTCTTGGTCTTGTGCAGGTGTGGGTGAGTTTTAATTTGATTTTGGTGGAGAATTGGGAGATGTCCTGGTTTTGGGTGGAATTTTGGCTGAGAAATTGGGCTCTGTTGGTGGGGATTAGGGCAAATTGTCACCTGGGGATCAATTCCTCTAAGTGTGGAGGATGATGCGGAACAATTTTGGCGAAGTTTACGTATGGTTTTGTGCAACTCCTCCCATGGCCGAGAGGTGAGGGGGTTTAATTAGAGCTGGCTGGAGGGCCTCCCAGGGGGGGTTAATGGCTGGGATCAGCTGCTCTGAGCAAGGGAAGAACAACTAAAATGGCCACTGGGCATGAGGCGACTTAGCAGAGAGAATTTCAATGTTTGGCTCCTTCCGAGGTCTCGGCCATGGTGTTTTCCGGCGGCTGTGGTGGCTGGCCTGGCCAAGCATGGGTCACCCTCAGGGTCAGGGAGGTCAGAGCTTGATTCCTATGAGTTCGATTGATGGTTGCCATGTGTAAAGAGGATGGCTTGAAATAGAAAGGGTAAGGGCGCATTTTGGGCTCAAATTGGTCAACCCATGATTTTGGGCTTGGTTCACCTCCCCATGACCAGGTTTTGGGCTGGGTAAATCAATTGGGTCAGCTGGTCTTAAGTGGAGAAGTCTCCATCCAAGAATATTTAGATTAAATTTGGGTTCAGGGGAATCATGAGTAAGGTTAATGACTTTTAGGAAGTGCTTAAAGGACCTCCTCCTTTTGCCCAATGTGGTAAGGTCACATGTAAACAACTCACATGGCTTGCATGTGGCTTAAGAATGGCTCCATGGCTCATATTTGGCTTGGGAAAAGTTGGCTTGGTTTCATGGAAATGGGTTTAAAGAATTTTGGTATTTTGGTGTAAAATTTGGATGGTTTGTCATATGGCTTTGTTTAGAAAGATTTGATTACTGATTTAGGACTTAGGAATGATTTTAATTAAGTGAGGATGAGATGAGATTGTAATGTGGGCTTCAGGATGGGCTTGGGCTTTTGAGTTTGGTTAGGAATGAGCTTTTGAATGTCCTTTGGAAGTGGGTTTTTAAATGAAAATTTTGCAAAGGGTCATGCCAAATAAATGTTGGGTTTAGTTTAAGGATGTGTCATGAGTGATTTGAGACAAATTTGAGGTGGTTTGGAATTAAATTGAGTCTAATTTGGGTCCCCTTGGTGGTAGGGTCAAAATGGGTCAAAATGGACTAACTTGGGCTAAGGTTGGGCTAATGTTGAAATTGATGTAAAATTATCATTAAGAAATGTTTATGGGAGTGTTTTAAAGAAGTTTCAACTTTGGTTGGGTTTTGATTTTGGGATTTGGGCCTATTTGGGTTAGGTTTGGGTGTAGGCCCATTTAAGGGATTTTGGGTTTGGGTCCAAATTTTGGGCAAATTATGTTAGTGTTTTGTTTGTGGGGATGTTAGTGAAGGTTTAGAAAAGGTTTGGGGTTAATTGGAGTTGAATTAGGTTGGTTTGGGCTAAGATTGGGTCATGGGCCAAAATTGGGGGTTTTGACAAAAGTGGGATAAATTGACAAAATTGGCCCATGGTGTAGTTGAACAAAGTGAGAGAATATTTAGGATTTTCTGGAATTTTCTGGGAATTTTCTGAATTTTTGGATTTTTGGGTCAAGAGGGGCATTTTGGTAATTTGGAAGGTATTGGGGGTATTTTTGGAATTTTTGGTATATTTGGTTGGAGATGGTCAATTTGAGTAGTGGGGAAATGTTTGAGATTAATTTTAGGAAATTTTGGGTGATTTGGAAATTTTGAATAATTTGGGTAGTTTCAAGGGCTTTTAGTAGGTTAGGCGGGTCCGGGGTCCCGGGGTCAAAAATTGAAATTTTGAAAAAAGGAAGATTGATCAAATGTGAGTGAAATGAAAACATTTTGGTTGAGCCATGAAGCCATATTAAATCCACATGAGCCATGAAAGAACTCATTTGAGGCATTCAACATGTTGTTCCTAACCCTTTTAGCCAAGGGCTTAGGGGTTAAGGATCATCCATATGAATTACTCACATGAGTCAAAAGGTCAAGTTGGGTGAGAGTGTGGGTTTCAGGATTTGGAGTGTGTGTGTGAGAGTGTATTATATGTGTAAGTCGGCCCTCACAAGACCAGGCCACCTGGGGTAATCCTAAGGCCAAAGAGTCACATGAGGAACTCATCCTTTAAACCTCCACATTTGATCTCGACCCTCCAAGTGACTCGGGGGCGGTGACTTGGGGGTTTACAATCAAGCTCTATAGGGTTTGCGGGGAGTTAAGAAGTGGCTTGAATTTCTAAAGGATGAGTCCCAATTCTAGTCCTCTAGGATAGTCAAAGGAAAAGCCTAAGGCTAGATCCTATGCACTAAAGAGAAAAGGGAAGACCTTATCAAAAATGAGGTCAACAATCTGATGATGCTGTCAGACTTAGACTTTTTCTTTTTTCACCAAGGGCAATGCTAAGGCTTGGTTAAATTCATTAACACTGGATCTATTAGAACTTGGAGGGAACTTTCACAAAATTCTTATCGAAATATTTTCTACCATCTAAGACTGCTAAGCTTAGAAATGATATCACATCTTTCAGTCAGTACGAGGGAGAATCGATATATGAATCTTGGGAAAGATTTAAAAAACTTCTTAGGTCATGCTTTACCAGATTGGTTAATTATTCAAACTTTTTATAATTGATTAGTAGGATCTCTTAGATTCATCATTGAAGCTGCTGCTGGAGGATCATTAATGGCTAAACCTTTTGAAGAAGCTTATACTTTAATTGAAGAAATGACTATCAATAATTTTCAATGGTCTGCTGAAAGGGTAAATCCTAAGAGAGTAGCCAGTATTAATGATTCAGATGCTTTAACTATGATAGTTTCTCAAATTGCTGCTCTTTCAAAGAAAATAGATCAATACGGAATGAATCGTTCTCAAACACTTTCATTGTTAGAAGAAAATTCATTGAGACAAACTGTAGATGCTCAATCTTCATATCAAACTATAAATTTGATAAATAATAGACAAAATAACCCTTATTCAAACTATTATAATCCAGATTGGAAAAATCATCCAAACTTTAATTAAAATAACCAAGGTAATGTTAATCCTGTTAATCCTCAGTGGGGGAACAATCCTGTAAACTCATTAGGAAATGTAAACAATCAGGGTAATTCCAATTATAGACTTTCTAATCCACCAGATTTTTATAATAATTCACATTCAAGGAGAAGAAGTTATCTATGGAAGAATTAGTTTTGAATATGGGAAATCAATTACAAAGTCAAGGAGCTGCTATTAAAAACATAGAAAACCAATTGGAACATATTGCTACTGCACTGAGCAATATAGATAAAGAGAATGCCCAAATAGAGTGGGAATTTCTTAGAGTTTCATAGGAGCAATCAGTTAAGAAATTTGTGAATATGGGCTTTCGCTTTGTTTTCATGGATGTTGTTTCGGATGCGCCACATGGTTTTGTTTCGCTTCGCACCTCTAGTTGAGAAAAGAAAGCTAATTATTGCTCTAAAACTAGATTGATGTAGTGGGCAATAATTGGAAGCACAATAAGGGCAGAAGCAATCCCCAAACATCATTTTAGAGCTCATTACTCTTAGTGTGAAACCCAAGCCCATAGAAAGAAAGGGGTGCAATAGGTCACTATAGGAACATAAACCCTTCAGACAACTTCTTTTAGGCCTAGAAAAAGGAAGTAGAAAGGGACTTCCACTTATAGACTTATAGAAAGGAATAAGCCCATGCAAAAGAAGTCTATAGAGAAATCAGGGTGTAATATCTGGAAAAAGGTTTGTCTTGATATTGTAGTTGGTATGAAACATCACCACCATCTTATACAATTTTCATTTCAGTCGAAGCGATATTTTTCTATCACACAATAGGCTCGGAGCATTCCTCCACTTCAACCAACCAACTTGAATTCTACTAATAACATCCCCATCTAAATAACCATCACTTTGAATAATAGATCCAAGATATCTAAAGCATTCACACATTTTAATAATTAGATCACCTATAGTTACAACTCTGTCACTAAAGCTACAACTACTAAAATTACATCCCATGCATTCAATTTTAGCTCCACGAAGGCCTTTAGATTCCAATGCAAACCTCCACAATTCAAGTTTTTCCTCAGCTTTTTCTCTGGTCCTATCCAGGAGAAGGATATCATCAGCGAAAAGCATACACCAAGGTACATCCTCCTTTAAATGTTCAGTAAGAGCATCCACAACTAAAGCAAAAACATATGAGCTTAAAGCCGATCCCTGATGTAATCCAACTGAAATAGAAAAATATTTGGTCAATCCTCCTTCTGTTCAAACACAAGTAACACTCTAGTATACATATCTTCAATGACTTGAATATAAGTCATATCAACACCTTTCTTCTAAGAACTCTCCAAAGGATATCTTAGAACCTTATCGTAAGCTTTGTTTAAATCAATAAAAATCATATGTAGATCCTCCTTATTCTTTATGAACTTCTCTGTCAAACCTCTCAATAAATGTATAGCTTTCATAGTAAACCTGCCCGACATAAATCCAAATTAATTATGAGAAATCTTTACAATACATCTTAACCTAAGTTTAATTACCCTCTCTTATAATTTTAAAATTTGACACATCAACATAATCCCTTTATAACTTGTACACTTTTGTGCATCTCCTTTATTCATAAAAATCGGGACTAAAATACTCTTCCTCCACTCCTCGGTCATCTTTATAGTTTTTAAAATAACTTGAAAGAGTTTAGTAAGTCAAGAAACTCTCAAATCTTTTATACATTTTCACGTTTCAATTGAGATATCATCAGCCTCCTCAACTTTTTTTTTACTATGTTGAATATATTTTTCTAAAAAAAAATACTTTTTTATTTTCATCTTTAATACACTTTACTTGAGTTAAAATTTTACTTTTCTTTACTCTTTGTTTGGCTAGTTTATACATATATTTTTCATTCACTTCAGTATCTAATCTATTATAAAGACCATTAAAAGTAGAATTTTGAGTGTCACTAATTATTCTCTTAGACTACCTACGGTTCATTTTATATTTTTCCTAGTTCTCAAAGTTTTTACATTTAAACCAATTTTTATAATATAATTTCTTATATTTTATCTTTTCTTGTACATTATTATTCCACCACCAACTATTTTTATTTATGGAAAAGTTTTTTTTTAGTTCTTCAAGTACATCTTTTGTCACTTGTTAATAGTGTTTGTTACTTTATCCCACATAAAATTTTCTTCTTCGTAAATAACCCAAATCTCGAAATCTTGAAGTTTACTATACTACAACAAAACCTTAATCCCAATATGAATCCTTTTTTTCCATAGCGTCCTATTTATTGTCATATTTTCATTTAATTCTAATAAATTAAGATCATTTTTTATACAAAAAAACTCAAGTCTTCCTAGGTCTACCTCTGCCTTTCTTAACAGAAGAAGCCGAATCTAAAACATCTACACCTAATTAGATCATCAGACGGTCTACGTTTAATGTAACATGAGCTAAGTGTCATTACAAAATTATTACCTCACTAAAGTAGAAGAAAAAGTATAAAAGAATGCAATGAATAAGGAAAAACCTCAAAAGACATGGATATTGATAGAATAAGCTTGATCATCCAATACTTTCCCAATCGTCGAGTATAATATCATCTTTGCGTGCGGTTGGTATGCTTCCTTGTCCCCAACCCTTTTGCACTTTCTTCAGAACTTTCATAACCATCCCACTACCATCATCTCTGAGAACAAATATAACTTTAGAGTCATTAATTTATGATAAGTTGGTGAGTACCAAACAAAATGCCAGTACTACTCTCACAACCTATGATGAAGAAAGTTACTTGTGCAATAGAGTGTGCCAATCATCTTCTTTCGAACTGCTCGCCCCACGAATATGAGACTTAGATTCAATCATTTTACTTAGGTCGTTCCGAAACTTTGTTATATGATTTGCCATCATGACGGGCCACCATGTCCGTCATTTGTTCAGAAAGTTTATCAGCATCGTTTTTATTCCCTTCCTTACCGAGTGCATCAATCACAGGCATGAAAGTAGCAGGATCTAAAAGAGAGCCTCTATTTATCATAGAAACAAGCAAGTTGTGAGCATCATCCACTAGGTTTTCATTGCAGTGTTTTTCAATAAGATATCTATATGAGAAGTTCTCAACAACAAAGCCCTTTTGAAAGGCAGTTTGAAATAACTCCTTAGCCTCCAACACTTTCCCGTATCTACACAACTCATGGCAAAACAAGTTATAGAGAGCCTCCTTCTCACCCCAGGTGGCAATACCAGTTCTGAATGCACTTCGAGCAGCATCAAACTCACCGGCCTTGCAGAAGGCTTTAATTAGCAGGCTGAAAGAAACTAGCTTGGGGACGATTCCATGCTTCATCATCTCATCTACAAGTGAAGCAGCTCTACCAATCATTCCACCATCACAAAAGGCTTGCATCAGGTTATTGTATGTGATAGCATCCAGAGCAACGCCTTTCTCACTCATTTCATCAAATAATTCATGCATTTCGCTGATTTGGTTTTTCTTTCCCAATTGTAGGTTCTTGTGCTTGGTTGACAGCCTTTCTTCTCCATATCCCTAAGAATCTTAAAAGCTGAGGCGATCTTCCTACGCTTACAAAACCCATGGATAAAAGTGTCATAAATTATGGCATCGGGAGTGATATTCTTTCCCAACATCTCAAGCAGCTTCTTCTTAGCTTCATCCAAGCGGTCTGCCTTGCACAACCCGTTTATCAATATTGAATATGTGATTAGATCAGGAAAACATTTACTGCTGCCATTTCTGTCATCAACAAGACCAAGGAACGCATTACAAATTTCACCAAGAGCTGCACTTCCATGACGCCACATACCACTAACGATCTCCATTGCCTTATCCAACTGCCCACATTGGCATAAGCCGTCAATAACTATATTGCAGCTCACAATATCCAAACCATAACCTTTCTCATTCATCTTTTGCAGCAGTATTTTTGCCTCCCATCTTCTTCCCTCTTTCCAGAGACTCTGCCGCAAGATGTTGCAGGTAAAAGCATTTGGAAAACACCCATTGCTCGCCATCTCATTCAGAATCCAGTTGGCTGCTATTACCATCCCTTTCAGACAATATGCATGCAACAAAGAACTGTAGGACACAACATCCGGCATGATCCCTCTATTTTTCATCAAAGCCATTACTGATCTAGCAAAAGAAACCATTCCCTGCTTGCACAGCCCATCGATGACAATATTATAGGAATACAAATTAGGTTCCAAACCACACATTACAAACCCTTCTAAAACCTTCATAGCTTCCAAAAGTCTGCCATTTCTCACTAAACCAGACAACCATATGTTGTAGCTCTCCAGCTCCACAAAAAACCCATCTTTTCTCATTTCTTCAACCCACCTTCCTCCACAATCCTACCCTGCATAAACCATCCAGCACCAAATTATAGCTAATCTGATTTGGCCTTGGCAGCCCCAAATCACCGCCTTCCTCTTTCATATCCCTCAAAATCCTGTGAGAGTCATAAACCATTCCAGCCTTACAAAGAGCCGAGATCCTAGCATTGAAAGTTACCACATTGGTAGACAAACCATCCATCCTCATCCTCTCCACCAAGTTCTCCGCCTCAAGCACCTTCCCTTCCCTGCAAAACCCAGCGAGAGAAGGGTTTTTTAACGGTCTATTGTCTTCTTGAAGCGCTGGGTGTGGATTTTAAGGGTACCGGGTGAGTATTGGATGGGTATTATATGGGTATTGGGATTTTAAGGGTACTGGGTGGGTATTAGAGGGGTATTGGGTATTGGGTATTGGCTATTAGGTGGGTATTGGATGGGTATTGGGAGGGTATTCGATGGGTATTGGGGAGCTACGTGCGAACAGCGTACGTTTTCCGTATGGAATAATGGCTCGATGGAGGGGGCTGCGTTCATAGGCCATCCTGTTCTCCGGGTCGGTTCCAGACGGGTGAGGAGTTATTTGAACTGCTTTCGTGCGGTTCATTTTGAGGACAAAGGCCCATAGTAGAATTGATATGCAAGTCGCATCTAAGATACGTTCGTAGCATGTTTTGTGACAATAAAGCCCGTATTAGAATTGATATGTAAGTTATATGAAAGATTTGTTGCAAGGAACATTGATTAAAAATAAAATTAAAATTTTCTATTGCTACATATATATCTATATAAGATGTTGGGTCTTGTAATATATGTGGCTTATGCCCAAATTCTACTAGCATTGAGCAAAAGTGAGTGGAAAAAAAGAGTGGAATAACGCGAGGGAAGAGAGAGTCAATTTTTTTCACTTTTACATTTTACTGATATTTATAGGTTATGGGGTGTCATTTTATCATGATATAAAAATATATGAAGATACATAATGTTAAGTCATATTCAACAATTTTATGTCATGTAAAGCAGTTTTATGTCATGTTATGTTGATTTTTGTCATATTCCGCTAGATAGATAAATTTAACAATTCGGCAGTTTGACGGTTTGATGAGTTCTCTAGGTAGGCAGCTCAACCACTTCAGCAGATAGGTAGTTTGTAAATTTTGTCATTCGACCGCTTGGTAATTCTACAATTGGCAGTTCAACTACTTGGTAATTAGGCGATTCAGCAACTGGTCAATTCGTGAGTTGAATAATTAAACAATTGGATTATTGAATAATTAGAAACAAGAAACATAAGATACGAGAGGGCTTTACTTTCACCAACTAGTGAGTGCCACACTTCACTTTGGAGGAGAATGATGTCAAAATCCAATGGGGTGCAAATAGATATGGAGATAAGTTTTGTTGGGTGTATAATTGATGTTTCTAGGGTGACTGACTAGATTCTTCAACTTGGATTTTAGTTTTGATCTAAAGGTCTCTAATAAGTCCTATAGAGAGGGCACAGTGGGTAATCTAAAAGTGAGATACTCGAATCTATTCAACATTGCTACACTAACTGAAACAAACTTTAGACTACATTAAATTCTAAGCATTTCATTCCTACACATTATCTAAGTAATTGCACAAGAAGGGTGGTCTTTCATCTCAAAATTCTTCAAACCAATTTATTTAAATAAGTTATCTTTAGATTTAAAATTTTCATTTATGAATAGTTATTAGAAAAGCCACTTTAATCGGCATTTCAAACTAAAATCTGATAGTAGTTGACTATAATTAGCCTTAGGGATTTGTTACACCGCTTATTTGTACGATTCATACTGGGTTTTACACGAAAACTCTATAATACTTGAAATGATACGTATACTTAAGTGGTATCCCAAGTGCGTAAACTATTTTCTAAATTTAATAACATTTTAATTTTGTACACTAGCTCCAAAATATAAATTGGGTCAAAGTTTTTGTCATCTTTTGTAAGCTAAATTACAACGTAATTGCGGGTCGGGTCACATACAAAAAATTACTACCCAATATCTATTTGTAAGGAATATTATTTCTTTATTCTTCTTCGTTTAAAAAACGTAGAGCTACTAAAATCATCAAATATTATAAAATAAAAATAACCAATATTCATTTAGATAACAACATAATATAATAAAAGAAAACATATACAATAATCATAATTTGATCTCTCACTCATCAAAATATAAATATCATAATGGCTGTTAAAAATATAGATTTAAGGCACTAACATACCTAGTTTAAGGCTCTCATCAGTAGCATAAAAGTCTCTACTCAACTTGGGTCCTAGTATTTCATGAGACGACACATGTGAGTACAGTAGGAGTGAGTAATCACAACTCAGTTAGCTATTAAAAATCTACTACAATTTTCGATATTAAAAAAAAAGACATGTATTCAAATTAAATAAATCAAATATGGTGGAACATCATGTATAGTAGATATCACAGTGTTGACAAAAAAAAAATTGCAGTAAACATATGCTACGTAATAGTAAAAACAAGATGATATCATAAGTGCAGAAAAATTAATATAAAAATTTAAATTTATTTTTTAATGTAAGTTTATTAATATTTTTTCTTCTTTACTTTAGCCTCTACTTCATGTTTATCTCAAGTCCCTTCTAACTCCACTTTTGCTTATATGTTAAGCATTCACGTTTGTTCAGATGTATCAAACTCACAAATGGGTAGTTACATATGTGTAAAAACTTTTATAACTCCACTTGATTTCATATAACATACAACCGTTCAATCACAACCACCTACAATTCCTCCATTTTTATCATTTTTACACACATTTTAGATATAAAAGCATATAAATGCTACCAATTTTGACATATTAAATATCAAAACATGTTATAGAAAGTGGTACAAACCAACAAACAAAATTTATCATAAAATTTATGGGAAATAAATATGCACATATCGACAATCGTAACTTACAAACCACGTATATGGAATGTCTGGAATAATATTTCAATCATTTCTTATTCTACAATAAAATTTTATAAAGTTTAACATACATGCCAAAATATATAAATATTAACAAAACATAAAATCAAATAAAAAATAAATATTTTTATGTCGATTTATCCTACATAATTAGCCTAAAATATATAAAAAGTTTTGTGCTGAAAAGTTTATAATCTTCTTAGACATGAGTTTGTATGAAATTTTGGCAAAGAAACACCAAAATTTTATTAAAAAGCAACGCAATTAAAATAATATTTCAATCACTTATATGAGGTAAGCTGTTTCCTCAGCCGCCTGCGCACTCTTACCCATTTTCTCAGCACTCTCCGCCACATACTGGATTACATCCTCCAATCCCTTCCATGAAGACCCTCCTTCCTCCATCGCCATCCTCGCCTTCTCCCTCAGCTCCCTGGCCCTCAACCTTCTCTCTTCCCCTTCCTCTCCACCCCCCATCAGCACCTCCACCGCCCTCTCAACATCCTCCCTCCTCACCTGCACCACCTCCTCCTTATTATTCTCAAAACCCACCACTGTCGGTTCCTTCACCCCAACTGCCACCCCAACCTTGAGCACATCCAACACCAATCTCTCGTTAAGAAATTGGTCAGCGAAGTGCGGCCAAGTCACCATTACCACCCCCGCCGCCACCGCCTCCAGCGTCGAATTCCACCCGCAGTGTGTAACAAAACCCCCCACCGCTACGTGCTCTAATATCACAGCCTGCGGCGCCCAACCCCTTATCACCATCCCCCTCCCCTCCACCCTCTGTTCCAACTCTTTCATCCATTCATTCAGCCCCTGAACCTCCTCCACCCCCTTCACCACCCAAATAAAAGGCCGGCCGGACTCTTCCAACCCGTGTCCTAACTCCACCAACTGAGCCATCGTATTGCGGGCAACGCTCCCGAAGCTAACGAGCACAACTGACCCGTTCTCCTGCTCGTCTAGCCACCGGAGAAGGACCTTGCTGTCAACAGAGGAAGCCCGCCCGCGTGTCTCCTTGGCACGGAGCTCTTTGTTATAAAGCGAGAGAGGACCGACAGGCCATATCGGCTTCCCCATCATCTCCCGATACCTTTCAAAGTACCAGGGCTCCAGCTCAGTGAAACTGTTAACAACCACTCCATCTGCAGATTCTTCTACCAGCTGCGTAGTCTCTATGAATTTTAACCATCCAGGATCCAAGCGCCACGCATCGACCACCTCGTGCTTACTGACTTGAATGGGATGCGGAAGGCCTGGAATTATCACAGGCTCGCCGGACGCCGCCTCGATTGCAGCCTCAAGCTCAACTCTGTTTTGCTCGATCAAGCGTTGACATAACATGTATAAGCAAGAGGGGCCGTGGAAGATGATACGGGGAATGTTCAGTGAGAGGGCAACTTCAGCTGTCCAATGTTGAAGGTTGTCTGAAATGATACAAGCCGGCTTTGGCCATTTGGCTGCGTTAGGGACGCGCAAGTGGGACTCGAGCGGGTCGCGGAGGAGGGATAGAGCGTTCATGAATGTGAGGAAGAGGGTGGCGGCGGGGATGAGATCGACGTTCTCGCAGCCTTCAGGTAGGCCGACTTGTGTGGCTGGGAAGGGAAGCTCGACGAAGTGGATAGGGAGGGAGGAAGCTGAGACCTGGTCGACGATGGGCTGGATGCGAGCTAAGTTGACCGGTGTGGTGACGAAGGTGACGAGAACGCCGCGGGCTGCAAGGAGTCTGGCTAAGTCGACCATGGGTATCATATGGCCCTGCGCCAAGAGAGGAACCAGAAGAAAGTGGAGGCGGTTTGTGTTACAGCTGCAGTCATCAGCTTCGACGCTCATGGTTGGTGACATCGTATCCATTATTGAAGGGGAGAGGAAGAACGTAATTTATAGAAATAAAAATGAGATTTTTAATTATGAATGAATGAAAAGAGCATGAAAGTTCATGGTGATTACGTTTTCAGTATTAAACTGGTTTATCGTAAATTAGGATGTCATAGTTTTATATTTTTCAGTCATGTAAGAATTTAGAAAAAAAATAAAAAGTTATTCAACAATGCCGGGCGGGCTACGGTGACGGCTGTTGACGGGAATGGGAGAATATGGTCAATCCGGAGAGCTTCGAGAATCGGAAAGAATATTATGAGCAGTGGCCCCCACTCTGTCACGAAATATCCCCAGGACCACCACATGCACTTCATGGCCACCAAGGAAGCAACGACCTTCGTTTATTTGTATATTTTTTATAATTAGTTCAACATATCCTCTAATACAATTATGCTGTAATTCATTGCAGTTCTAATATTTTTAAAATATATATATATATATTTTTTTTTCTGTTTTGCGTCATCAAGAGCTTAGCCAAAAAGTCAAACCAGCCCAAGTGAGTCGAGGCACTCTCTTTCTTCATACATGCTGATTCTGCACCACTATCATAATTTTATTTGAAGAATATTTTTTTAAATTATTTTCTAGAAATCTATGTGATTTAAATTTGTTTTCTTCAATTCAATATTTTAAATGTAATGGTTGTAAGAAAGATGATCTTTGATTTTTTGAAAAAAAATATATATTTATAATTCTTATCGTAACTTTCTTATATATATAAAAAACTTTGTAAAATTTTGTTGAATTGATTATTCACTCTTTAGCTCGAATTTAATTTAATTGAAATCCAAGAATTTGGGCTTGCTTTGTTACCCATCAATAGCCAACTATCATTGATCACAATCAGTATTTTTGATCGTTGTTACTTGTATCCCAACAGTCCTTAGTCATCACCATCATCCGTTGGTCCATGGTAATTGCCGCGTCTCGCCGGAGCAATCCCCACCGTCACCTGCTACTAGTCCATTTATATCAACCCAAATACAAAAAATGTAATTGCTTCCATTATTGTGTACATAATCAACTAGATATAAATTATTTTAAATGCATTACATTTCAGTTAAATTATATTTTTTTAAAATTTGCATTCTTTTTTTGGTAAAGAAAATGGGTGCTATGTTAATATAACATGTTTGGCAGAAGAAAGAAATTGTTGTATAATAATTTATTAAATTAATGTTTATTTAATAAAATAGGGGTGTTGACATACATACCAAATGATTCTCATGTTTTTATATAAAATATAAATGTTCATATGTAAGGCATAATATTAAAAGGTTTAACATCACACAAAAAAAATACCACAATTGTTAACATTTTGAAAGTGAAATATGCATATTTCATGCATTTAATTTTTACAACAATATGTTATAAGTATAAATATCAAGTTTTATGCGTTAGATATGTAAATACATAAGAATTGTGTGTTTAAGTGAATTTTCCAGTAAAGTTATGAAAGTTGTATAGCCTGACTAACTTGTGGATGATTTGATGAATCAAAAGACTAGTTGAACTTGTGCTATTTGATAATGAAATAATTGCATTAAGATTTAAGGTGATTGTAATCTAAGTCTTTAAACAATTAAATTATAAAAAAAAAACTCCCCTTTATAACAAGGAGTATGATTAGATATCAATGCAGCTGAACATTGAAAGTATACTTCTTAGTAAAATAAGATATGAAACAAGTCAGTTTTATCCATCTTGTCTTGTGAACAATTATTTGTATAGCTAGTTATTGTTAAAAAAATATATATTTTTAATATCTTATCAAGCATATTCTTCTTTTATTTTTATTAAATGTTGATATCAATTGAAGGTCTTTTTAACATATAGAGTCTCCAACCTTATCGTTTATTATTGTGGGCCAATGAGATCATTAATTATTTAATCAAGCTTGTGGATAGAGTCTTTGTATGGTTAAATATCTAACAACCTAATCAAAACTTAGGATCCTGCAAGATTAACGTGGTTTCTGATTCAATTCTGACATATTAGAGTGGCAGCACAGTGAAATTAAGTGACATATGTTTATGTATTTTTTTATATATTGCCTATTCGACATTTCAGGGCCCTATAAAGCTATAATGCTACAATATGACATATGTTTATGTATTTTTTTATATTATTTCTATGTAGCAAATTATGTAGTGTAGTCAAAATCACTCAAAATTTAAAAATAAGGGATAAAAGTTGAAAATTTAAAATACATGTTGATACACATTAATATATGCAACCTTATACACCAAACCCAATTATATACTCTCCTTATTTTCTTCCTTGAATAATAAAAATCTTATAGTTAATCCCGCTTACTTTTTTGTTTTTCCTCTAAATTTTTGGTAAGTGTATTTGTCTAGGTAGTTTGGAACACAAACGATTTGGGGTTTAATTCTTCTACGAATAGTGAGCATGAACATGGCACAAACTAGAAGATGAGTACTTTGAGAAGCTGGTCAAAGTGACATAAATATATCTGTTAATATGGAATACACCAAGGAGTTTGTAGCCAAGCATCTTGAGGAGCTTGAAAGCAAGGTAATAAATGATGAAATAAGTAATGGAGAACCTTTTTAGAATGGCACATTATGTAGAATTACCTATTGGATCTTTAGATTCATTGTGAAGGAAAAGACAACAATGAGTTTCAAGGGTATTGCCATTAAATCTAGTAAAAGAGGAAGATGATACATACTTTCCTGGTTGTGAGGACTCTACCATATGCCATGAAGGAAAGGAGAAGGGAAGTAAATAAAAATACGCAGCAAGTAAAAGATTTCTCAAGGGAAATTAGAAGATCAAGCCCTCAAAGAAGTTTAAATCTCATCCTTGGATCCATATAAAAGTAGAATGAATTCATTGAACCATTTTGCTTTGTTTGAAACTACTATCTCACGATTAAACATCAAAGATGCATTGTAGTGTTATATGCATTTATGTGGTTCACTCACCTTCATCTAGTAATGATCACCTTATTTATCATAATTCGGGAAATTTATATGACATAATTTGACAGTGCGCCAAATTCATTAAAGAAATCGCGGGATCTAATATGGATGCACCAAAAATCAAGCGAGCTGCTTAAGAGTTTTGTCATATGGTTATAAAGAGAGACGTTGGATGTCAAATACATCGAGCCAATTATTATTCATGCAACCTCAGCTTAGGGCCCATCAGTAGTTGAGAACCTTGGCCGAGTTTTTCAAACTTGCCAAGAAACATGTCTTTGCAAATGAGTGCAAGTAAATGATAAGTTTGTCCACTGACAAGAGGGAAGATAGATAACATATCAAAGTGAAATTTTAGAATTTCATAAAGAATTAAGTAATTCATCAACCTAAACAATGAAGTGTTGAGATGATTTCTTGATGTTGAACAGCTTGTCCATTACAAGGGAAACTCATCCTAGAATAAACCGCCATGATGATCTCAAAAGGGAGAAATCTTCACCTATGACCTAACGACTTCCAAAAATGACTCGCTGACAGTCCTGATGGTAGGGCTAATTGAGGTATCATCCATAATGAAAATAATAAATAATAGATTTATGACAATAAGAGCTACGGGACACTTGTATGACTAAAAGAAGTCCCATAATTATTACAAAGGTCACGAATAAAATACAAAAAAGTGTCAACTCAAAAACCTGGATGAGTGAATCAAGGCAAAAAAATTGAAAGAATTTGATATCATTAACCTGAGTACTAGAAGACTGCATAAGACACCGATAGAAAAAAGATTGAAATGGGTCAGTTTATACTAAAATCATATATATTAATATATAGCATGCGTGATTCAAGCAATTCACTGAAGACCTGAATAAAGGTTGCTTGCAAATCTCGCCTTTAATGACAACAATCAATAGATGTGAACCTGATGAATTCATCCAGAATATTGACCTCAACTGTACCACTTATGACATTTGGTGATGTTGACTTACAAGTGAATGACAATATGTACAATGATGAAACGGTCATTATACAATTGATCTCCAATTACCAAATCAACAAAATCCTAAAATATACAATGAACACTCACTAAACATTAGCTTTAAAAGTTTTTATGTCAAGATGAATTAGGAAAGCCTCCAGTAGCACCTACCTCAAGGCCACTAGTTTGATTCTCTATAGAACATAAGATTATATTTAAGGACTATTTGACCCTTCAATTGTTGTCATAATTTAGGTTTATTTGAACATAAATTAAAATATTTTTAGTGTCATTGAACTCGTCTCATTAAAATTTTTATTTCAAATAAATTTTGATTTTTTTATGGTTCTATATTTAAATTTAAATGTTTTAAATTTGAATAATATATTGAGATTTTCGGTTGGTGTTATGACCTTTTCAATGAAATATCCTTTGCATTTTATTTTTATATGTCATATTTTTTTGTTTAAAAAATAGTGCCAATAAAAAGATATAAGCTTTGTAGACATAATTTTATATCACATCATAATAATTCTTCTAATCGTTATTATTGATAGTAATTGTTATATTATTAATGTATCAGACCAAACCATGATAAGCTCACATGTTGGATATTTATTATTGCTTCAATTTTCAATATTGTAACCCCCTTCCTCAATTATTCATAATTTTTCACAAAGATTTAGTATAACACCTTTTTCTTAAATGTAATAATTTTATTCCTATAACACTTATAAATCTGCATAATATAATCTCATTTTTAAGCTTTATAACTAAATCCCTTCAATATTTATAAAACTCTTCATTTCTTAATCATAAATATTTCTAAATGGAGAAGTTGAAAAAGAGTTCAAAATTCATAATATAAAGATTTAGAGTCTGTTTGGGGCAGTTGCTGCACAACAACTGTGTCAGAAAATTGACGTTCAGAAGTTACTGCGAAGAAGCTGTACATCTATTGTATTTTATAGTTTTGTAGAAATTGTGTTGCAGCTATATTTGAACAAATGACATTTCTGCTCATGTAGTATAATATTGTTTATAACAGAAACAATCTTGTTTGTACATTTCATACTTGAAAACAAATACCAATTTAAATTTTACAAAATAAAAACCGACACCTCACAAAATTGTGAATAACACAAAAATCAAAATTAAAAATAGAACTATTAAAATAATAATTAATAATATCGTAATATTATATTTTAAATACAGTTAGTTAATATCATGAGATAATCCTTCGTCTAACAAAACACTCCATTCGCATAGAGCCTCAAATCATTCGCATAGAGCCTCAAATTTTTTGTGAACAAAACGTGATTTACTCAAATAATCCCAAAAATTTGCCGCAATGCTTTTTTCAAACGCTCAAAATTGTATTTAGCTAAAAAATACCCCAAATGCATGAGGAACAAAAGAGATTTAGAGGCCCTTTTGTTTGCTAAAAATGAAATGCAATGTAAAAGATTTGTAAAATACTATGATTATAATGCATTTAAAATACTTTCGAGTTATTTAGTTCGCTGTAAAATAAATGTAGTATTATATATATATATATAGTTTGAAGTTGATTAAAAACAATGTATTTATTTGGGCAAAGGCATACGGGCAGCGGCAGGCGGGGTTGGTTGGTCAGAGGTGATGGTAGCAAGAGAGGTAGCTGAGGGTGATGACGTTGATGGCTAGCAGCAGAGAGTGGAGGCGGTAGTGAGTGGTGATTGTTGAGTAGGTGGAGCCCGGTCCGCCTCCTGCCATGATAATTCTTCTTTATGGCAGGTAATCAGGAAATTAACTGATATTGTTAATTATGTCGTAATTACCTTCCCAATTATGCATCCCGTCTCTTCTTCCCTGGATTATTTGTCGCCTCCGTCACTTAGTCAATTAGGCAATTAAGGAATTAATCACCTCCTTGATTTGATGTGAAGGAGGGTCCCGCCACCTTGATTGCTAAAGAGAAAAATGAAATATTTTCACAGTTGAATCCCACCATTGCTATTGCAGGATTCATCAATTAAAGGCTTTCTTAAATGAGACTTTTGACATGGCTTTAAATTCATGCATCGCAAGCAGCCAAGTGTTTTTCTCCCTTCTAATCTACTTTGATTTGTAAGCTTACGGCTGGAATCAAAATTGCGATTTTTCTTCTGATTGAGGTCTTCTTTCTCGGTGTAGCTCTTGGGCAAAGAGTGATAGAGAGAAGGAGAAGAGAGAGAGAGAGAGAGAAAGTTCTTTCTTGTAAGTCGACGGTGTAATTCCTCAAACTAATAAAATCCTCTGCAGCTCCGTGGATCTAGGCAAATTGCCGAACCACGTAAATTTGCGTGTCGTATTTTTCTGGTGTATTTTCTCGTTCCAACTTTCGCTTTATTGTCGCGTTTTCATAACAGTGACGGCAGCGGGCGGCGACGGCGGCGGGCAAGCAGCGTGGTGGGCGTGACGTGATGGCGGAAGGGGGCGGCCCAAGTCAGTGACGACGGAGGGCGGTGACTAGGGGTGTAAACGAACCGAACACGAACGAACAGAGCTAGTGTTCGTGTTTGAAATATTCGAACACGTCACTGTTTGTGTTTGGTTCGTTTAACAAACCGAACGAAAAAAATTTGTTCGTGTTCGTCTTGTTTGCTTATCGAACGAACACGAATCGTTCGCGAACAACGAGCTTTTTTGATGACCTAGCTTTGATATCATACTTCCTCAAAACGAAGCAAATTGATCGGATATGATATTCCGTACACATCAAATAATTCATACTTCCTCAAAATGAAGAAACCGAATAAGACATTTAAGATTTTATTTTAATATATAAGATAAGACATTAATCGTAATATTATAATATCTATATTAATATAATTAATAGTATAATATTATTATTGTTATTAATAATTTATCATATATTATAATTTATGAAGTTTAATTATTTAAAATATGATAAATTTTTATAATATATAATTATTTTTAAAATATCATAAATTTTTTATATATAATTATTCTAAATTATTTTATATTTCGAACAATAACGAACCGAACACGAACGAACACAACACTGTTCGTGTTTGGTTCGTTTAACAAACCGAACGAAAAAAATTGTTTGTGTTCGTTTTGTTTGCTTATCGAACGAATCAAACACGAACTTCTTGACGAATCGAACATGAGTTGTTCGCGAACAACGAGCTTTTTTGACAGCCCTAGCGGTGACAGTGACTTACCTATAATATTTTACATAAACGACGTAATTCAAATTCGATCGAATCAATGAAAAACTAAATTCAGTTAAAAGGAGTTATAGCGTAAACTTCTAATTCATTAAAATTTATGATACATAACTTTTTTAAATCTCTATAAAAAATTTGAAGTACACTACTAACTCACTCAATTAAAACTCCCCTTGGAGGGAAAAAATTGCTTGGCGGGCTTTAGCTGCGTCGTGGAATAAATAGTAAGGCTGGAGACGAGATCCATTGCTTGGCCGGCAAGCTATATATGACAGGGACCGCTCCCTTTGTGTAAGCGTTCTGTCTCAACTTTTCGGTTGGCTATGAAATATATAGAAAAATTTACATGCATATCACATAATTCTTACTTATTTATATACAACAGGTACTCCTAAATTCACAGTTATTAAAAAAATAGTTATTTAATAAATCAATGGTTATATAGAAAAATATAAATAAAATAAAATTTTGTGTTTATTTGGTACATAATTAACTCTTAGAAGATTTTGTAAGGAATATAAAAAAGGACTAAGTGACCTTATCATTAGGGAAGATAATTAAATACTAATTTGTTGAAGAAACCATCTCTTATCGATTTCACCACTGAGGTTCGTTTTGAGAAGCTTGTCTGTTGCGAAAACACTGTCTCAATGTTTCGAAACTGCGTTTGCACAACTTATCCGAAAACACAGTAGATTTTTTATATTAAATGCGGAACACAGGTCGAGCTCTGAGCTGCACGTTTCCAGATAAGCAGTAGCTGCTCCAAAAAACCCTAAGAGGTTGTTTGATAGTCGGGTTTGAGCAGGATTTATGACACTATTTAACATAAATCTAGCCAATAAAGAAATCAGAGAAATTAACTAAGTACTTCGCTAAATCTAATTCTCCTTCCCATCCGTTACTTTTTTAACATAAATCCAGATTTATTAAGCATGATTATTGTAGGGATTTAACAGATTTAGATTAGGACGAAAGTCATAAGAGTGAATTTATGCCAAACATGACAAACGAACTTAATGAATTTAATCTTAACTTGAACCAAATAAATACTATTCTAGATTTACAATATTTGAATTTGAATTCAAATTCAGATTCACCAGATCTACTAAATCATATTTAACCTAATGTTATAAGCAACCAAACGCCCCCAACTATTTGAGGATGGAAATCCTTATACTTTATGAGGGCTGTGATCCAATTGAAATCAAAACCACATAACATAATAGAATTAAACAAAATTAAAAAAAAAATTTTGAACAAAAACATTGAAGTGGAGCACAATAAAGAAGATCTTGAAAGACACAAGAATTTAATGTGAAAAAATCTGAGAACTTGGAAAAAAATAACCACAGAGTCACACCATCAAAAATTTTCGCTGTGAAATAAAATAAATACAGAGAACTCACTCAGATCACCTCTCTACAAGCAATGGAACTTACATGGCTTTGCTTCAAATCCTTCATCTCGATTTCACGAGATAAGCACGCTTCAAGAAACCTCATCGAAGAAACACACGCGATAGAGTTCAAGCCTCTGTCGCCTGAAATCGTGAATTAAGGGATCAAATTGGAGGAACTGCTTCAGACACAGATATTTCGTGCACTCAGTAACTAGGCATAGGTTTTATTCCTAAGCTATTATTGTACACTCTTTTTTAAGTTATTCAAAACACTACAACACACATTGTACATATAGATTGATATATATATGTGTGTGTGTGTTTGTAATGTGTATTATAGTTTTTTGAATAGCATAAAAAGATTATACAATAATATCTTAGCAATAATAGGAGTTATCAGATCATATCAATTATTTGGCGTTCGACGGTAAAATTGTTGATGGTCAAAAGCTTCAAGCTTTTTCAAGATTGTGAACTTAATTATTACTTATTACCTCTTCTCTTGTTAAAACTGGGATCATATTTATATATTTTTTTAGAGGGATATTTTACTGATTTTAGCTGAAATGTGACGCTCTATCTGATCCGTGCTAATTTATATGATAATAAATCATTCTTTTAGTATCAAGGCTCTGTTTGGCGCAGCTGCAGCTTCTCATTTTCGCTGCAGTAGTGCACTGCTTAGCAATTGTTGCGTGAGTGCATTGCTACTGTTTAGCTGCAATTATGTGAAACAGATTCATGTGGTAGTTGTTTCTACAGAAATGATCATTTTACCCCTATTTTATAATGTTGTGCTTAACAGAACTGTGATACTCATAAATTTAATACTTTAAGGCAAAAGCTCACTTAAAAACACTACAAAATTACATATACATACATCACTTCATAGTGAAATCAAGAGTGCCAAAAAAAAAAAAAAAAATCTAAAAATGTTAAAATATCAATAAATAAGATGATTATATTATTTTTAATGTTCAGACGGTGTGGCTCCTAAACAAACATTAGCTTATAAATTAATTAGATTTGAGCTTTACGAACAATATTGAAGGCAATTCTTCACCTTGCAAATCCTAATCAAGCCATAAATTTTAAACGCTACATTTGACACAAAGAATTTTGAAGAATTTGATCTCAACAAGTGCCTCGATATGTATCCTCTCTAACACTCTTGTCCTATCAAATAGATTTTGAACTACTCATAGAAGTGAACTGATTTCGGCAAACTAGTGAAGTGTCACATTTCGAAAATGTTATTATCCTCAAAAACATCAACAAGATGATGTGTAAAGCCACGTATATCAAATTATCCTTGAAAACCCAAACTTTATGTGATCGGGATGCTAATTTGACAAGTTGAGTGTACATCTTGAGCCTAAGCATTTGATTTCATTATATACAAAAGGGCATTGATGCAGTCAGAGTTATGTAGGCAAAGCACTGCATTAACTGGAGACACCTTCGAATTCAACATAATGCCAACAAACACAAGATGATGTGTCGATCCACACATTGTTTTGATGCAAGCGAAGAAATATCCATTTTCAACATGTCTTCAATTGTGTCTCACAAGCTCACGGATCAAGCTACCTTTCATGAGGAGAAGCCACTTAGATCAAGCTACCTTTTGTGCCTCACATGATCATAATCTATTACTTCACTGTTCAAAGAGCTCGAGTTTCTCTCACGTATTTGAACCCGAGTTCAAAGCATTGGCGAAGAGAGTTGAAAACAAGGGAAGTAGATGAGTTTACGACTACCTGCCTCGTGCTTCCTAAATTCTTTATTGGTCGAGGAAGAAGAAGGCACGGGATCGGGAACACCAGGCGAGATGGCGAGACGACTCGGGAACACTAGGAAGAACGCCTGTGGGGGGGTGGGGGGGGGGGGGTGGGGGTGCGTGCGCTAGGCAAAAACAGGGGCAATTTGGAATATCGGCGAGGTGAAAGCTAGGGCTGCGGTGTCAATCCCGCGGCTCACTTTAGCGTAGTTCTACCACAAAGTTGGGAGCCAAACGCAAATTTTTAACCGTTTAGGGCCGCGCTCTTGAAAAAGACGGCCCCAAAAAGGCCCTAAATTGTCTTAATAAAATTAAAATTAAATTATATTAAATTCACTATTTTCTCTTGTTCATATGTTCAATTTGATTATAAGCATGTCAAATTTGAAGGTCACTTGAATTTACAATTAAAACTTCTAAGCTTTTGTTTTTTTTTTTCAAATGTTTAATTCGATCTCATATGAGCTCAGATTGAAACACTTTCAGTGTATCTAGATTTGTATTATCGAGACGTTTGATTTTACTATAAAATTGATAAGATGAATGCAAAAATGTTCTAGAGTATAACTCAATTTTTTTTGTTGTTCAACATGCATTATGATTTATACTATTTGCCTCCTTATTTTTAAAAATTGGCTTGTCAATGAAATGAAAATTATTGAATTCCTTGAATAAATTAATATTTAGTAATTTTGGAAATAGAATTGCCTTGTATGATGAATAACATATGACACATTAAATTTTGAATGTTCTCTTGGGAAGCATATTTATCTATTAATCTTTACAAATTTCAAAAGTAGTTTTCTTTTAGATAAATGTAGAATTTTGCCTAAAATCCAAAACTCTTATAAACATTACAAAATGAATTTGCAACTTATTTCTTTTTTTCTGAGTATAAATACTCTTTTGAGCCTATTTCTTTTTGTAAGCTTCAATGTCTCTCTTAAGAGATATGCTAGATTATTATTTGCATGTTGTTTTGCTGCCTAATTGTTATTTTTTTATTATCATTTACAAGATGTTGCCTGATTATTATATTCAAGATATCATTATCTAACTATCATCTTGTTAATAATATTCTAATATCATTTACAAGTTGATATTATATAATTATAATTTTTAGGTCATTGTTGTTTGACTATTATGTACGGGCTATTGTGCTTCTCTAAAAGAGCGACAATTTTACTTCATTAATGAATAATATTTTGCTTAAGAACAGTTTTTTGTTGTTTTGTATAGGTGGTACATAATTTTCTCTTCCACATGCTCCAACTTTTTTTTTAAAAAGTTAAACATTATCTTATTTAAGTGAAATATAACTATCTCTTGTGGGCTCAATCACACCTCTATCAATAGCACTTAATTGTCATTGATTTACAAAGTCCCAAGGAAATCAAGTTCCCTGTTCTTGAACTCAAATTAGTTATCTTTAAAGAGATTAAACATTATTTTGTTTAGGCAAAGCATAGTTCTCCAATGTAGGATCTTGTTCTTCTCCACCTAAGCATGGAGTTATTGTTCATAGATGGAGTTGTTATTACCATGATTTACAATTCTAACTATGAGCATTTATTCTTCCTAATAATAGGAAGTTGATTGTCCCCATTTAGAGGAATTGAGATCATCAAAGTTTGGAGTTTACATGGACAATATCAATTTTGATGCAATTATAATATTAACTTTGATGCAATTAAAATCATTTTGAGGCTCTCTTCAATGAGAAAATTATTATCTGCCTAAATTTGAGACAAAAGTTTTGACAATTTAAAGTTGCAAGATGTGGATTAGACTGAAACTTAAATGTATTTCATGACATACATACAAGTAATATAATGCGCTGCATATAAACTTAGTAGAATAGATATGAGTATTTTAAAGGAAATTTCTATTGAGGTGTCTATGCAGGTGATGATCCCCATGCTCTCATGAGAGATGGAATTTGCTCTTCAATGTTACTTGGTTTTACATGGGACCATTTGGATATTACCTCCTCTGAAGAGAAGGATTTGAGGAGTTGATCGTGAGCTTGTGCTTTAGCCTTATAAACAGACCAGTTGGTAGAGACTTGATGAAAATTCCATTCACTTGGTCTTGAGTGGTGATTTGGTGGATGGCGATAGCTTATGATGAAGCACGATGTCTAATAAAATAACACTCAATTTCTATGTGTTTTGTACAATCATTAAAGATGAGCTTAATTGCGATGGCTATAACATAAGTGTTGTCACACATGATTGGCATTAGCGTGTCAAAGGAATGTTGAATCCATGAAGCAATCTTTTGAGCCAAAATGAGATATGTGGTTGCAATTGATAACGCTCGATATTCAGCTTCTGTTGAAGATCATGCAATTGCCTTTTGTTTTAACACATGCCATGATATTAATGTGTATCTTATAAAGGTGCAATAACCTGATGTTAAGCACTAGTCTTGAGATTCATTCTCAATCAACATTAGAATAAGTATGTAAGGTTAGTATATTGTGATTTATAGGAGGAAGAGTAGAGTGTCTCTCAGACATCTGAAAATGTGTTTTGAGTAATTTATGATGAAAAATTAATGGTTTATGCATATATCAATAAATCAAATTTGTAACAAAAGCTATATATGATTTGGTGATTGTCAAGAATTGTTATGAACCTTCTAATCGCATTTTCAAATACGTGGTTTATCCGGATAAGCACAAGTTACCCCAAACGCACCATAAGTTCTCAACTTTCTCTCTCCCTCCATGTCGATTCTTTTAATTATAGATCATTTTTTTAGTATTTTAATGTCCTAATGATATCATAATTGAATAATATTGGACTAGTTAAATTTTTCTCATCGAGACACGTGAGTTGACTATATTCATATAAATTTTGAGACCATCTAACTTTGAAATTAATACTTCAAAGCTTACAATAATAATTCAATCTAAGCTCAATTGAGCTTGGATTGAAGGAATTTTATCGTCGCTAGGTTCGTATTGTTGATATCTTCAATTTAACTATAAAATTGTTAAATTTATCTTTGTTTTTTTCCTTATCAAATATGTATTAGAACTCATTCACAATCAAATGAATCTTGACTTATCAACACTGCATTTATTGTCTTCTCACAAAATATCAAAATGTTCAGAACGCTTACAAAAATAATGCAATATACTTCTATTGCATCAAACCAGATTTACTATAAATCGAACTTAAGAGGTGTTTGGTAGCACCATTTTAATAGGATTTACATATGGATTTAACCTAAATCCAACCAAACGTGAAAAATAACGAAGCTAAATCTAAACACTTACGCTAAATCTAATTTTCTCTCTCCTTCATCTCTTTTTTGACATCAATTTGGATTATATTCAACTATGAATTTAACGGATTCAGCTTAGGAAGAAAACACGTCATATTATATGTTAGACATCAAACAAATTTAGTTGAATTTAGTGCCCGTTTGGTGCAGCTTATAAGTACAACAGCGTTTTTGAAAACACACCGCTTAACTTTTTGGTTCGCACGTATTTGAAAACACTGCCTACTGCGATTGAGTTTTTTACACCACACGCAGCCTCCATGTTGAACCCCGTGATCGACCCGCGGGTCGCATTTTAGGATAAGCTAATTATTCTTAAATGCACAAACTGTCCCAAACGAAGCCTTAATCCTAATCGAAATAAATATTATTTTAAATTTAACTGCAATCCTATTTAGAAGTTTTGACAGTACTCAAACATTAAAAAATATTCTATCTGAACACTACACATCCAGAATGCCAACCACGAGTCCCGACATCCAAACAAAATTTTTTTAGTGCAAACACAACTGTTTAATCACGCTCGCACCCAAATTGCTCCCAATGCTTAAAAATTAGGAGAGATTGTACCGATCGGTTTTCCCGCCATTTTAGAAACAAAACGCGAAATCCTTCCGGTAAGAGGGAGAGTGGGATAGAGAGAGAGAGATATGGCAAAGGTTGAAGGAGGTACGGCGGCGCCAACGGGATGCTTCAAGTGCGGCAGGCCAGGCCACTGGTCTCGAGACTGCCCTTCCTCGTCGGCTACTAACACAAACCCTAACCCTAATTCCGGTGCTAGGCCAAACTCAACCAATTATTCAAAGCAGTCTTCGGCTGGGAACCCCATCCCTGCAGCCAAGAAGGTCCCAAGGTCACGCCCGAAGCTCACGCAAGATCTCTTGCTATCTGATGACGGCCTTGGCTATGTGCTCCGCCATTTTCCTCGCGCTTTCAAGTACCGTGGCCGAGGCCATGAGGTGCGCGCCTTCAGATTCTTTATTTTCGCTTTATTGAAGTTTTATTATGTTTTTTGACGCCGGAAAGAGGAATTTAAAATAAAAACAAAAAAAGGAATGAATGGTTTAAAGCAATTGTTGCAGAGATTCATGATCGACTCTTACATTTTTGGGGTTGAAGTTTTACTTGCAGCATGATTGCTCCCAAATAAGTTCGGATAGTGTTCTTTTAACTCATCCGATGTGTAATGAAATATCAATTTTTTTATTAGTTCATCAGGATTTATGCTTGCACAACTTGTTTTAAATAAATTGATTCAACAAATCCCTCTTTGTTGTGCTGGAACCTTTGGTAATTGACAAGATTGTATGATTGACGTCTTGTCAAATTCGAGCTACTCGACTTCAGCGCAAAAAATAAAACTTTATTTTGATTCAAGCCAATATTAAAAGTAAAAAAAATGTGATTGATAGATATATTCAGTTTTTATGGATTAACTATATTTCAAATTAAATTGATTACATATTGAGCAAGTTACATAAAATACAGAACAAATCACTTTTGAGTTTATTAAAGCTCAAGAGATAAATAATTATAATTATGAGCCGTTCATGATTGCTTTCTGGTTTGTTCATTGCAGCCGATTGCTAAAATAACAGATTTAATGGTCCATCTTGTAAGTCGTGTGTTCAATCGCAATGAATTATTTATATGTTTGGTTTTTCAGGTTAGTGACCTTGGCAATCTGATAGGAATGTATGCCGAATGGCACTCTCATCTAATCCCTTACTACTCCTTTGATCAATTTATTCACAAGGTTGAGCAAGTTGGTGCAAGTAGACGAGTCAGAGTATGTAATCTCTCCATATTTTCTTATCTCGCATTATGACCTATTCTTATTTGATAGTTCTTCACTTTTGCTCACTTGGTTTAAGCTTCCATTTGAATTTTGTTATATCTACCAAAGTTTGTAAGTTGGTGATTCCTTGATGAGTTTCTTGTAAACATATTTTTATATCAATATTTGGGAATTGGATGGTATGTATGTAAGTGGCCCTATTGATGGAAGATGTACATACATGCCACTCAATTCTTATATATTTACATATCCAACACCTATACTTCAATTTTTACGAACATATCATCTTACTTATGCATGAAAAAGGTGCATTCAACCTTCTAAAGTTAAAATGATGGTATTTTTGATGTGATATGAAATATTTGGGTGGTTTAAGTGTAGAAGGTAAAGTTTAGGTGTTAGCTATGTAAATATATGAGAATTCGGTGGTATGTATGTAAATGCCCCTATTGATGGAAGATTTACATACATGCCACTCACTTATATATTTACATATCTAACACCTAAGCTTCAATTTTACAAATATATCTTCTTACTTATGCATGAAAAAATGTATGTTACCTTCGAAAGTTAAAATGGTGGTATTTTTTGTTAAATGAAAGATTTGGGTGGTATAAATGTAAAAGGTAAAGTTTAGCTGTTAGATATGTAAATATATGGGAACTGGGTGGTATATATGGAAATGCCCCTTTATTGAATTTTCAAGATGATTCGAAACTTTCAGTGAATAAAGGTTTTGCATATGTTTTGTTTTCTAGAGAAAAGTAAATTTTTTGAAATATACTTTATAATGTTTTCAATTATGCTCTAGTATAGGTTGATTCAAAATGTTCCTAACCCAAACTAATAAGGTGTCAGTCAGTGTTTTAGGGGAAATGTAATACAACAACAACAACTGTAAGCCTTTATCCCACTAAGTGGGGCTGGCTGCATGAATTCTTTTTCTCTATTGTGTCCTATTGAGTGTCATATTTTCATTTAACTCTAATAAATTAAGTTCAGTTTTTACACAATATGCCCAAGTCTTTTTAGGCATGTCTTTGCCTTTTTTAACATTAGTCGAATCTAAAATATCTACTGTCCTAATAGGATCATCTGGTGTTTGACATTTAATGCGACCAAACCATCCAAGACGACTCTCTCATTTTGTCTGCCATTGGAGCTACACCAACCCTTTCACGGATACATTCATTTCGTATTTTATCTCTAAGTATCAAGCCACTCATTCACCTAAGCATTCTCATCTTAGCAACAATTAACTTAGTTTTATTCTTCATTTTTAAAGGCCAACATTCTACGCCATAAAGCATTTTAAGTCTCACCTTCATGTTTTAAAATTTTCTTTGAAGTCTAAGCGGTACTTTTCTATCGTATAATAGGCCTGATGGAGTCCTCTACTTCAGCCAAGCAACTTGAATTCTACTAATAACATCCCCATTCTACTAAAATAATTGTTTGGTGTGTAATCCAAAAAAATAATTGTTAGCTGCGAAAAAATGGACCCAGAAATATTAGGTTTAGTATTCAAAATAAAAAATTCTGCAAAGTAGATTTCAATTTGTGAAGTAAACTAAAAAACAGAGTGCTAGTTACAAATTAAATCAATCTCATCGTATAAAAGGACAAAAAAGAATAAATGAATATATTAATGAAGTAAATACTCCTACAGTTTTAATGTGTAATTTGAAAAAAAATGTATGGTGAAATTTTAGTATAAACATAATATGTTAGTGCTTTAAGGAGCGTTGTGCATGTAATATATTTTATTGTAATGGGCAGAAATCTGTGAAACCCTTATTCATTCTATAATAACATACATACTTAAGATGCTCTACATTTCTTATACATTCGTAAGCTTAAGTCAATCAGTAACTATCTTGATTTTTTGAGAATTCCACTCAATTTATTTATTAGGAAGATTTACATACATATCACTTAATTCCTATGCATTCACATATCTAAAACCTAAACTTCAATTTTTACATATATGCCACCTTACATATGCATGAAAAGATATATTTCACTTTTTAAAAATTAAAATAGTGGTATTTTTATGTGATATGAAAGATTTGGGTGGTTTAAATGTAAAAAGGGAAGTTTAGGTCCTAATGTTAGCATTTTTTTTAATGCAAATTCATGAACACGTAATTATCAAGATCTTTAAATTCATAATTTTTACATATTCATAAATAAGAAATACATGTATTCATGATTGTAGAATTATATATGAAGAGATGGAGGTTCTCTCTCTAATCCACTAAAACTTTCTGTACTTTCTGATGGAGAAACATACGGTGTGTGTTAAGAGAGGACATTTCTCTGTATTCATGTACTATTTAACAACCATCCATCAGGGGGTTACTGACCAATATGACTTAATATAATTTAATTACTTAATTTAAATTTATTATTAAAGGTATTGACCCATGTTAGCAACCACCATCTATAAGGGGTTGCAGATCAAAATGATTTAATATAATTTAATTAAATAAATGAAAATTTATTATTAAAATAAATGACACAAATTAGTAATCACCATCCTTAAAGGGGTTACTGATAAAAAATATTTAATATAATTTAATTAATTAAATTATATTTATTAAAGTAAATGACCTATGTTAGTAACCATCATCCATAAGATGTTACTGATCAAAAGAATTTAATATAATTTCATTAAATAAATTATATTTATCATTAAAGTAAATGACTCACGTTAGTGAGTTTGTTGGCAACGTGGGTCACAATTAAAAATTAACATTCTTCCACTTGGCCCACAAAAAATTTTATTTTATTTTATTTTAATAGTGCATATCATACTGCACAAAATTTAACCTAAAAATTCTTCTTTATATTGATCAAATCAGAAAACATCAATAAGTACAAAATTAATGTGAATCATGGCGGTTGTATATTAATTTATCGACACAGTCTCTTTTATATATCACAGTATCAATTACATAATTAACATAATGAGAAATAACATCATGGTCTCATAATGTCTATCAAAAGACAATTCTTGTTAAACATTACACAACGTAAAGTGTACACTAACGATAAACAACATGATATAAATATCAGAAATAATAATAAACCGAGATCAAAGTGTCAAACATAAAGAACACTAAACCTAAACTAATAAAAGGTTTCAGTAATGATCATTTTCACGACATGTTCGTTAAATGTCTTTGGTGATAACCCTTTCGTCGATGGATCCGCAATCATAAGGATGGTGCTAATATGCTCAATTGACATCCTATGTTTATGAACTTCTTCTTTAAAGACAAGATACTTTAATTTCATGTGTTTACCACATTTGGAATACTTGTTATATTTATAAATGAAAACTGTTGCGGAGTTATCAATGTAAATTTTCAGCGGCTTGACAATTCTGTCGACAATTCGAAGTCCTGAAATAAAATCCCGCAACCATAAGCTCTGAATTATAGCTTCGAATTATGTCACAAATTTAGCTTCCATAGTGGATGCAACAACGATAGTCTGCATCGCACTTTCCATGAGATTGCTTCTTCAGTCAAAAGAAATAGATATCTAAATGTTGATTTTTTGGTATCAACACATCCAACAAAATTGAATTCGAATATCTTATCACTTCAATATCATTAGATCTTCTATAAGTTAGAATATGGTCCTTTGTCCCTTGCATGTTTCTTAAATTTTTTTTTCAGCTTTCCAATGATTTATTCTTGGATTATTTTGATACGTGCCCAGCATTCCGACAAAGTTAATGTCTGGTCTGGTACAAGTCTGAGCATACATTAAGCTTCCAACAATAGATGCATAAGAAATTTATCTCATTTGTTTATATTTTAAATCATTCTTTGGACACTGTATAAGTCTGAATTTATCTTTTTTCTGAATTGAAGCAACGCTTGCACAACACCCTTGCATATTGAATCTCTTAATAATTCTATCGATATATGCTTTCTGAGACAGTCCTAACAATCATTGTGATCTATCATGAAATATTTCAATTCCAATCACATAAAATACCTCACTCATATCTTTCATTTCAAAATTATTTGAGAGAAAATTTTTGGTTTCATACAATAAGCCAAGATTATTAGTAGCTAACAAGATGTCATCAACATATAGAATGAGAAATATGAAGTTGCTCCCACGGACCTTCAGATATATACACCGATCAATAGTATATTTAAGAGACATTTGTCGGGAAGCTTCCTTAAGTCTTTATATTGATTTTTTAAGTTTACACACCATGTGTTCTTATGCTTCAACCAAAAATCTTTCATGTTGACTCATGTAGACATTTTCATCTAAATTCTCATTCAAAAAGACAATTTTCACATCCATTTGCTGTAACTCTAAATCATAATGAGCTATCAGTGTCATGATAATTCTAAATGAATCCTTCGTAGAAACTGGACAAAATGTTTATTTATAGTCGATGCTATCTTTTTGAATGAAACATTTGACAAAAAGTCTGGCTTCATACCGTTCATTATTGGCATTTGAGTCGCGCTCTGTCTTAAAAACCCATTTACACCCGACTCTTTTACAACTTTCAGGCAATTTAACGAAATCTCAGACTTTGTTGTGATTCATCGATTTCAACTCATCTTTCATTGCATCTAACTATTTAAAAGAATTCACACTTTCTATGACTTCTAAAAGTGAAACTGGATCTTTATTGACTCCCAAGTCATATTCTGACTCGTGTAGATAAACCACATAATCATCAGAAATAGCAGACCGTTTTTTTCGTTGAGACTTTCTAGGTACTACTTCATGTGATTCATCTAATATAGGTTCATTAGTGACTGTCTCATTGTGGGGCATTTGATCATATATTTGTTGTTCTTGTAAGTTGTTAAATTGTTCAATAACTGTAGGAATAACAATTTGAGAAGAAATTTTAGGTAAAAAAACTTGAACCCTAATTTCTTGGATCTCCACTTCATATTGTTCCAAATTCACACTAACTTCACCATTTTCAATGAACTTAGCATTTCGGGTTTCAATAATTCTTATACAATGGTTAGGGCAATAAAATCTATACTCTTTAGATTTTTCTAGATAACCAATAAAGAAACCACTAATTGTTCTCGAGTCCAGTTTTTTTTCGTGTTTATTATAAATCCTTATTTCTACTGAGCAACCCAAAACACACAGGTGCCTTAAACTGGGTTTCCTTTCTATCCACAGTTCAAAAGGAGTATTAGGAATTGCCTTATTAGGAATCTTGTTTAACAAATATGCAGAGGTCTTTAAAGCATGCATCCATAATGATGAGGGCAAAGAAGAATTACTCATCATACTTCTAACCATTTCCATTAGAGTACGGTTTCACCTTTCTGCAACATGATTTTGTTGTGCTGTTCTTTGCATAGTGTATTGAGCACACATATCATTAGTTTGAAGGAATGCAACAAATGGGCTTGGATATTGTCCAGATTCATTGTACATCCCATAATATTCACCACCTCCATCAGACTTGATAATTTTCACTTTTTTATTTAATTGTCTCTCAACCTCAATTATAATCACCTTTAAGACATCTAATGATTAAAATTTTTCATGTAATAAGTAGACATATTCATAACGCGAAAATTGATCAATAAATGTGATAAAGTATTTTTTTCTACCAAAAGATTGAACATCTCAAAAGATCCACAATCGTGTGCTTCTTACGACAGTTTATTTAAGTTTGTGTTTTGTGTACTTTCCCTTAATTCAATCCACACATATGCTAATATCAGTAAAATTCAATTCATTAAGGATTTCATTCTTTACCAATCATTCAATTCTTTCTTTGGATGTATGACCCAAACGTTTATACCACAAATAAGTTGAAATTTCATTCATAAAACCGCGTTTAGTACTGACATTTTGATGCAAGTTCATTAGAGTCTCGGCGAAAATATTATCATTTTTAAGCTTATGTAGACGATCACAAGAAATGTGAGTACCAATAAGATGATTGTGTTTAAACAAACTAAAACATCTACTCCCAAATTTAAAAGAGTTTTCAACATAATCAACTTTAGACAATGAATCAAATTACAAGAAGCAGAAGGGACAAAGTGTTTCAATAAGTTCTTAATGATGTCCAATATCTAAAATCAATCGATATGTCTCAATTCCTTTAACTGAAGCTTTGATTCGGTTTCCCATGAAGACAAATTTTTCATTTGAGTTTATGATTTGGGTTGTAGGGAATCCCTGCATCGTATTAAAAACATGAGTGATACAACCGAAATAAATCCACCTAGTATTATAAGGAATTTCTGCAAAATTTGATTTGAAACATACAGAAGCACAGTGTTTACCTTTCATTTCGAAACAATGTTTGCGCTTTTGACACTCATTTTGATAGTGTTCAGACTTTCTGCAAAAATGACACTTAATTTATTTATGTTCTCTTTGTGAATTAGGGCGGATGACGCATTAATCTTTACTAGTCTTTGCTTGCTATTTTCATTCCTTTTTTTAGGTTTTTTTATAACTTATCTTTGACGACCTATGAGATTAATTGTGTGATATCCTCCTTTCTTAAGTTTTGCTTTCTCTTGAATGATGATATGTTGCAGTTCATTCACATTATACTTATCTTTCATAGTATTATAGTTTATGTGAAATAAATCATACTCAGGAGGGAATGAATTAATGATAAATTGCACAAGAAAATTTTCATTCACTTCCATTCTCAGGTTCTTAAGTCTTATTGTTATGTTCGTCATTTCAATGACATGCTCATGCATAGTACGAGAACCATCAAATTTCATGTTTATTAACGTACTCAGTTGTGTCCCAGCAAGAAACTTATCAGCAAAGTCAGACTGAGAACATCCCTCAACAAATTTCATGAATTCTTTAGCATTTTCAGTGTTAGAAAATGTACAATTTATGTTGTTTGCTACAGTCATTCGCATAAACATTAAGCTCAATCTATTTGATTTTTCCCATATTTTATAGAAAGATCTTTGTTCAACACTGCTAGAATTAGTAAAAGCATGAGACTTCTCAGTCGTGAGTGTCAAATTAAGATCCAGAACACCAACGTGAAACTGGACATGTTCATGTCATTCAGTTAAATTAAGCCCTTTGAACTTCTGCAAAGATGTAGCTTGCGAATGAAGATAAATATGAGTAGATACTGCAAATAAATAGAAATGCTCATACATTATTGCTTCGAATATTAAACTTAAACAAAAATTCATACCCAAATCAGATTAAATGAAAATATTAAGTTTTTGTAAATCTCTTTTGAGTGATATAACAATACACAATAATAAACTTAATTGATGTTTTATTTTACTTTAATATAATTGACAATTGTTTATACATAAATTAGAAATCTGTATTATCTTTGAATATATAAACATATCTAACCAAATATATAAATAGATTGCAATCATATTCAAATATGATAAAATAAATAATCAACCTTTGAACGATCCATAAATATTTTATAATAAATGAATTTTAATATACTCATAATAGAATACAAAAATGTTTCATAATAAACATAACGTAGTTATGAGTAATTGAATTTATTTAATTTGACATCTATTAAGCATACCAATTTGATCACTTTGGTGATTAACAAATTAAGCATAATGTAGATATCAAGTAAAAATAATTTCAATCACAATAATATATATTTCATAATAGAAATTAATGATAACATAAATTATAGGGTCAAGTATATTAGCGAAGAAAGCCGTCCGGGAAGAAACAAATTCATAGTCTAAAAAAACTCAAAATAATCTCTCAATTTACTAATTAACTTTAGTGATCTAATTTCAAGATCTAATTTAAAGCGGAAATTTAATACAATTAACTTAAATAAAATTAAATGAAAAATTACAAATTCAATAATCATGGCTATAATACCTCATGTTAGTATTTTTTTAATGTAAATTCATAAACGCATAATCATCGAGATCTTTGAATTCACGATTTTTACATATTCGTAAATAAGAATATATCTGTATTCATAATTGCAGAATTAGATCTGAAGATATAGAGTTTATCTCTCTAATCCACTAAAACTTTACGTACTTTTTGATGGAGAGAAATACGCGGTGTATGTTAGGAAGTGAGGGGATCATTCTCTGTATTCATGTGCTATTTAACCACCATACATCAGAGAGATTGCTGACCAATAAGACTTAATATAATTTAATTAATTAATTAAATTTTATTAGTAAAATTAACGACCCATGTTAGTAACCACCATCCATAAGGGGGTTACGGATCAAAAGGATTTAATATAATTTAATTAATAAATTAAAATTTATTATTAAATTAAATGACACAAGTTAGTAACCACCATCTAAGGGGTTATAAAAAAAGATTTAATATAATTTAATTAATTAAATTATCTATGTTAGTAACCACTATTCATAAGAGGGTTACTGATCAAAATGATTTAATATAATTTAATTAAATAAATTATATTTATCATTAAAGTAAATGACCCACGTTACTGGGATTGTGGGCAATGTGGGCCACAATTAAAAATTAACAGCTAAATATGTAATTACATATAAATTGGGTGGTATATGCCATCCTACTACTCTCTTTGTTAATTTGTTCTGCTCCTTTTGCGTGCGAGAAACACAAATCTTGGCCCCATGATATCAAAATTTTAAAAAAGAAATGAACATAACCTTTGAATATTACATTGAGAGCATCTTTTAGAGACAGACCATATCATAAAAGGATTGATGCAATCCAAAAACTGTAATCCATTTTCTTCATAACAGTTCTTTCTTATAAAATACTTTTGGTTATCTAAGCTCATTAGTTCAATTTGTATTCCCTCTCTTGTGCATTAAACTAGTCTTTTCAAACAGAGATGCATTCATGAATTGAGGGAGAGAGTTGCCAGAGGAGGAGATCCAACCAAATTGCATGAACCACCTGTTGAGCTGGTTGATCCAAACGAAGAACCAGGTTTTTTTTTTCATGCTCTTCGCTGTTTCTTTTTAATTAGAGCTCTATAAATAATCAAGCTGTGTTGTCTTAGTTCACATTTTGAACAAGAATATTCGTTTCTTTCTTTTAATATTGAAACGGGTTGAGTTAAAGTCAAGTTTGGCTCATCTTGACTCAGGTCAGGTCTACCTAAATGTTAGTATGACATGTAGGTTCACCAATCAACTCACTGATGCACAGACGATGTTTAGGCATGGCCATTAGCCAAGCAAGTAACTTGTCTTCTTAGCAGCCTGGCGTCCTATTAAATCTTAGGATGTGTTATATCATTGCATTCTTATGTATTCTTATATTTTTTTTTGTATGCAATTATGTACTATAATCAGTATCAACCCAAACCAATAAATAAGGGGTTGGTTTTTTTTACACTCACTGTATATATTTTCTCTGAGCAATAAAATCCTAGATTTTTTTTTTCGATTTTGTTTTTCTCTCCAGCTTTTTTTCTCACTCTTTCTTTCTGTTTTCTCTAAGTATTCTTGTATAGATGATGTGGATCCACAAACAATTTAGGATTCGCAGGTTGGATTAAAGGCTGCATGTGAAGACTTCTTTATTTTTGCAGTATTGACAATTTGTTTGAAGTCTGGACCCGTTATCTTGCAACCTGCTAGCGGTTTGCAATCATTTATAACTTTCTCTATTTATTCATCTTCAATCTCAGTCTGATTCTCTTGTTGTTGATCATCACAATCACGTTTATTTTTTGAATAGTTCTTCTAACTTAAAATTTCAATAGCAGGTTCTGCCCCTTTCACCATTTAGTCATTCCAAATCTGCTTGTATTTATACTCTCTCTACTATAAACTTGTATCGCACAAAAAAAAAAAAAAAAAACTGTTGAAACTAAAAATTAACTTCTTTCAAAACAAAGCACATGGTATTGGTTTTTCCTTCAATTATTTTCATGCAGTGTAATCTTCTTAACTCAGTCTCATTCATATTTCTAGAGCAACGCAGTGATGAGCCTACGCATATGGAAGAACCAGTTGTTGATATGGAAGTTCCACCATTAGAAGCTCATGCTGAAGACCAAATTCAAGAAGAAATGATCAATGAAATTTACCTGAATGCAACGGATGTAATCCTCCACAGACCCAAACCTATTTTCAATATAAAAAAAAAATTTAAAATTTATGTGTTTTCTGATCTGTTTATTGTCTTCAATTTGTACTCTTAAAGGATTCTGGCACACCACAGCGGAAATCATCTGAAACTTCCCAAGCTAGCCATATGCCTGCCATTGAGCCAAGGGAGTTCAAAAAGATAGAGATCACAGAGGAGCAGAGAGCTCGGATGGAAGCAAATCGCTTGAAAGCCTTGGAAAGAGCGAAGCAGGCGCGCTCCTCTCAGGCTTCTTAATTTGTTTTGGCTCTTTACTTATCTTTGTTTAGTGTAAAATGATTAGCTTTTCTGAAGTTATTAAAGTCTTCGAACTTGACTGCTTGAACTGTTCATTAACGTTTTACTGTGCTCTATTCTATGCTTAGCCTAAAATATAATTTGTTATTATACAGCTTCTCAATCTCTTCCTTGATGAGGTTTGCCTTTAGCTAACTTTCTAATTTCAATGAAGCAAATTCTCATATGCTCCACACAAATAGTATCAATATTTTTGTTTGACCGGCTGTTTGCATTATTATTGTGAGTTATTGGGACTTGATTTATTTTTTAACTATGAGTTTCATGACTCTTGAACTTTATCTCTTTAAGAATAATATTTGAAAAAATGAAAGGGGGTTGATATATTTCAATAATTTATAGTAAGTAATGAGAGATATTAATACTTTATTTCATTTGAATAAAATGGATTAAGGTATCTGATACATGAGGAACATGAAGCAACCTCAGAAGTATCTGATCCAATTTTAGGCATCAACACTCATCCGACACACGTCAGACAAGCATGTCTAGGTTCAATTTAAAAATATTTATATATAATTTTTTTGGATTTGCATGTTCATAACAATTAAGTTTTTATTTAATAAATAGTATCAAAAATATATAATAAAATGTTAGATTTTGATAATTTATATTGTATCAAATAATTTATATTTATTTTTATATAAAATATTTTAAATAAATATTTTTAAATATTTGTTAAATTTTGATTATTTATAAATCTTTCATTCTATTTATGTAAATTCCTCTAAATTTCATTTCCAACCACGCATATTCGAAACACTGATCATAATACTAATCTATGATTTTTATAACAGCCATCTATCTCTCTTAACCAAAATCATATTTCCATTACTAAAATCAAAATAAAAGATATACATCAAACTCTACAAATCAGTAAAAAGAAAAACAATAGCACAATCCATCCTCCCAATCCGACCGTTACATATTAATCCCTACCAACACTCAATTCCCATTTCAAATCCAACCGCACTCAATTCCTCTCCGCAAAACTGATATTTTCAGCACCATACTCCCTCGGCAAGCTCTGAACTGTATCCGACCACCGCCCCGGCGAGTGGCCGTAATTCTCTCCTCCGCCACCGCCGCTGCTATTCGACGACACTGACGCCGTCCCCTCCGCCCTCGCTTCCCTCACCATCCTCACCACCTCTTTCGTCGCCGGCCGCATCTCTGGCTCCCCAGCCAAACACGCCATCGCTATCCCTATCAACGCCACCAGCTTACCCTCTGCCACCGCATCGCCTCCGATAGAAGCTGAGGAGTCGTCCGCAGACGCACCGGCTTCCTTCTCCTCGTCGCGTACCGCACGAACCCAAGCAGGGATTTCGGAGCCGTGCTGATCGATGAGGTCGTGGAAGGGGGTTTTGCCGGTGAGAAGCTCGAGGAGGAGGACGCCGAAGCTGTAGATGTCGGAGGGAGGGGAGAAGGAGGAGGAGGAGCAACGGGTGGTGTTGCGGCATTCGGGAGCACGGTAGAAGAGGGAGGAGGAAGAAGAGGGGTGGTCGGAGTTTGGGGAATGGAGGAGGAGGGAGAAGTCAGTTAGACAGGATTCAAAGTCTGGGCCGAGGAGAACATTGGAGGACTTGAGATTGCCATGGATGGCTCCCGATTGGTGAAGGTAAAGAAGACCTGTAGCTACGTCCTCTGCGATTTTAAGACATGAAGTCCAGTGCAGCGGCTTCCCTGATCCGGTAGGCCGAGAACCTGCGATACAAGTAAACATCATACAAATACTCATATGCTAATATATCTTAGTTTATATCATCGAAATATAATAAAAATATCATGATAAAAACATAATGGCCCCAATTTTTTTGAAGTTAAATATAAATAATTTAGAAATAAGGAATATTTATTTTTTTGTTCATACATTTAATGTAATTATTATTGTCCAATATAAAAGCAGTATAATTGATTTTTAAAATAAAATACACATTTTAATTTAGAAGTTGATTACACTAGTGTTATAAATATAGATATAAAAGTGTAGGAATTAGATATCTAATCACATAAGAATTGTGTGGGTATGTATGTAAATATCCCTATTAATAAATAGACTCATAAGAAAATTAGTGAAATCAATGAATTATTGAACATTACTTTATTTAATTATTTTTCATGTAAATACTTGTGTATTATACATGTATTTCGATAAGATATTGATCAAACATTCATTTAATAATAACTTTATTTTGACATTCAATTATAAGTTTATACAAACGTATCATAGAAATTTTCTTTTGTAGTAAAAAGTGTTAAGATTGCCCAAAGAATCTGCTGAACTCAACCAAGCCCCAGTCGGCCCGATAACTACAATCGCCCCATCCAACTCCAGATAGCCCAACTAGTCCAGTGCGGCCGGCCAGTGCCGGCCAGCCCAGTCGGACCGGCTAGCTCCATTTGTCTCAGGCAGCTTCATTCAGCCCGCCAGCTTCATTTACCCTCACCTTCCCATTCGGCTTAGCTAACTCCGTTCGGCCCCGCAGCTCCATTTGACTTGACAAGCTCCAGTTGTAACAATAGACCAACAACAGTTGGTCATTTCTAGTTGATTGAATAGGACATGGGGGTATAATTGCCATTTTATAATATTTTTTTTCTATAAATAAAGAATCACTATGTATAACTAAGGAGGGAGTGAAAATCTTAAATGAAAATACTATTAACTCTCACTATTTTACACTCGTAGAGAATTTCAGATTTAACGTCCTAAAAGATACGAGGAGAGTGAACTAAGAGAAAGAGCAATACAAAGATAAGAAGAACAGAGCAATATATTTGTGATTAGCAATATATAGTGCATTAGAGAACATCTGGGGAGAATATTCAAACTCATCCAATGGAGTAAATAAGAAAGTTAAAGTGGGGCTGGCAGCAAAAAACCCAATCACCATTTGATTTTAGAAGTACAAATTTGAATTCAAAAGGGGCATCAGAACTGAGAGGGGCGGGAGCGAATAAGACGAAGAGAACCCAAACTAAAAGACAAATGCCAAAAAACCCCCTCCAACCTTTTTCTTATTTGCAGTGAAGGTGAATGATTCAATTGACTCCGTATTCTTCGCTAAATTCTAAAAATGTTCCCAACAAAAACCGCGTCGGCACGGACGTTTACTCGGCGACGACCGGGACCCACTAAACACGAGCACCAATAGGGAAAGAGACCGCGCTACAGCACTAGATAGGGCCGACTCATCGAGTCGGTACACGTGAATGAAGAGGGGGCTCCAAACAACAAATTGTAATCTTAACAATATTTACATAATAGCCCTTCTTATTTGCACCGCGCACCACCTTCTGTTTCATAAAAAATTCTCTACTGCTCAGCATATAATTCTAAATATATATATATATATATATATATTAAATTATTAGAAGAAGAACTCTTCTCTTATTCGCTTATTAGCTTGATTTTTTTTTATTAGGCTATGAATTAAATAAAATTTAGATTATAAAGTTATTTAGCACATAAATTTAGAAGCATTTTATTAAACAAACAAGAATATTATTAGCATTTAAATTAATTTTGTTACCTATTATATTGTTCTAAGATTCTCAATTGTATTTAGTTTCATTTAATTATATATATTGAATATCTTAAAAATATTTAAATTCATCATGATTAACATTTTAGTTAATATAGTTGTATAGACACAAAACGATGCTAAGACCTAGTCAGGCTAAAACAAGTGATCGCCAAAGGTAAAGCTGCTTCAGCATAGGTTAAGTTCTCTCCTTCGGCCACCTCAAGACAATTGGTCGGCTAGATCTATCCTCCGGACATCTCATGTCAATCGACAGACCAATTCTCTCAACTTACCGATTAACTCCATAATTAGACAACCAAATCCATAAAACATACCTAAAAATCATCATAAAACTTTAGTGCATCTTTATTACTAAATTAATAGTAAATCATAAGGTTTCTATATTAAATTCCAACCATTATGAGTAATTTATTCGTCGTAAAAAGAGTAAATAATTAAAACAATAAATAATAAAGCAATAGATTTTAAAAAAAAAATTAAAGAGGCTATTTATGCAATTACCAATTTACCATGTATGAGCGAGAATAAGCTCCCATTCGGAAAGTAATCATAGACCAGCAGCCGCTCCTCCCTCGCCTGAAAGTAAGCCCGAAGAGCAACCAGATTCGGGTGCCGCAGCCGCCCTATATCCTCCATCCGCCGCCGGAACTCATCCGGCGCTACCGGTGCCGCCGCTGTTTCTGTCAACCTCTTCACTGTCACAATGAAGCCGGATTCCATCACAGCCTTATACGTGCTCCCAACAGTCCCCCTCCCCAATGTCTCCGCCGATGCCTTGAGCAAATCTTCCAATGTATATAATCCATTCACCCCACCTACAAAAATTAGCTTCCCTAACCCTTCGCCCTCCCATGAAAATCCAGCCTTTCCTCCACCGCCGCCGCCGCCGCCGGCTGGCGCAGGGGCAACGTCAATGGCTTTGGTTCTACCAGCATTCCTCTTTTTCACAGATGCCATAAAGAATACCAAAACCAAGCAAATTAGCAGTAGCAGGAAACCGGCGACCGAACCGGCGATGATAGCTGCAAGCTTCTTCCTGTTGCGGCGGTGGGAGGGGGAAAAGGGACGTTTTTCAGGGGGACGGGGAAAGTTTTGACTTATAGAACATGGACGGCTGATTTGTTCACCGCAGAGGTCGGGGTTGTTCAGGAAAGAGGATTCGTTAAAGTGAGAGAAGGCACGAGTCGCCGGTATTTCACCTGAGAATTTGTTGTCGGAAAGGTTGAGAAAGCGTAGAGTGGGTTGGTTCAATGCTGGGATTGTTCCCGTGAGGCGGTTGCTTTGTAGCTGAAGAGAGTAGAGGTGAGCAAGTCTGGCAAAGGAAGTGGGGATGTCGCCGGAGAGGCGATTATTGGACAGAACGATGGTTTTGAGGTGGTGGATGGAGGCCAGAGAAGCCGGGATTTGCCCGGAAAAATGGTTTTCGTTGAGGTAAAGAGACTTGAGGCTGGGTAGCACGGATAAGTTAGGGATTTCGCCGGAGAGCGAGTTGGATTTGAAGCTGAGGACGCGAAGTTGGTCGAGAGGAGATAAAGATTCCGCCGTCAGCGTTCCGGTGAGGTTTAGGAATTCGAGGACGAGCTTTATGACTCTGCCGGAAGGGGAGCATTGCTTAACTCCAGACCACCGCGTGCAGAGCTCGTCGCCAGATTCCATCCGCCACGGAAGGCGGTCAAAGGCGTCAAGTGCAGTTTTCAGCGAAAGCAGAGCTTGCGCATCGCCGGAAAGAGTAGAATGCGGTAATATTAGAAACATAACAAAACAGATGAAAGATGGTAGCTTGGATCCCATTCCTTCCTCCTCGCGACTAACACTTCCAAAACCCTAGATCCATTGAAGCGGGAGCCCGATGGCACCACGTGAATGGGAGTGGGGAGGAAGACAGTTACAGAGCAGAAATGCCAGCGCTCCCCTGTTTCAAAAACTAATAAACAAAAGCAATAATGGACTGTGGTCGTTTTACCCGAGTCCGAATTAATAATGGCGTTGCTATTTTCTCTGTTGACGTTTCTCGGATCGGGTGTATCTCCGTTTCCACATCAATGCAAAGAATCAAAATTCTTCTCGGCGGCGGGAACAAAGGGAGGAGAACCTCTGCATAGGTATTAGGGTTCTTCGTGGGACAAAGAAGAGCTGTGGTGGATGCCGGGAGAGAGAGAGAGAGGCAGTTGAGAGTGGTTCTGTAAAGGCCCAGATGAGAGTGAGAAGTCCCAGGAAAATGGTGACGGAATTTAAAGCTAAAAGCTACATTTCTGCCCGGGAAATTAAATGCTCAGCAATTTCTCTTGAAAATCAAATATAAAAAATAATATAATTAGCGTTAAATTTTAGAAATGACTTCATGTGATTTTGATTTAAGAAGTAATAGAATATTATTATTTTCTTTTTATTTTGGGACTGGCTACAGGTGAAAGTTGAATAGAATTTTGTAATATAAGGGCTAGGAATATTTTATATGACCTCATGTGCTTGATAAGTTATTTTTTTTTAGTTTTTTGCTAAATATTAAAAATCACGCTAAGGAGCTATTTTGGTTTGGAGAATTCACAAATATGGGTAGGGGTGTAAACGAACCGAACACAAACGAACAGAGCTAGTATTTGTGTTTCGTTCGTTTAACAAATCGAACGAAAAAAATTGTTCATATTCGTCTCGTTTGCTTATCAAACGAATCGAACACGAACTTCTTGACAAATCGAACACAGACTGTTCGCGAACAACGAGCTTTTTCGATGCCACTAACTTTGATAGCATACTTTCTCGGAACGAAGCAAATTGATCAGTATTATGTACACATCGTGTAATCCATACTTTCTCAAAATGAATCAAACCGAATAAGACGTTTAGGATTTTGTTTAGGGTTAATATATAGTATAGTATATTAATTATAATATTATAAGTATTTATATTAATATAATTAATAATATAATAATATTATTATTTTTAATAATTTATCATATATTATAATTTATAGAAGTTTAATTATTTAAAATATGATAAATTTTTATTATATATAATTATTTTAAATTATTTTATATTTTTAACAATAACGAATCGAACACGAACAAACACATCACTGTTCGTATTTGGTTCGTTTAACAAATCAAACGAAAAAAATTGTTCGTGTTCGTCTCGTTTGCTTATCGAACAAATCGAACACGAACTTCGTGACGAATCGAATACGAACTGTTCGCAAACAACGAGCTTTTTTGACAGCCTTAAATATGGGAGTGTTTGAAATTCAACTCACGTACTTGGTAATTTACTTTTAAGTCATCTTTCACGCCATCATCAATGATAACACATACTTTGAAATTTTCAACTCACTTCTTCCTCCTGATGATCTATCTCAGACTATATGAATTGTATATATATATATATATATATATAAAGTGGGACGGGGAGGGAGAGGGGGAGGGAGAGAAACATTATTCTAAACTTGTATTATTTTGTATTATCGTACATGTTACCCTCTCATTATAGATATACGAATATTTTGATTAATATATCATTAATAAATTTTCAACATCCTGCACGAATCTCAAGACATGATGCATATCTAGAGATAATCTTTTGAGTAAGAAACGTTCAGATTTTGATAAAATGTTATCCAAAAGTTTGATTTCAGCAAACTTAAAATAAGGGCCTGTTTGAGGCCCATTTTTTCGTGCGTTGCGGCACCAAACCACGACACAATTTTTTTTTTTTTCGTTTGGGTGCGAGCTTCACGGCCGCACACCGTGAAAGCGAGCCGAAAGAAGGCAGCGGGATCGACCCCGCGGCTTGCGTTCGCGCCGATAATATTACCTCTTGCCCCGCGCTGCTCACCGATATCGTCTCGTGAACTTGTCTCTGCCCTAGCGTCCCGCCCGCTGCTCCCAAGAAGCCCACGGCGCCTTTTTCGCTCCTTCTTCCCAGCTCGCTTTCAACCTCTTCTCAGCCGCTGAGTTTTTAAGGAATGGCGAGAGAGCAGAGTCTGGGAACGAGCTCTCAAAATTGATCCCCACTTGGAGAGACTGGAGGCAGTTATGAAAAAACTTGATAAAGTTTCAGCTGGGGTCAGTATTTTCCCTCATCTCATCGAAAACGCAAAGCAAGAGCTGGAGCTTCAGTTGTACAGAGATCGTGAAGCAGGATTCAAAAAATGATCTCATCGGTAGAGACAAGGAGAAGGATTTTGTTATGCAGTGGTTGAGAAAGCCAACAAATGAAGCTCCAACTCATATTCCTAGCCCTACTCTGTACAAAAACATTTCTCTTCTATCCATTGTGGGTCATGGTGGCATGGGCAAGACAACTCTCCTACAACACATCTATGAAGATGTGAAAGAAGAATTTGAACTGAAAATGTGGGTTTGCGTTTCCAAGGACTTTGATGCAAAATTTTTTTTTAACAGTTTTAACAAACAAGTGGCAGTTCGGTCATTTTTACGTAAAAATCGCTCCGCACTCCGTATTCACACAATATCGCACTAAATGGATAACTAACTTTCCTCGTACTGCTTCCCCACAACAGCTTTCTGAGGCGAGCATAGTGCACTGCCTCCAAACAGACCCTTAGACTGATTAGCTCAATAAGACAGCCCCAATAATATCAAAATTGGTTTAATCCGGGTAAAATCAAACCCCAATTAAGACATTAAACCGCTTTTGAAAGCTTTCTGGATATATTTGGAAGGTCAAACAGATGACAAATCTGGCAAGCTTGTAATTGAATCGAGCGTCTCGCTCAAGATCTCTCAATTCTAACATCATTAAGACATTTGAATGTCTATTAAAAGTAGTATGATGAAGGAAGCCCTTTAATTCGTTTGATCAAAACGGTTCATATTTTTGCATTAATTGCACCAAGAATTCTATAAATAGAGCTCCATTGATCACTATTGGTTTTCGCTCGTTTCTTGCAACAAGTTCATCCGCAAGTCAACGTTGTAACATGAGAGACTTTATAACCATTTCTCACCTGTGGGATAACGGGCTGTACTTGTAATCTTCAGTTTATACTGGATCTCTTCTTTTATCTGAGTGCTGTTGAATTCTCATGCAACGCTAAGTCGATAATTCGTTACTCTAACACAATGAATCTTCTAGCACGCATCAGTTTGGTGTCGTCTGCGAAGTCTCGTTCGACTGTCTCTTCAACTCTGAGACGCTAAGCCTCTACTTCAATTTTCAATGATATATATCGTCCAACAGGCGAAGGAACCTCATTTGCATCTTAAAGATCATCTCTGAAACATTCTTTGATGTGGGGGACAACCTTCACAGCAGTCTCGAAAGTTTGTTCACGTAAACGTCCCGATCATGATTTTAGTGGTGTTATCTTCTCTCATCATATTTAAACACAAAGTCTTTCACGATTTCTTTCAGGCTGGAGGGCAACCTTCACTGGAGTCTCAAAAGGTCGTCCACATCAACGTCACGGGTATGATTGAAGTCGGTTTGTCACACAATCTTTCATAACTTATTCCAGGCTGAGGGGAAACCTTTACTGAAGTATAGAAATGTTGTTCACATCAACATACTGAGCATGATTGTGATGAGGTAGTTATCCCACATTTCATTCAAACAACTAGTCTTTGAAAACAACTCCTAGACTGGGAGCAATATTTGTCACAAATAACACTTCCTCGGTGCCCCCTAATCGTGAGTTCTTATGCAACCATATCAAGATGCTGGTCTATTTAAGGCTTGATACATGGGCGTCTTTACAAGCTCGTGAGAGAAACATCCCTGCAGAGGGGTACAAGATTCAAAAGTTAACAACTAAGAAGTTGTCAAACATTATTCTTGAGTATGGTTGTAACCATGTTTTCAATAAAACATACTTTCCATTACGATCTACACCACAGTATTGATAAAAGTGGAACATATTTGACTCCTCATTCTGGGTTTAATCGATCCCATAAGGACTTAATTCAACATCTTCCATCACAAACAACATTCGTCCAACAGAAGCTTCAAATATGAACTTTAGATAGGTCAAAAATCCTCAGTGGATTTTCTTCGAACTCTTCCATAATATGTTACAATCATTAAACAAAAACTTCGACTAACAACCTAAGATAGACTAATCATCCTTAGTGGATACCATATGAATTTTTCCGCTATGGGTTAATGCGTTGAGCATCTCCGGTTATACAACACAAGACAGATAGTACATCTTTAATGGATTCTTTTTTCAACCTTGCCCTTGGAAGTTGAGCCTAAGAAACAAGACTCAATGGGAAGAACGGTACCCTTAGAAGTTAAGCCTAAGAGGCAAGACTCAATGGAAGCTACAATGCTCTTGGAAGACAAACCCATGAGGCAAGTCTCAATAGGAAGCTAGTAGTGGATAAGTTTCTTACTATAAAGACTCTAAGAGAGCAGGTGGTTGACATAGTCCACTCAAATATCTCGGAAGGCTAGAGGCATCAGGTGGCACGAGTACATTAAAGATCTGAGAATACTACAAGCCTCAGAAGGCACGAGACCATTAAAGATCTCAGAATGTTACATGCCTAAAAACGTACTAGCATTGTTCCAGCTCCTAGAAGGCATACACCTGCGAAAGCACAAGCCTCATAAAATATAAGCCTAAGAGGATAGAAATATCAGAAGGCATGAGTCTAAGAAGGTACAAGATTCTTTTTTTATATAATGTACATGCTAACTTTAATTGCAGAGTTACACACAATTGAGAAGCCAAGATAACCTCAGAAGCGACTTCAAATATGTACAAAAAATACATTATCATCATCATCTACAAATGTCATACCAAATGATTAAAATGGACATAAAGACCAACAAGAACTACTACAAAGGCTAGAAGAAATTGGTTCATCTTCAAATGATGTTGGATCATCTCTTCAAAATTCTTGTACTTATGTTGGTCTTATGGGGTCTCTATATATCGCCGCCATATCAACAACATGATGGTGCGACAGGAAAACTCTAGCTTTTCTTCATTTCATTCGGAATGCGTGAAGGCAACATATGAATCTCATTCGGAATGTGCAGCGAATAAATTCCAATTTTCTTCATTTCTTCTAGTACGCAGGGCAAATTTCCCTATATGTCGTCATCATAGCAATGTGAAAGAAGATCTCATTGATTGTCTGCCACGTCGGACGGAGATAACTTTCCTATACACATTCAAGAAAGAAGATCACGTTGCTCTTCTGCTACACAAGACGATGACAACTTTCTTTTCTACTGTAACACGAAAAGAAGAACCCACTGCTTGCCTGTTATGCTAGATGGTGACGACTTTCCTTTGCACCTTCTCACGAAAGAGGATTTTGTTGATCCGCTTCTACGCAGGAAGGGGACGAAAGAGAGCTTGAGGCTTGAAGCTTTGAGAAGAAGCTATATTCCAACATCACTCTTGCAGTCGTCGAACACCGTCGACCGCGGTTGGTGCTGACCTCCACTGACCACCACCTGTTGGTCGCCATCGATCGCTATCGGTCGCCACTCATTCATTGCATCAATTCATTTGCACGTCAAAGGTCGCAACTCGATAGACTTTGAACCCTTTCCGGCCTGTGGGATAAGGATTTGTACTTGTAATCTTTAGTTTATAGTGGATCTCTTCAACTGAGTCAGCCCCGTGGTTTTTTGGAGCCCTATAGCTTGAGTGGTATTGAGACATGTCTCATGACTTTTATGGAGCTGTAATGCCCCCATTTGAATTGGATGATATTGTGGAGTTGTAGTAGGCCCTATGGCTTGAGTGATGCTTTTACACTACAAGCTCTATTACCTTGTGATGTGCCAAATTAATGAAAAAGGGACCAAATTTGTGAAGCCCCCATTGAATATGGAAAGAAGACGATTTGATATTGGGCAAAACAATTCTTTTTTTTCTCTCTTTATTATTATTATTTTTATTTTTTTTTTGTAAAGTCTACCAGTGCTTCCATCAAGTTGTCATGGGCCCTTGGTACAATGATAAGTTGTTGATCTTGTATCTCAAATTCATGTTGAGCTAGGCCTATGTGGATTTAATTCAAATTGACCCACAAAACGTTTTAGCAAGTTGGCAATTTTGATCAAGCCTGACAGATTTTTGGGTGTGCAAAACATTAAGAGAATGCAACATCATAAATATTAATATTGTTTCGCTTATTAACCCCACATCCATCATAATCAAGAGCTAAATGTTCACTAATCCCAAGACAAAGGAAAATACGAGCCCTCTTAAATCTTGTTAGCACTATATATGTCTCTCTCTATCACAAGAGTTAAACCTCAACAAGTTTGTCAAAAAGTCTCAAAAAATCTCTCAAATGAAGAAAAAGATAGGATCTATACTTTATGTGCTAACTTTATGCTGTGTAAATATGGAGAATGGCATTTAGACCATAAACAATATCTATTTTAACAATAATAAATGATGTGCTATAAATGAAAGGCTTGAATCAAATTAGACGATATGTCATGACCAATAATTAACCCCCCAATTAGCTTGCGTTCGGCCCTAGGAGCTTTGTTGATAGGCAAACATGGGGGCATCATAAGATATTCTTAGCTTGGCGACTTATGCATAAGGGAAATGGTCATTTGTCATCATTAAACTGACTGAACTGGACGACTAAGATTGGAGCCGTATCAGAGCTCCAAAGGCAAATGATGCTTGCCATAGCGTAAAAATTTAAAGTTGATGTGATGTATATGATGTATAGACGGTCATGATGAAGCTTATAAATTGTGGAGTTACATTCCCCCATCACCATTAAATTCTATTTATAGGGGTTTAGAAATATTATTTCTCACATTTCCTTGCTTGTCTGGCACCTTTTTTTATTTATTTTTTATTTATTTTTTCTCTTATTTCTAAAGTATGTTTGATTTATATAATTTGTATATGTTTTTAATTTACTTTAATAATAACATATTTTTAAAAATAATTTGTATACGCAAATACAAATATATGAGAATTTTTATCATGCTAAATTGAGCCTATCTGCCAAAGTAGCTGAATTTAATCTGCCTGTCAAAATTGTTGAATCAAGCACAATCATTGAATGATCGAATCAAGCGCACCTGCGAAAATAGTTAAATGAAGCTAATTTGACGAAGCAATCATTCCCACCTTTTCTCGAGTGAATAGCCTAGCCTACCTGCATAAGCAAAGCAATTCGAGGAAATCATCATGGCCGATAATGATATATATCAGCTCCTTACTAAGCAATTGCCTGACGCTAGAGACTCAGTTCATTCACCCAGATGTTGGGGATCGGTGTCGTGCTAACAATATTTGATATTACCTGGTAATACATTTCATCAACCTCACAAATTTTTTTCCATCAAGATATCATAGGAAGGCATCGTGTACATGCAATGATATAAATTTATAGAGCGCCGATTACTTTAGGATTTATCTCTAATATATAAAAGAAGGGAGAAAAAGAAGAAGGGGAGCGATCTCCTTACTCTCAAAGAAAAACAAAATATTTGTGATTGATGACAAATTAATAAGTGCTCCATACCTCTTTACTTTGTCATCCTTCTCTATTCTCACAGTATTTTATAATCTAATCTTTTTGTAAATTTTTAAATCAATAAATTATTTTTTTTTATTGCTCAAACTATTATATGATAAATCAGCACGTAAACTCGTGCGGACGACTTTCATCATTTTAAATAAAAATTAATTTTTTAACCGAATGAAACTTCCAAAAAAAATAATATATCAGATATAAAAAAAGTAGCTGAAGAGCCACCGAACATTTCCACGAATAAATTGGTGCATGTTTGGGGCGAGCCAGCCGTCTCCTCTGCACCCGACACGATTTTTGATGCCATCGAACAGGCCGAGAACTGCCGGGAAAGGTGGCATGCATGTAAACTCTGAAATCTATATATATATATGCCTTTTCATGCTAAGGAAAGGTGGCATGTATGTAAAATTTAATTAATTTATTTTTGTTTAAGTAAATAAAGCACCTCTTAGAAATAAAATTCCGCAGCATTCACCGCCGATGACATCCTCCCGCTGCTCATCTTTCCCAGATATGCTGAGTCAGTCTTGGCAGAAGCGCCAATGTATTTGTCGAAGTGGTCGTTGGGCTATCAGCTAGTTTTATAGTGTGTTTTTTATATTTGATATTCATACAATATCAATAAATTTTTAATATTCAACATAAATTTTGTTAAATAATTTTTATATATAAAAAAAATTTAAATGTTTGATTAAAACTTATTGAGAGCTTTAACTTAAAGTAAACTTATAGTCAGCTCCACGAGATGGACACAAAAGTATTTTCAGTCTAATCCAAGTCAAATTAAATGTTGACCGAATTGTTAAATTGCTTTTAGAGGTTTTTCAAGCGTAATTGAAGTTTAAACGGATTCAAAATATAACATGGGATCGGCAAGAAAAAAAAAATCCAATGAGCCCAATATGCTCAATTTCGACATCAATAAGGCATTCAAATGCCCATCGAATGTCTACCAGTCAAAGAGATCTCTCTAAGTCATTCCATCAAGAGTTAGTTAGATTTCCTTATTTGCAACATGGGATCTATAAATAGATCCATGCTTCCACATGAGAGAGGAGACTAAATCCTGGGCCAGAGAACTAAAGCTCGCAAAAGAGGGAGCTGCAGACAAGCAACCTGCACCGCATATTTAGCCAACTATGGTCGTTGCCACCTTTGTCGGCTCCGGTCGTTGGCACCACTTCTAGCCACCTCCTCCATCACCAGCCTCCCGCACTGCAAATGCCAATCACTGTCGACCACCATCTCCCTCTAGCTTTTGCAGCTGTCGGCCAATGATGTCGACCAACTCTGGTTATCACCGCCTCCCACCAACTCTAACTGTCGCCGCTATCGTCGGCCAACTTTGGCTGTCGCATCATCCTGCCAACTCTGCTTTTAGCCGCCCTCCAACCAACTCTAGCTGTCGTTACCTCCCATACCTCCGACCGCCAACACTGACCACAGTCAACCATTGTCAAGCGCCAACTGCCTCATGTAGTGAAATCCCTTGTGAGGTCACAACATCCACTAAGATAACCTGTCGTATATTACAAAGTAACAACACACCCCACATTCGATGCAATACCACCTCACAAAGAGGACATAATAACACACCCCAAAGACAATGACATTCTTCAAGACTCTTATAGATCACTCAAAACAGCTCCTAACTCAGGCCCCTACCGCCTACGAACACCCTCACAACTCACCACTACGACTTACGTGACCAGCCACGACCTACACGATCAACCACGACCTACGTGGCACACGGCTCAAGAAGCTCATAACTCCGGCCCCCGCGACCTATTGTTGTAATCACAAGTCACCACCGTGACATTCATGACCAACTATGGCCTACGTGGTCTGCAGTTTGTGCAGCTCCCGACTCTTATGCCAGCGGCCTACAGAGGTCATCACAGTTCACTATTACGACGTACATGACCAATTAAGGCCTACGTGGCACCCATCTCATCCATCTCCTGACTTCGGCCCCTTCGGCCTATGGACATCATTACACCTCACCAATATGACTGATGTGATCAACTACGGCCTATGTGGAGCACAACTCATGCAGCTCCTGACTCAAACCACGAGGTCTACTGATGTCATCACAGTTCACCATTACAACCATTATCAGGCGCCAATTGCCTCATGTAGTGAAATCCCTGTGGGCTACAACTTATGTGGTCTACAGCTTGTGTAGCTCCCAACTCATACCTCAGCAGCTTACAGACGTCATCACAACTCAGCACTATGTCTTATGTGAATAAATACGAACTACGTGGAGCACAACTCGGGTAGCTACCAACTATCCCCCAAGACATATAAACGCCTTCACAACTCACTATTACGACCTGCGTAATGACCAATGTGGCGCACAAATCGTGCAACTACCAACTCCAACCATAGTAGCCTACAGATGTCATAAACGCTTACCAAAATGCCCTACGTGACCAACTATGACCTACGTGATTCATAACTCATGAAATTACATGCTCGTGTCCAAGAGACCTACGAACGTTTTCACAGCACACCACTGGGGCCTACGTGACCAACGACGACCTGCACGACTCACAGCTAGTGGAGCTCCCAACTCCAACCCCTACAGCCTATGAACATCATTGCAACTCACCACAACGGCCCATGTGACCAACTGCGACCTATGTGGATCAGAGCTCCTGCAACTTCCTATTACAACCTCTATGGCCAAATAATACTTCTCAGGCAATCATCTACGGCTCACATGAACAACTACCATCATATCTCTCAATTACAACCTCTACGACACCACCATCTATAGCATTCACGACAGACTATTGTCTAGTTATCGACCATAGCCCTGTGACATGCTATTATTGAGAATTTCATTCATTACAATCAAAATAAGGTTTTTATCGATGAACCACTTTTTTACATTTACAATAATCATCTTAGCAACTTCATCTTCCCTAATTCAAGAGAAGAGTGTAAATGCGTACTCACAAATCATAGTGGATTATTTCAATTTGGCTGGACTTCATGATCTTTTCCCATTTTAAGGGTATTTCGCGTAAAAATTGATATTTCTCCTCCTGCTTAACTCTCTTTTAGCAGTTGATTGTGTGATGGAGTCTCTTAGCTAAATAATCACTCAATCACCACAGATCTTTCGACACTCATCATATATATTATTATTAGGAAGTTCATTTGGTTAAAAATATATTTCATTTAAAATGACAAAGTTGTCACGTCAACAACTATTTTACTTGATGACACGGTAAAGTCACCGCTGACGTGGCAACTTTGACGTTTTTTAAAAGATAACTTTTAAGTATCGATTTAAAATAATAAATAGAAAAAAAGCACATTTAAAAAAAAAAATTCCAGCTGATATATTAGGGATCATTTAGTTGTTTTGAAGTTAGAAATTCTATTTCTGTTAAATATAATCACATTAATATTAATTTAAATTTTACAATTATTTAAAATTCAGTTAAATTTATCTTTCAAAATTTTTGTAAAAAAATATTTTGCATGAAAAATAGAGAATAATATATATATATATATATATATATATATATATATATATATATATATATATATATATATATATATATATATATATATTTATTTATTTATTTTTACCAACAAGTAAGGAAAAGCGCCATCTATGATAAAGAAGATATTATCGCAAAGTCTAAGTGCTCTGTTTGGGCGAACTTTATAAGTGCGGGCGTTTTTAAAAACGCTCCCGCACTGTTTGGTTCACACTTATAAACAACGAATTTAAAAACGGAGGTTGGAATTTGTATTACACGCGACCCGCGGGGAGACCCCTGCGGGCCGCTGTTTCGATCGCGGGCGATGCCTCTTTTATGCCCCTGCCCCCTCGCCTCGCGATCGAGCTTGCAAAGCCGAAGCCGATGCCGATAAAATCCAAACAATCAGCGCCTCTGCTTGCCAAGCTTCTCCACGGAGTGCAACGATGGCTCCTCTAAGCCCTAGATTGGTGGTGCCGATCGACCTCAAGAAGAAGCCATGGGAGCAGAAGCACCCTCTCCACAACCGTTGGCATCCTCACATACCTGCAGTTGCAGAGGTGACGGAGGGAGAGTTGTTTAGGGTCGAGATGATGGACTAGTCTGGTGGAAGTGTTGGAGATATTTGTTCTTGATTTCATTGTCGCCAAACCTGTGAAACAAACCCAAAATGATTAATAGTTCGTTTACAAACGCACTAACCAAACAGCTAAACAGCTTATTCAGAACAGGGGCAGAATGATCAATTTCCAGAATCAACTGTTTTTCATAAGAACAAACCAAACAGATCGACAAACTTATCCGGATCACTCGCTTATCAGCAACTTATTCAGATCGATGAAACTTATCCGAATAATTCGAATAAGTTCGTAGCTGCCCCAAACAGACCCTAAACCATGCTTGGCATCCTCAAACTAGATCCATCATGACTGAGAAAAGTTTAATTTCTTATCACATCATAAATTCTTGCTTTAACTAATCCTATCTTCCTTGTTTGGAAGAAAAAGTTGCTTTCTCTAAATAGTAGATTGAAGATGGTTCAAGACTGTAGAATATGACTCTGAATGGATACTCTTTGGGTAAGCATCCTCTTTATGGCAATCTATTGCAAGTAATTAGTTAGATTTAGAAACTTAAAAAGTTCTTTAGAACTTTCATCACTTACTGAGGATTTGTTCTGTTCAAATTTAATTGCATGAAATATTTAGATATAGTGTTGTTGGATGCCCCTCAGTTTATTAATGATAAATCATTTTTCTTTAAATGTGGTCTCCTGATTTTGAGCTAATTAAAGAATATTTCAAAGATATTCTCATTTGAGTTTGTTTGCCTAATCTTCCTCTATGTTGTTAGTTGGAGAGGCATATCCAAAATTGCCATTAAATTGGGTATTTCTGTTGTTGTTGATTCTTTAATAACTCGTGTTCATGTTCAAGTCAAGATTGATTTTACCTTTTTTGAATTTATTACTCTTAATCTTAATGGACATGATATTTATGAATGAAAATATAATCATTGTAAAACATCTTCCATTTTCAGTAATGATCATGAGTATTATTCTAGAAATGCTTCCTTGCTCATGTGAATGTGATGCCTGCTTAAAGGGGTAAAAAACATTAACAATAACTATAATTTTCAGAATCAAAGTATTAGGTATACTCCTTCTAATATTATTAATGTTGCTGCTCCTTCTATTCTATCTAATTTTAGAGAGGATGAAGCTTGTGGGATAGATATGTCAAAACCAACTAATGAATTGATTTAGTAAATTTGGATTTACTAAACGAACAATGAAAATCACCCGAAAATTAATTTTGGATCGAATTTCTTTTAAATTGATCTTTGGTCGGATTGAAATAAAATTGTTTAACATCATATTGATTTTAGGCATGTCAAAGATCATTAAATCCATTAAGGCGTCTGTTTCTAATATTGTTTTTACTTTGTACTTCTTTGTTTTCAGTTTTAGAAGCTTATAAGATTGCACTTTAAAAAATTCCCTCCGGTTTACTACGTATTTCTGTTTTTTTCAGTTTCAGTAGTCTGTAAATTTTACACATGCAATTTAGTGTCGCCCTTTCATTTTAGTATGTATTATTGTACTTCCATCTTTAGTAGTATGTAGATGTACCAATTAAATTTACTTTCCTCTTGTAGATGACTTTTGGAGGAAGGGGCGGTATGCCCCCGCTGGGGGGCGGGTTGGCTCGTGGAAGTTCATAAGCCGACGAGGTCATGGACATGGTGGTACAAAGGGCACCTCCGATCTCAGCTACTATACTAGTTCCTTTACCAGTCACGACCCCGACACCATCACTGCCATCAACCACGACACCACCACCGTCACCCGCCACGACACCACTCCTGCCAACATTTGTGGTGGCTGCTGCATTTGTGGTGCCACGAAACCACTACAGAAGCCACCACAACTACGACACCACCAACACTGTCAGCATCGGCTGCTATTGATGTGTCGTCGAGTTTGATTAGCATGAGTAGCCGTCATCAACTCAGGGCAGTAGATATCACCTAAGTTTTAATTTAATGCCCACATTACTTCCATGTGTTTTTTTTTGTTTAATAAAGAACTAATTACATGTTATTTTTAGACTTAGTCCCCCTACATAATTCAGAGCATATATGACCACCCATACTTATCCTAGAAGGAGATCTCGATCACAGTTCATGATATGTGGTTTGGTGAGTTTAAGGTAAACCCAAACATAAAAATTACAATTATTTATTTATTTTTATGAAACTAACAATTTTTAATTCATTTTACAGAAGTAATGGTCCTGACCCCCCAAGGAGGAGACACACACATCCACAGAAACTTCGAGCACAAGGGAAGGGAACGTCTGCGAGACTAGTTCGGTGATATATGTTAAACATGTGAGTGTCCTTTCTGCTGGGAGAGGATGTGTTTGTCGTACTGTACAGGGTTTGGGACTCTCCCGAGTATCAGAGGAAAAGGGAGTAGGTTGAATCGTTGTTCTAACTGCGGGGGCATGGGGTCTCGAAGCACACCGGTGGAGCCCTCCCACATACGAAGTACAAGTGGAGGTTGTTAAGACTTTTTTGCATTAAATCTTATTTTGCAATTAATGTATGCTGGATATTCCATTACACTAACAGACACTGGGGAAATGACAGGAGCCAACTGCTACAGAGTTACACCAGTGCACCCACAGGCGAAAATTGCATCAATTATGGGTGGACAGTAGATCGCAGAAGACCCAGGTAATTGACAAGATTAATAATTATAATTCAAATAAATATCAAATTTTATTTAGTCTCTCATTTTCATTAATCATATGCTTAGTAGGAGGCTTTCCAGAGGCTCGAGGAGAGCCGATTTCAGCATGGTTTGAGAACATCTCTCGATCCTTCTAACTGCAACCTTTTGAGGAAAATTTTAGGTGGGAGGAAAGGAAGAAGGGTACGTCTAGGGGTGGGTTCTAAGCGCCGACCTATGATGCATGCATGGCCTCTAGCATATCTAGTGCATCTACTTCTACTTTACATGAGGAGGAGATGCATTGTCAGTTTGTTGCTAAGTTTGCTACCGAGGTAGCCGCCCAGAGATCGAAGATGAGGGCATAGATTGAAGTGGTGCTATGTTCAGAACAGTGGAAAATGAAGGAGCCAGTGCAGGATGACGGTGAGAATGATGATGATGAGGAGGAGAAGACAAATAATGATGAGGAGGATGCTTATGGGTCTTTTTTTTTTACTTTGTTGTGTATTGAACAATTTATTGTTAGCAAACATTAATTCTATTGAACAGTTGTACATTTTTTTTTGTTTTATTTTAATTGTTTTACTTTCATTTACGTATATGATTTATATATTAATTAATTTTGTTACTATGTTGTGTTGTGTTTTGATTGATCTGTTACAATTGTAAGCGTGTAGATTGTAGTGTTGAAGGAGGGCTTTATATTTCTTTTCTGATGGTACAAGTTCTCGAGTGTTTATCTACGATTTTACGACTGTTTATCGAACAAACGACGATTTTTCAACTGTCTATTGAACATGTGACGTATGGGCAAAGTATTGAACCTTTGCTACGAACAGAGCTGCCGGTAAATTCCCATTGTTAATCCACGGTTGGCAACAGTTTACTAACAACCGCAACGCTTTTCCGACAGAATTACAACACTTTTCCTAGGAATGTTTTCGTTGGTTATATAACTGACGGTCAAGCTACGATTAAACATGATATGTTTTTTAATGTATAGCAGTAGTTATGGTACGTTGGTCAACTGTCATTAAATCTGTCGGTAATTTAATTACCAAAAGCGTTTTTGGCTACGTCAACTTTGACGTAGCTAAACTTTCTATAAAAATATTACTTACCGTTGATCTGCTATTACCGGCGGTATTTGACCATCGGTAATAACCTAAATTATCATAGTGATTTGCCTTGGTTTATCTGATTTATCTTTTTAGTGTACAAAATATTAAGTGAATGCAATTTTTTCTCTAAAAAAAGTTGGAGCTTATATAAATATTATAACTTGCTAAAACATTAGTAACTTTAGACAGAATTTATTCCCAGCAATGTACAAATAGTCCACACATAGAAAGACAAGTAACGAGCACCTTATAATAGTTAGAAATTTCATACATAATTTTTTGCATTTGCATGACACCTCAAGATTTAACTATGGGAAGTCCATTAATAAGAATCTTGTTCGATATAATACATCTATCAAGACCATTGAATTAATATTTCTCTATAATATGCTCAGATGAATAATAAAAAACGCACAGCTTCTAAATTATTCAGATGGGTTATAATTGATACGTACTATGATTGTCAGATGAATAAAAAATTGGGGGCTTTACATAAATACCACAAAAATTGCTATATATTTACACATCTAATATGAACTTTAATATATACATTATCATAAGACAAGCAGCGCAGATAAGTGCACAGAAACGTGCTCTTGCTGCCCTGCCGATATGATGGAAGGATTGATGGGCCTCTTAATGGTCAAATCTAAAAGATATAAGGAGTCCAAAATTAATCATGTAAGGGCCCATTTGGTTGTCTGCAGTGGTTTTTTTTAATTATTGATCAAATGTGTGATTTTTTTTTTTTTTTTTTTATAGTTTGAACTCACAGTCTCTCACTTCCATCCTAGTTGAACTATTAAATCTTTAATTTTTCTTCTAGTTGAACTATTAAATCTTTAATTTTTCTTCCAGTTCAATGTCTGATCTAATTTTCACAACTTCGAAAAATAGTATATTAGTATATGTTTTGAAAACCCTCACCAATTCTGTAGGAAATGAAGCCCCGGTATACACTGACCATAAATAGAAATTTGAATTATTATTTTTGAAAACATAAGAATTATTTTCAAATAACTAAGAATGTCAAGTGAACTAATTGATAGTATAAATCAACCATGTTCCTTTGAGATTCTTAATTTGATTTTAATTTGTTTAATAATAGATATAAAGTTAAACTATTTATTAAATTATTGATTAGTATGTACTTTGTTAAAAAACCATACAATAATGAAAATAATATCATATCAAGCCTTATATATATATATATATATATATATATATATATATATATATATATATATATATATATATATATATATATATATATATATATATATATAGAGAGAGAGAGAGAGAGAGAGAGAGAGAGAGAGAGAGATAAGAAACCTAGAATAAATAAAAACCTCACAAGATACATGTTTAATCAAAATATCTTTAAAAGCATAATGTTATACTTTATTCATTTTTTTCTAAGAGCGTAAATTAATATGAAGAAGGATCATAGTCATTATGCCCCCACTATGGGATAATATATTTTCAACAAGATATTAGATTTACACATCTCAATAACATATAAAAATTTAGTCTTAGGAACCATGGTCACTTTAATAAGAAAATTAAGAGTTTATTAAGCAAAACTATTTCCAATTAATTACAAGTCGTTCATACAAAATTATTTGGTCTACACGTACAATTCATAATTATCAATAAAGGTTATGTATACTTTTATACAACTTTCAAATCATCAAAAATATTGCCTAAACTTTGCACAAATAATTTTTTTTTCTATCGATGTCAACCTTAAAATAAATTTAAGGATATCAAGGTCAATAATTTTTACTTTGATATTATCAACATTAACTACAATTTCTTATGATATTAATTCACCCGAATGAGGACAATCAACCAGATGAGATTGATTAAAGCCTCACCATCAGAAATATAAGTCTAGGTGACAATAACACCATCTATAAAGTTTAGTTCCATGACCTAGGTAAAGATGTACTAAAGCGTAATAGGAAGAGCAAAACTCTAGTTTAAGTAGGGCAATGTTTATTCTCTTTAATGAAAGAGAATTGGAGTTCAAGGAGAGGGAAGTGAATTTTGATAATAAATCTATCAATTAAAGACAATTTCATGCCCTAAATAGAGAAGCTCTAGAGCTCAATAAACAGAACTATATTATGCCTAAGAAGCACAATACTTAACCTCTTTAAAAAAAGTTAGAGCCTGCGAAGAGGGATTTCACACTACCTATGCAAAATAATGGAAAATATCTTTTAGATAAAAAATTATTCATCAATATAACTTAAATTGGTGTTCTAACGCCTGATAATGATAATCAGATAATAATAGGTCAAAGATAATAATCAAGCAATGACAATCTAAAAAATGATAATGAAATAATAATAACTTGAAGGTCATAAACAGGCAACAATATGAAACATATGATACTTAAACTACAATAGCCCAAAAGTAATAATTAAGCAAAAGTACCTTAAAGATTATAATAAGACAATAATAGCTATTAGATGATAATTAGGTGATAATAACCTAATGATGAGGACAATCAATTAATAAACCAAACATGATAATCATATAATAATAATTTTAAAATTATAATCATACAATAATAGGCTAAAAAAGATGATAATCTAAAAACCATTATTTTATGATATAATTTGGAGATATTAGCTTGTAAACAATAATCAAGCAACAATAACTTGTAGAGATGCTTTAATACTTGTAAAGAGAAGAGCGTGGAGTGAATTTTTCTTCTTTTCAAATGAGCATGTATACTTGAACAATATAGCAACTTGACCCAAACATTTGACTGTGTGTGTGTGTGCGCGCATGTAATTGAGCATGCATGCATGCTCAAATGAGCTCTCACACACGATCAGTTGTTCTTGTGAGTACACGCATGCCCTCGCCCAAACACACTTATGATCGTGTGAGTACCATCGCCATATACGATAATCAAATTTTGACGTACCCCCGGCCCCCAACAGACATATTTCACGATTTTTTTATGATCTAGATATAATTTTGACATTTTAAGAAGCCAATTAAGTATCTATAATAAAGTTTAAGTGATTCAAAGAATTTAACAATTCTTGCTTTGATTGACATGTCTTATAGAATGGATGAATTTAAGATTGAGAAAAATTTACTTGTTCATGAATTTATGATTGAGCAATCGTACCTTGTAATCTTTCTCAAGTTACATATTTTTAGCCTAAAATCTTTTAAAAACTAAATATATATTTTTAAAATGACTCCCAAAAATAAGGACAATTAATGTGTCACCAAAAAATTCATTTGAGTGTACATAGATCTCGAAACACGTTAGCTAAAAAAATTAGATTTAAATTCAAGATCATTTGAGCTTTGATTTGAACAATTTTATAGCCTAATGGAATATCTCGACAGTACGAGACCAATGACAATAATAATGATTCAATTCGAGGCTAGATGGACCCAAATCAAACAATTGGATTATAATAGGAAACTTCAAAGTGAATTGTTGAATGATTTCCATTTTAACATGCTTACTCTCAAATTAAGCGTCTCGATGAGGGGAATCTAATGAATCCAATATCACTAAAATTTGATTTCGTTAAATAACCTAAATAATAAAAGAATGATCTATAATTGACTGAATCAATACAGAGTATCTGATTAGGTGTTTTAAAAATTTTCAATATTTATTAAAAATCTCCATCCAAATATGATCTAATTTTTATCTCTTATTTTCAGACTGTTGTTGTCTTATCATTATACAATGATCAACTTTCGATGTTTATTAACCCTTGTTGTCACTGTATAAAAATAAATAAGTGTACATATTTCTGCAACTCCTCCAATCAAACGAGGAGTACATATTAAGGGTCTGTTTGGGGCAACAACTGCTTATTAATAATTTGTTGATAAGTTGATTAAAAATAATCTGTTGATAAGCTAGGTGCGGTGGCTATTACAAAATTTTATTTTTTTGGAAAAGCTAGACCGTAGCGAGAAAGCTGCCACCACAGCTAGATAGATGCGGTGTGAAAAAACTGCTTTCTGCATTTTGAAAACGCATAAGCTGCCAAAATGCAGTTTACCCAAACATGTCAGGTACGTTTTCAAAACGCCAACACACCAAATAAGCTGCCTCAAACAGACCATAAATTATTATAAGTGTGTCAAATCTCATACTTCTTTTTTTTATCTAATTGTAATTAAAAATCTTATTTTCTCATCCCTTATACATTCATGTGACAATTTTAATGCAACAATAAGATATTAATATCTCACTCTACTACCATAAATTTTAAATCTCTTGCAACAATCATAAATTATACATATTAACTCAAGTTTTTATTTAATGATTATTCATGTATTTATACGTTTAGCTCAATCTAGATATTCACAATGCCACTCTTATGTCAAGTTTGCCATATTGTTTCCAACTCTTGCCCTAATGATTAATCTGTTATAGGATAATGTTATGCAATTTATGACGAACAAAATGTAAATTCATAAGAAGAACACAGAGATTTAATGAGGTTCGGCAAATAGGCATACATCCTCGGGAGCAGAGTGGCGCATTTACTATTTTAGAAGAGTTACAAGTTCGGTTCACATACCAATAGGGTTACACATCTATTTATAGATAAAACTCACAGATAAATTTCTAAAACGCCCTAATTCCCCCAACCACTAAATTCCAAGAGACACTCCTTTTTACAAGGAGACACATCTCTTTATTCCAAGAAACTCCAAATTTCTGATATATGAGTCATAACTAACAGATAATTATATTTGAGTGAAACATATATATATATATATATAATACTTACATTATAAAGAAAATATGATTGTCTAACTTTGGAGAGACAGTGAGATTAGCCATGTGCTCAACTACAAAAAAAAAAAAAAAAAGAACCCAGTGAGGCAGTTAGCAAATAATAGACTAAAGTACTGTCAATTAAAATAAGATTAACCTCTTAACCACGAATTAGAGTTGATACAACGAATCTCGTGACTCGAGTTGTCTCTTTCCATTTCTACAAGACCCGAAAGATCTGGAACTCTGCAACAGGAAAAAACCGACGCAGAGGAAGCTAATAAGATTTTCCGGCTGTTTATCGCCCTGAAACTGTAAACTTCTTTTTTTACTCCTTTATTTCTCTAAGTTCCATTTACAGTGCTTCCTCTTCTTACTGGTTTTCCTTCTCTTCTTTTGGTTTCAATTTATCTCAGTCAAAGGAACCAAATTTTAGCAGCGTTTAGCCAAAAGTTTTCTTTTTTATTATCCCTCTGCCTCTCTAGCTGTCTTTTCTCTGTAATTTTTGGAGCCGAAGTAAAATCTTTGATGTAGAAGGAAGGTCTACTAAAGTTCTAATATATATGTATATAGGCAAAAAGATAATCTGGATTTGTAAAAACACTTCGCAATTAAAATTGGTCGCCAGAGTCCCAAAAATTGAAAAATGAGGTGCAAAGAAAGTTTTTTTTTATGTATATATATAATTTTTGGGGAGCTTTTTATTTAAAGAATGTAGGTGATGTTCTGAATCATGATTTTAACAACTTTCATTTACTAAATGCCTTAAATTTTTTTTTTTTTTTTTTCATGCGGCATCATCATTCGAAAAATTAAAAGGAAATCTTGGGGGAGTTGAGCAGTAGTCGTCGGAGAGAAAAAAAAGGGAAGCATGCGCCTGTTTTCTCTTCTTCCAGCTGGGGGTGGAATTTCTGTTCACTCTTTCTGTTATTTATTATCAAATGAATGAGTAAGAAGAAAAAGCCATTCTCTGGTGTGTTTTTTAAAGGAAGATTTGCATTGATAAAACTTAATTCCTATGTATTTTACATATCTAGCTCCTAAACTATGATTTTTACACTTATGTCACCTTACCTATGAATGGAAAGAGTGTATTTTCATTTTGTGTGATATGAAAGATTTGGGTTGGATAAACACATGAGAATTTGGTGGTATGTATGTAAAGGCCCCTTTTTTAGTTGTAAAAAAACTTTATTTTGTGAGTCTAGGAATTGAAATTTCTGTGATGTTGAAATTGATGTGTTAATTTATTCCGTAGGGAAGAGAGGGAACCTTCGCTATTTGCACTTTGGAGTCCACCATTGCTCTTTTATTTATAGATAATTGGTACCTTTCATCTCTACCTACTTTATCAATCCTTCGTCATTTAAACACAAAAACCTGTTTTTTTCCCCTAAAAAAAGGAATTTGGAGTCTAAAATATATAAAATTTGTATCTTGGTTTCATCTGTGAACTTATCATGTAATTATTTTCTCTAACTTCTGCTTACTGTTTCAGCCACTTACTCAGCACAATTAAACTCACCATACTCTTCAGCCCTGTCATTATAGCCGTAGTTCCCTCAGCCATTAATCATGTTGGCCCACTTTAATTTTATTATATGAGTTGCAGTGAAGTTTACTCTGTAATACATGATTTCTTCAGAACTGGTTTTATTATTTAAGAATAAAAATCTTCATTACTGATATAAAAACTTCTCTAAATGCAGGCAGTTGTTTTTAGTTACCTTCATTAAAGCTTTTGCTTGGTGGATATTGAAATGGAGGAGGTTATGATTCAGGTAACTTCATATAAATTTTATATATGCTTCTTAAATTGCTCATCCAGATTCAATATGTTTGTTTTATGGTAAAAAAAATAAAAAATTACTACTCTATTAAATAGCTGGAACTATTAGTTCCTACCTGCCAGACTGGAACAATAGAAAAGTTGTGAGGAGCTTTGATTGCTATAATTTCCTAAATTTATGTAAAATCCTGAAAATAATGAGCTCAAAGAAAATCATTAAATTCATTGTTGAATATTTATGCTGCAGTGGGACAATCCATACAAGGCTCTTAAAGTTGATACTTTTAGTAGTTGGTGGTTTCTGATATTCGCACATTCTTCTCTGTTTTCTCCTGTATAAGTGATGTAGGAGTTGATAAAATATTTTCAAAGTTTGTAGCTTGGGGTGTAGAAGAAAGTTTCTAGCTAGAACAAGTGAATATATCACTTTGCAGAATCTGTAATGAAGATTGTCTGTGAGGTAGTGAATATTTATCCATGTTGCGTGGCAGGTTTCAGTCAGGTTCTCTGGGCTTCAATTACTTGTTGAAAGTTTTTTTGATGATGGTTATGATAGGCAATGCAAATTTTGCTTTTTTTTTTAATTGAGTTCATTCTTTTACAGAGCACTATAATGGCCATGGATAAAGCTGGCAATGTAGTTATAGACATTGAAAGCCTGAAGCATCAGCCTCCTGATAAACGTTGCTGTGGGAGTTCTGTAAGCAGCAACTTTCTTTATTTCAATTATGTTCTTTGTTCTTCTTAACAAAACTTTTTATTTAGCTCAGGATATGTCTGCAAATCTTACATAGTGTGTGTGATTTTTGTTATAACGGGTTTGCAGAAATCTCTTGTTCGCAAGAGTTCCTGCCGGATGGAGAAGCAGGAAATGGAGGAGCCATCAAAAAATCTTTTTGTGAAAGGCACGCAGCAATGAGTGATCTTATTTTCTTTAAAAAAACTCCTTTTTAGCCTTTTTCAATTCTGTTTAAATAATAGATTGCTGTGCATCAGTTCACTCAGCATTAGATGTTTGTTTTTTTTGTATTATAAACCATCCTAAATATATCTAATTATGTTATTTGATTTAAGTTAGCTCTGCGGCTTAACTACTTGCAGTTCTGCCTCCGCTGTTGGATCAACTGAAGCCTCCATTGGTTCAGAACAAAGCTCTGATAACAGTACCTTCTGTACTTAATAGCCCTATTTCAGCTGATTCTGGGGAGGGAAGAAACCGAAGGTTCCAGCGTTGGAAAACTATTCACCCACGGAAAATCCTCCTCTTTTTTGCGACCATGTAAGTGCCTCTCACTCTGAAATAAATTGGTTAGAACTCAGAGTGTATAATTCTTGACCAAAGTAAAGTGCCAAAATAGTCTTATAAATTACTTTAAAGAGATTAGAAGGACAAAAATCATAAAAGGGAAACGATCCTTCGATCACAAAGATAAAAAAGAGTCAAAATAACAAACATAACTCAAAAAAATAAGCCCATCTGCATAGGATATCTCCATTGAAAGTATTTCCCCAACTGGTTGCATCTTTTGTCCAACATCTCATATTTGTTGGGAGATTTTTTTGGAGCAATGATGGAAACCGAAAAAGCTAAGATGACTCAACCGATTCATTTTTGTTGTTGCAACACATAATTCTTGCTGAACTCACTGGTTATGGATTTCTGGTTTTCTTTATGATTTCTTTTGCTGCTGGGGATGGACTGGCACTGTGGTTTTTCTTGGTCTTTCAACCCCAATTTCTTTCTTTTTGGTGACATAAGCTGAATGCACTCTCTTTTTTGATGATTTATTTCTTCTCAAAGCAGTTCGTTGACAATTTACATGGGTGTCATATTCCTACAGTCTGTAAAAATGTTGAATTAGACATTGGATTTTTTTCATGGGGCTGAAATAAGACTATTTTTGGCCCCATTAAAAGAGTGTGTGAAATAATTTGACATTTTTATAAACTCTAAGATTAAAATGAGCTTCTGTAAATAGTCAAAAGATTATTTTGACACTTTTTGGTTTCTGAATCTGATTACCAATGATGTAGTCTTACTAAGTTGACTCGGATCGTGTTAGTTGGACTTTTTAACTTCAAAAAAATAGTAGTGTTTTTCTTTTGTCTAATTAGTAAGTTAAAATAGATTAAGATGATAGTACACCTAATTTATGTTATGAAGCATCAATTCAAAAGTAAGTATGCTGAAATACACAAAAACTAGAAAGTGATGAAATAGTACCAAAAAAAAGAGCACAATTGATATGTTTGGCTTAAACAAACTTATATTCATAGAAGAGGAGATAAGATCCAATCAACTAATAAAGAAAACATAATTATGTAGCACAATCTCACCAATCCTTCCCAAAATTGAATAAAGTCTTGCTCAACAAATAAAAAGCCTTCAAGTCCCTCGAGAAAATCTAAAAACAATAATTTTGTAGGGTGAAAAAACAAGAAAATTAAGTACATGTGGGATCCGAAATTTCGGAAAGTGCATCGGACTCTCGTCGAGAGCTTAACACGGTGTGTGTTAAGTTTCATGTTGAATTTTCGTAAGGCGAGTTGAGGTAGTAAATAAAATACTACCCGGAGATTTCATCCGCATTTTGCGAGGACTTTAAGATATGGGGTTTGAGGTTTCCATAAACGCAAGCCCTCGCGATTAATTACCCTCCGGACAACAAGAGAGAACTTTCAATTAAGGTTAGTCATTAGGTGCTAAGTATTCGGACTTAGTATATAATAGCAATAAATTGAGAATTTAAATTATTAAAATTATCGTGTTTTGAGTTTGAATTTAATGATATATTTGATATGACATTGGTTCTTTGTGAGCTCGAGTCGGCATTAGATTTATTCACCTTGACAAACGGTTGTTGAAAGTGGATGAAATTTTGCCCTAAAGCATTAGGCGGCATAATTTTTCATTTAAATATTATATTTTTTTATGATTTAAAATATTTTTTTTATATAAATAAACTCTTCCGGTTGAAATTTACAACCAACACGGCCATCATCAGGGATTGATGTCTTTGAACCCTGTCAACTCTGTCTCACTCACAGATGATTAAACTCATTAAAATAACTGAATTCAAAATAGATTTTGAGACATAATTTTAAAATGTAGTCCCTCCGGTTGAAATATTCTATCAACTCGGTCATCGTTAGATATACTATAACTTATACCAATAAAACATTGGTTTTGTCAACACGAGTCCTCGTAAGGAGGAGGATCATACTAGCTTAGTGAGGGGGTTCAATTTCGTCGACTTATTTCCCCGTGGGAAGGAGGATCGGATTGGCCAAAACGTGACACTTTGATCTTGTCCTATAGGCAAGACGGTCCCGTGCTTGCGCAACATTCTTGGATGCATAGGAAATGTAGAGGCACATCGAGCAAATGCGAGTATTCTATGTTATTTGTTTGAGTTAATTTTTAGATAGCTTTGCATGTATTTAGGAGCATATTGGTTTGAGTTTAATTGTTTGTTTAACCCATGCGATATTCTCATACCTTATGTTCGAGCAATTAAAACGTTGGTTGGAGCACATACGGATATTTTATATTATTGGTTTGAGTTGATTTTGAAATGCCTCTACACGTATTTTAGAGTATGTTGGTTTGAGTTTAAGCGTTCGTTCAACCCGTGCAGAATTCTCAGACCTTATGTTTGAGCAATTAGCACGTTAGTCGAAGCACATGCGAGTATTTTATATTATCGGTTCGAGTTGGATTTTAAATACCTCAACACATATTTTGAAGCATATTAGTTTGAGCTTAAGCGTTTGTTTAACTTGGGTATCATTCTCGGACCTTGTGAACGAACGTTCAACACGTTGGTCGGAGCACATGCGAGAACTTCATATTTGCCAATTATGACTAACTTTTAGGGGGATTTATTGTTATTTACGAGGGAATATAATTATTGCGTTGTTTGCAATTACTTTCGTTTAAGCCCTTTATTTCACTTACTATTTGCTTGTGTATTTAGGATTTCGAGTCTGGTGTCGAAGAGGACGTTCTAGACTGTGATTGCATATTTGGAATTATGTATCTCTCCCATACTTAGCTCCCATTTGAGTGTTGAGGTGACCCCTCGATTTCACTCGAGCTCGTTAATCAGTCGTCAAGTCCCTGGTGGGTCATGTAGTTTACTCTCTCACACTCAACTCCCATTTGATTGATCAAGTTGATTCCCCACAGGTTTCATTTGAGCTCATTAACGACTCATCTAGTCCTCATGAGTCTTATGTAGGCTCTATTTATAATTAATTCCATCATTTAAAATGATTTATGTAATAACTTTAGTCTTTAATATGTAGCTAAGAAGCTTCATTCTTATTGAATTTTGGTTCCAGTCAATTCAATTTGCTTGCTCTTTTATGAACGGCATTTTAATAAAAATATGGCAGCATTTTGTCAACCCTGCGGCGTCATCAAAGTCTAGGTTCGCCCACCATGCCAAGAAAAGTGTGTATCGATGGCTTGCGTCACGACCATATAGTAGTGTATCTCGTCGTGCAAAAAAAGCGTCTACGAGTCTTCAAAAATGCAGCAAGATCCTATCGAGAAATTTAGTGCAGTAAAACACAAGAATCGATACAAATACGTAAGAACAATACGGATTTAACGAGATTCAAGAAAGATGCCTACAATCTCCTGGAGCGAGAGCGGCGAATTCACTATTTTAGAGAAGTTACGAGTTCGGTTCACCTACTCATAGGGTTACACATCTATTTATAGATAAAACCCACAGATAAATTACTGAAACGTCATCGCTCCCCCAACCCACTGAATTCGAAGAGACACTCCTTTACACTATGAGACACACCTCTTTATTCCAAGAGACTCCAAATTTTCGGTATATGAGCCATACCTAACAAATCTCATCATTGACGAATATTCAGCTCCTCAGGAGAAATACATTATGGAGTTTCTTACACCATAGTGGGTTGGGCAACCATGCCTACTCAAAGCCCTTATTATGTTCGCACCAACACCTCGGCCAAACCGCTGTCTTGCGAGCCTCGAATCCCTTCGCGTCTGTTCGCGCAATACCTCCGGGAAACCCCTGTTCGTGAATAGTCACGCCTGCTCGCTTGCTGCATCATGTCGAACTCCACCTGTCACAAATATTCCTGCGACGAACTGACGAATTTCGCTAGCCGAACTCTTCTGTTTGCGAAATTAGGCTCCTATACGCGGAACTGAATTCCACCTGTCGCAACCCCTCCTGCGACAAACTTGCGAACTCCGCCAGCCGAACTCCTTTGTTTACAAAACGAGGCTCCTGTTCACGGAACCGAACTCCACCTTGCGATCATGATCGCAGACGATTGCGCGAACACCTGGTGAAATACTCTGCCCAAGCCTCTTCCTCGATTAAGAAGAAGACTCGCAACTCTTCGTCTGTTCGCACCAGTTGCACGCGAAAAACACCTTTACCAAAGCTTCGCACCTGGTCGCGCGCGAAAAAATACATTCGCGAAACTTTCACGCCTTGTCGCGCGAACCCCACCTAATCAAACGCCACGAACGTCTCTGTTTTGCCGAACTACTTTGCTCGGTTATCAAATTGCTGAAGCTGAAAATCACTATTTCCCCCTTAATTAAGTTTCCCTGAAAGACATTCTTTTTCCGTGGACCCGAAATTTCCTTTCCCAACATAAAATTTTGAAATATTTCTAATTAAGTATTTCCCTTAATTGAACAATTTTTGTATTCAGCATAAATAATTGTCTTTCTTTCCTTTCGCGCAGTTTCCTTTCAGCAAGAAAGAGAATTGATTATGTTTTCCTTAATTAAGTTTCCAGAAAAGTAATTTCTCTTAATTAAAATTTCAGCACTCTCCTGACAAAAACAATTTTATTTCCTTCCTAAAGCAGTATTATTTTCTTCCTTTTCCTGCCTCTGCCAAAAGGAATTTAATTTCCTTTCTTTTTCTGCCTCTGCCAAAAAGAATTCTGAGAAGGAATATTCCGCTAGATTCCTTCTCCTTCCTCCATTGGACCTGGACCTGCTAGTGATTTTCCTCCTCTGTCGGCAACGAAATTGCTCCTGTACCGTGCCAACCTCCTTAGCGACTTTGCTTCGTGAAACTCTCGCCGAACTTCCAGTGAGATGCAGCGATTCGCCTATGACATAATAACTTCACCCGAACGCCTCCTCTGTCGTTGTGATTCGCTTATGGCAGAATAACTTGCGTCGAACGCCTCTGCCGTCGCACTTCGCCTATGGTAGAATAACTTGTGTCGAACGCCTCCTCTGCTACTGCGATTCGCCTATGGCAGAATAACTTGCATTCGTCTTGCGTCGAACACCTCCTCTGCCGCCGTAATTCGCCTGAATCTCATTCATTGAACCGCTCGAAGAAACATCAAATCCTTCTTCTTCATTTTTCTTGCGTCGATCTCCTCTTATACCCAATAATCAGGCTTTGATGCCACTTGTTGAGAAATTTAAGGCAAAAAAACGCATGAATCGACACAAATCCAGAAGAACAACACGAAGATTTAACAAGGTTCAGCAAAGATGCCTACATCCTCGGGAGCAGAGCGGTGAATTCACTATTTCAAATAAATTACAAGTTTGGTTCACATACCCATAGGGTTACACATCTAATTATAGATAAAACATATTAATAAATTACTAAAAACGCCTCGCTCGCCCAACCTACTAAATTCCAAGAGACACTTTTTTACACTCACGAGACACACATATTTATTCCTAAGAGACTCCAAATTTTTGGTATATAAGTTATACCTACTGCATCCCCCGTCACGCTAAGAAAAGCGTGCACGCATGTTACTCGTGCAATCTCAAGTACATGCAACATATTTCCCCGTCGTGTCAAGAAAGACACTACAAGTACTTAATCTTGAATTGTCTATTGCGTCTCGAACATCGAGTGCAAGTTTCACCCCACCACGATAAGAAAAACATGTATAAAGCTCCCCTCGACGCATCAAATGTGTCGAAATAACATTTTGAGAGCATTTTGGTTTGCCCAACGCGTCGCAACTACCGCGTATGACTTTCGCCTCACCATACCAAGAAAATTGTGCATAGATTTCCGCTCGATGGGCTAAACGCCTTGCAATAGATATCTCAAAAATTTGTGAGTGATGTACATTTCAGTATGACGATGATGATTTTGACACTTGCATCGTTGTTAATGACTCCCAATTAATGAACTAGGTAAAATGACACTTTCGTAATTAAGCTCAGGCTGAATGTGCATGCCTCACCTACCACATCTCACCTATCGCCTCACTTACGCTCCCACCTACCACTCTTTTGGCTTGTATAAATAGAGCAGTGCTGAGGCCAGGAGTGAGGGGGTAAGAGAAGAACCAAGAAGTGTGAGAGCTACAGAAGTAGAGAAGAAAGCGGAGAGGCTCAAGGATTGAGGGGTAGATCTCGAGATCTAGGGTGCGTAAGCTCGGTAGATAGTGTCCGAAGATGAGAAGCTTATTCCCAATGCGTGTAGAAGCTCTCGTAATTTTCTTTATCTGTCTTTGCATGAATCGACCTGGCTGACTCCCTCCCGTGGATGTAGGTTCAAAGCGACCGAACCACGTAAATTGCTTTTGTGTTCTTATTTACTACTGCTTTTCGTGATTTCTTCGACCAAATTGCATTTCCCACACCATGCATAAATTTCACAAATAAACTTGGGCTATGCTACCCGCATGAGAATCGTTTACAGATGCACTATACACATCAGCAAGATAAAATCAACAAATTAGATTTTAATTGAATGTGGAAGCTAGTTTTCCTTTCCCAACCTTTTTCATTTACCTGATTATTGCTTGCGGCTCGTCAAGAAGGCGGCTGAGAGATGAACTGGAATGTTACAGGCTAGTGGAGGGAGAAGAGAAATGGGATGGCTCGCCGGTGGTGGAGCAGGAAGGTGATGTTGGGGAGAGGTAAGGTTGACGTGCAGGTGGTAAGCTCGGCGGCGAGGAGATTTCAGGCGATTTGTCGGGAGGAGAGTGGATCGCCGGAGAAAACGAAGGAAACGGGCTTGCAGTTCCTGCGGGAATGAGCAGTAGCGTGAAGGAGAGGTTGATGTGGAGGGTTGCAGGAGAAGCTTGCCGGAGGAATGGCTTCAGCGGCGAAGGGTTGAGCCAATCGGCAGCGAAGGGGAGAAGTTCCGTGCTTGAAAGGGAGGAGGGGAGGAGTTTCAGGGGAGTTTGCGGACTGTTTCACGTGGAGCAGGGAGGGAAGCCGGAGGCCACACGTGATTCAGATGGATCTGCGGTCTTTGGAAAGAGGAGGAGCAGGCGTCTGATGCGAAGAGGAAGGTTGTTGGGTCAGTATAAGCAACTTTCCTAAAATGTGGCCATCAGGTCGCATCGTGAGGTCGACCTGCGGCCTAATTTTAGTGTAAAAATC